>OX336905.1:7089501-7454501 GCA_946959425.1 Argyrosomus regius
TGTGTGTGAGAGCATCCCGGAGAGCATCTTAACATCATATTTAGTCCAATATTTTAGTGAATATTGTTCAAAATAACACAAATTAAGCAAGCAAAGACACACAAGCTATAATACAGCATGTCTGTGGTGCTCAGGAGCGTCTTTACAATGACACTCTCACCTTTCATGGCTCTTCATCTCCTTATTATATGCTATGATATACATTTATCATGCACAGGAGTGGCTGTAATTGTGCTTTAAGGTATTTGCATCTCTATAACACTCACATAAATCCCTAAAAATCACACTTGAGCTGTTTTTAATTGAATAATATTCCTTTAAGGTCTCTCTTGTAGTATTTTTGTGCACCTCAGAGTATGCGCTGAGTTTACAGATGATATTTTAAAGCATCTACTATAATATTCCTACAATAACTGGCGGTCATGTGGTGCTACCGGCTAGCTATTTTTGCACAACCCATAAAAGCAGCAGGTAACATGCAGGATCATATCCATGCTTAAGTGTGCCTACCTGGTGAGTTTTTGGCCCCCTTTGGTCCGCCCTGGTCCAGCTTTTCTTCTTCTCTTTCTCCTTCTACTTGAGTGTTTATCAACACAAAGCCTGGGGTGTCAATTTGTGCAAAAAATAAAATAAATAAAAGGAAAGCCCGCAAAAGAAGAGATCCCGCAGCAGGACAACAAGGCGCGTAATTTCAAGAAAAATGTCAAATCAAGGCAAGAAAATTGAATTATTTCCAGGAGCGCCTGTTTGTCTTTGCGTGCTCAAGCTCGAGCGACACTCCTCTCCTCTCCTCTTCCTCTCTGTCTGGAAACTTTTTCTTTCTCCTGCTGTTGAGAGAAGAAGGGGGAAAAAAAAGAAGAAGCGCAGATTATCGGTGACCTTTGTGCGTCTTCTGGTGCGTCTTCTGCGTGTGTTGCGTGTGTGTGCGGGTATGATGAGAGTGTGTGAGCGTATGTGTGTGAGTGTGTGTGTGAGTGTTCGAGTCCTCTCCCAGCGTCTCTCCACTCCCCTGCACTGTTCACCAACTGTCAACGCACACGCAGGCACGCACACGCGCTTCCGGCTGGCGTGACAAAATAAAAGCACAGCTCATGAGCGTTTCTAAACATAAAAATAAAGGCTGGATTAAAGTGAATATATCTTGGGAATTAAACAGTATGCAGCTATTTTAAATATACTATAAATAAAACTTACATACACTCATCTATACATTGTAAAATTGGGGGAAAACAGATATTTTGTTTCCCGCAGATTCAATCTGAACTACATTTATTTTCCAACTTTGGTTTAGAGTAAATTTACTCCACTACAAGTGAAACTTTTACATGTAAAATCCTACTTGATAAGAAGTATTAGCAGCAAAATAGCATTATTTTTACGTATGCATGACAGCGCAAGCAGCATTTCATGTTGTAGCCGCTCAAAATGAAGATATCTTATTATCATACTGAATTTAATCTATAATATTTAGTCTATAATTTGTCATATTTTCTAAACTGAGCACATATTTTGGATGCACAACCTTGATCTCAAAGTAACTAGTAACTACTGCTTTCAGATAAAAGTACTGGAGTGAAAATTACTCGAATAAGTAGCAGAAAATGAAAGTATTATATATATTATAATTAGAAATATACTTACTTTTCACTGATGTGTGACAGACAGTATATCTGTACTCATATGTTTTATATATGTAGAAGTAGCACGATGTAACAGCAATAAAGATGTTAATAATGCAATAACATGTAGGAAGCATTTTAATGTGGCAGCAGTTTGAGGTGAAGCCAACTTTTTATTTTTTACTGTAAATTTCTTGTTTATTGTGTATTAAGTTTAAGCACCATTCCTTGTATGTTCAAACTTCCTTTTCAATTAACCTGGATTTTCATAGATTTCAGATGCTTTTATTTTGTCAGCACTTCCTGTCTTGTGCCACCGTAACCGCACGCAGCTTCACGCAGGCAGCAGAGTGGGATATTCCGCGCGGTTGCCACAGAGCCTCTCTCTCTCTCTCTCTCTCTCTCTCTCTCTCTCTCTCTCTCGCCCACGCTGCTCCCTGCGTGACGCAAATCCGCGCGTGGGCGGACACACGGGGCGTGGGAGGCTTTCTGCACGGAATACCAAACACAGGCAGGTTCAACACCCACAGAGACTCAGAGAGACACAGCAGTTTGCGCACTTCGTGTTCTCAAACTAGCCGAAATTATTATTGTGGAGATTATTTCATTATTTGATCCTGAAGTGTAAATATCGCCCGAACCAATATAGTCAATATATATTAGAGCTGATCACTGTGTGCAAACTGTTTGTACTTGAAAAGTGCATGTACGCCTGAAAAATGTCAATATGAGTACATTTTCGTTATATAAATTGTGTTTATATGTATATAGTATGTTTATAAGTGTATATTCTATATACATGAATGTATACATGTGTATATTTTCTTTTAAAGTATATATTTTCTGCATGTATAATGTGTCCTATATGTGTTTTTTCTTCAAGTAAAATGTGTGCATGCATATACAGTATATATTATATACAATACAGTATATATATATATATATATAGTATATAGTGTGCTTTGTATATACATGTATTGTAAATATATATTCTATCTGTACAATGTGTATATATATACATTGTGTGTATATATTTCAGATATGTACATATTTACTATCTATACCTTTGTGTTAATATGTATACATTTTCTTTAAAAGTATACATTTTCTGCATATATAATGTGTCCATATACTTTTTCTTCAAGTAAAAGGTGTACATGCATATGTATCGTATATTGTATAATGCTCATATAGTATGCTTTCTATATACAGGTATTGTCAATATACCATGCAATGCACAATGCAGTGTGTACATATTACATATATGTAATATATGTGTTCATATATGCTTTCTATATACGGTATTGTAAGTATATATTCTATATGTACAATGTGTACATATTCTTACATATATAGTTTACTATAGCCCGTAAAATATTATTAGTAGTACATATTTGTACTATATTTTCAGTCTATAAATTGTTTTAAGTATAAATTTTACTTTTACATAAGTATGTATTTTTATTCTGCATATATAATGTGCATATATTGTATATATATTGAATTGGCTTTCTATATACAGATAAGTATATATTTTATATGTACAATGTGTCCTAGTACATTTTCTTACATATGTATCCTACTATATGCCTGTAAAATAATATTAGTAGTATACATTATTTTCTATCCATGAACTGCATTATATGTTGTTTGTGCAGACATATATATTTTTACATATATTAATACTTATTATACTATATATACTGTAAAATGTCAATATCAGTATATCAGTATATTTCTGCTTATACACTGTTTACATGTAAATATATATGTATGTATATGTCGTATGTATATGCTTTTTTTGTGTGTCCATATTTACAATTTCTCCATTCAAAATGTGTGCAAGTGTATGTATATATGTGTTTATATAAATGTATATCTTATATATGTACACTGTGTCATGTAAAATGTGATGGCAGGTATATATTTTTAATAAACGGTATATACACGTAGATATGTCATATTCATCTATGTATTATATTATTCTATGTATATATTATTAGGTATAATCTATGTTTCTATGTTTTTATGTGTGAATTTTGTTTTAAGGCCTTTCACCTGCATGTCATAACCTTCAGTAAATGGTTGATGAAACAGACCACAAAATGTAGTTGAAAGTTTTTTGTTTTTTTTACATTACACTAGATGTTACGTGCTGAAGCGGTCATAGTGATACATTACATCAGCTGGTACTTTTTGCTGATGTGTGGGTGTAAACAAAACATGTAAACTGTATATTTTGTTCCTGTTAGAGAAGAAAATGGAAATAATCCAGCTCAGACTTAACGCTCCTTGTTTTGGTAGAGAGGAAGTAACTATTTCAGAAAAGACAGAATTAGAGAAGTCTTACAAAACATTAGTAATGGTGACCAGAATTTCCAGTGAAATGAGGTTTCTGACACATTCAGACGTTTACATTTAGTCATAGTGATGTATGGCTATAAGCAATAATTATGTCATAGTTATCACTGACTGATATCTATATAGATAGGTTAAGTCACGTGCGTGAAGTTGAGTGCCATAAAAGTGCGTCAATGAAACAGGTCTGTATGCAAATAGCCAATTTAGATTTCACAACTTTACAATCAGCAGCGAGCGTGCGGCAGGGCATGCAAATGGTTTCCAACGCAGGGAAGTGGGTAGCAGGAAGCCCTCTGTACAGTGTGTGTGTGTGTGCGTGCGTGCGCGCGTGTGTGTGTGTGTGAATTTTACTGGTTTGTTTCTGGTGCTACAAGTGTTTCCCGAATGTGACTTTGACAAACAGACAGACTCTTTCTGGAAAACCCAACAGTCACATAGAATTGTTTTGTACTACAGTACTATATGTATCACTATAAGTATCACATACACTTCTGATACTAATAATACAACAGCTGCTGCACTGACAGTCACTAACATGATTACTACTACTGCTACTAGTAGCATTTGTACCCAAATAATTATACTACTACAGCTGCTGCTTCTACACTACCAATTCTACTAGTAGTACCCATAACACTACTCCGGTACTATTGCTACGGTTAATGGTGCTACTACTATTGTCACTACTCTTCCTACTACTACTACTAGAACTAATACTACTGCTAATACTACTACCATGGCTCTACTAGTATTATTACTAGTAGTAGTATTTGCGCAGACCACAGTACTGATACTTCTACACTACTACCGCCAAGTGTTAGTCATACCCATGATACTACTGTTATTAATTTTAATTTTACTTATACAACTGATTTAACTACTACGTCGTTGACACTACTAGTTCAACTTACTATTAGTCCTAATTTTAATACTACTAGTACAGTTACTACAAGTATTGATACAGCTTTATAAGGTACCAAGACTACTACAATTGCTACTACTAGTACTACCATTATTACTGTAACCAATCTAATCTTGTTTGGGCCAATAATTAGCCCAAGTTTGCTACAACTAATACTAATAATACTTGTAATAATAGTACCACTTATTCTGCTGTAGCAGTAGTATTTTCCTGCTTTAATTCAACTACTTCTTCTTCCAGTACTGCTAGTAGTACCAGTACAGTTAGATCAATTAAAAGTAACAATACTGTACATATATCATTGCTACTACCTCTACTATTGATACAAGTACTAGTAAAATCACATGTACCAATATCAGTATATTTGTACAATTACTAATTACTACTGCTTTACAAATAAACCACTAAGATAGGAAGGTGAAAGGTCAGAGGTCACCACATCCAGGCAGCAAAGATAACTGGAGGAACATATTCAATCACTACCGGGTGAAGATGAAGCCCAGAGAAGTGAGCAGAGAGCTCGTTGCATGGGGTGACGCCTCACCGCTCATCAGGGCGGCCAATCAGCAGCTCGAATCAAATCTCAACACGATCACGACGACTCTGCCTGATTCCCCATCAATGAGCTATTTTGGGGAATTAGGCCGCCACCAGTGCCAGCCCCCATCAACACCCTGGGGATGAAACCAGAATGGCTTTTGTGAACCCTCCCAACCCCCGCCTAACCTGCCCTCCCAACTCCACCACCACCTCCACCTCCACCTCCACCTCCACCTCCACTTTACACCCTTAGCCAAAAAATAAAATAAAATACAACAAGCACAATCTACACTCAAGGCTGCAGCTGCTTTTATGTGTGTTCAAAAGCCCAAATGATGAGAAAACTAGTATTTGCGGAGTGTGTGTGTGTGTGTGTGTGTGTGTGTGTCTGTGAGGGGGTGGATGGGGTGGGACTGCTTGCTTTTCAGATCCTCTAATTAATTTCAGAAGGAAACTAAAACAAATATCAAAGCAAAACTGCAGATTACGCAGGAATTTAAAATCCTACAGGAATATTATGCTGACACGAAAAGGTAAAATAACCTTAAAAAGTCACAAATATACTGAAATTTAATATTTTTTGGCACATATCAACTTAGTATAGAGTCAAACCACCACGATACTACTGGAATATTGCAGGTTAATATCATATAAGAAGTAAAAATATCAACATTAATGGCAACTACGGGAATATTTACTTTAAAGGAATAGTTCAACATTTTCACTGTTTTGCTGAGACTTCATTGATACCACTTTCATGTCTATACGTAAAATAATTAAACTGCCAGGCTAGCAGTTTCCATCTGTTTCCAGTCTTTATGCTAAGCTACGCTAATCGTCAGGTGGCTGTAGCTTGAAATTTACTGCACAGACATGAGAGTGGCAAATAAGTGTATTTCCCAACAGGTAAAGAAATAACTTTTATTATTAAAGAATTTGTTCTTAGCATTAAACTTTTTTTTTTTTTTACTGTAACTTGACCTAGCTTGGCTACTCTCTCCTATGTCACATCATTTTCCCACAAAGTGGTTTACTGTCCACCTAAAAGCTAATAAGGGAAGCCTGAGCTGAGATTATTCCGATGTATTTCCAAGGTCAAAAACGTTCATGCAAACATTTATGATGTGTTTTCCAAACGCACACATGGAGCAGGTAGGCAGGTAGGATTCCTGTCCGCCCACCTTCAGCCTCTAAATCCACGTCTGGCTGCTCTCTCTCTCCGTGTATGTGTGTGTGTGTGTGTTATTATGCAGATATGACCTTTTTACGGCGTTCCCACAGATCAGCCTCCGAGCAGACGGGGATCAAATCAAATACTGAAAGAAACAGAGAGGAGAAAGAATATCAGCTCCATATCTCTCTCCCTTTTGACCTCCCCCCTCATGCACTTCACTCCCTCCCTTCCTCCCTCACCTCCATTTGCCTCACCTACACACACACACACACACACTGCACTCAATATCTAACAACAAGAACCAAACAAGAACAAATTAAAACAAGAGCGCCGGCAGGAAATAGGATGTCCACCCACACTGTGAGGTAGGTCGACACCCAGGCTGCCTGTTCCCACAAGTCCCACTTTTCCAAATTTTACACCACTGCCCTGTTTCTTAAAGCTTCGAATGCTTCTTTTCTGCATGGAGAGTTTATTTACATGATTGTTTTTACAGAAGACAAAAGTCACCTTCAGTTCATCAACCAAAATTACATAATAAAAGTCCCTAAACAGGCTTATTAGCTCCCTTAAAAAATTGCTAAAAATTATTGCCACTTATCGGCTTTATAGCTGACAGTTACAAGAGAAGATCGATACCACTCTCATATCTGTCATGTAAATTACGGCTAGCCTGGCTCAGTATGAAGGTAAGGCCAAAAAATAGTCCGGCACATCATAAAGTTGTGGTTTTTCTTTATGCTAAGCTAACTGCTGCTTGCTGTAGCTTCATAATTACCACAAGTATTAAATGGAAATTTTAATATTCTTAGTCCCCAGAGGATGAAGCCTGGAGTGTGTCACCATGAGGTTCATATTTATGGTTTTAAGTGAAATATCTTGTAAATAATTTGATGGATCGTCCTGAAATTTGATTCAGACGTTCATGTTCCCCTCAGGATGAACCATAATAACTTTGGTGATCCTCTGACTTTCCATATAGCGCACTCATTTTTGATTATTTATGACCAAATACCTGCAAAACTAGAGACATTCCCAATAGCCTAGGCTGTCGCTTGTGTTTAGTGCAAATTAGAAAATGTAAACATTACATCAGCATGTTAGCATTCACATTATGATCACATTAGCATGCTGACATTAGGACTTAGATGCCATATTTACACCACATAATGGCACACGACTGTATAATTAAAAATGCACGTAGTCTTCGTGACGTCACCCACAGGTTTCTGAAGAGCCATTGTATTGCTCTGGCTGTCACAATCTTGGCAGTGCCAACTTCACTAGCTACTGGCTAATCCAAAATCGTGGAGCATGGGTGGAGCTGAGGCGGGCTGAATGAAACCTGGCTGCTGAAACCGGTCACCTGTGACGTCAGCTGCCTGTCAATCAAAGGTACCATGCCCTCTTAAGTAACTTTAAACCCTGGAACAATCAACATGGGTGAGTTCTATAAAAGTTCAGCCTCAGTACAGCTGTCACGAACGGGGAAATTACCTAAAGAGACCAAAACAGTTTTTTGTACCAGGCTGTAAACATGTTTATTTCTGCTGTGAAGTTGGACATTTTAACATGGGGACTTATGGAGACTGACTCACTTCTGGAGACAGCCTCGAGTGGACGTTTGAGGAACTGCAGTTTTGCATCTTGAATGTAGAATTCACACCACCAACTGTTTATATTGATGAACCAACACCTAATATTCACATTAGTGGATGTAAACACACTTTAATTCACTTTATTTGGTTGATTTTCTTAAAGTTATGTTACAAAGTTATGTGTTAACGATGAATTTAGTTTCCTCTGCTCTGCTAGAAGACACTCAAATATTACCCATAGCACCCTTCTCTCTCTGAAGAAGTATAGCTCCGGCTTTAGCCTTGTTTTGAGTTCATCTGATCATTTTCACTCATCCTTCAACTTAGTCCAAAAAACATTAAAAACCGCAGAGAGCAAGAATTACAAGCTTTTCACACGACAACAGCAATCTGCTTTCATGTCGTCCTGTCAATCATTCCCAAAGAGTAGGCGTCACTTTTTGTGTGTGTGTGTGTCTGTGTTATGTGTGTGTGTCCTGCCCTCCCCACTGAAACCTCCAAACAGTGGATGTATCTCATTTGGCAAGGAGCCTCTTCATATTTCACTTTTCAAGAGACGCCTGTTCGTTTAATTTCTGCAGCAGCTTGCCTCTCTTCTTCTTCTTCTTCTCCTTTTCTTTTTCCCTGCACAACTTTTTCCCCCCCTTCTTCTTCTCCTTCTCCTTCTTCTTCTTCTCCCCCCCGGTGTAGAAACACATTTCAATGACACGCCCACGCCTGGGCCTGTCAGCCCCTCGCCCTGTCAGAGCGCCCACGCTGCTCTGCTCCCCTTCTCCCTCCCCTCTGTCTCCTCTCCTCCCCTTCCCACCAACCCACATCCTCAACACTTTGCGCTCTAAAAAAGCAGCTCTTTTCATCCAAGTTCCTCTTTTGCAAGGAAAGAAAAAAAGAAAAAGAAAAAGAGGAGGAACAACAGAGCGGCATGATTCAGTCTCCAGGCGGTGGTAGTGCTTGTCATGGAGTGTCCCTTTTCATTTGGAGGGAATATGGGTTACAGGATGACTGTGATGCCAAAAAGAAGGAGATAAAAAATTAGGAGAAAGAAAAAAGGACTGCGGTGCCTCCTATTGTCGTCTCCACCCAGTATTGTGTTGCCGTTTTGGGTGGCAGACACATTTCAGACGGGCGTGGATATGACTTCACTGAAAGAAAGAAGAAGAAGAAATGTTGTGAAATCAGAAAATCTGGTCAGAAAGTAGTTAAAGCACCCAAACAGGTTTTCTTTCTATTAAAGCGCAGCATATTTGTTGAGTTTACGATGCCGTACAAGGCCACAGCTTGTGTGTGTATTGGGAAAATGTGTGTGTGTGAATATGCAGGGCTAAAGCTGGTGTGTTTGCACAGGCTCCCTGGTTAGCAGAGTCTTACTTTGTGTCTGTTGAGAAAGTGTGGGATGGTATGAGCGGCTTATGTCTGACTGAACACGTGTGTGCCTGCGTGGGCGGGGAGTGTGTATAGGGGCGATGTGAGTGTGTGTCTGTGTGTGTGTGTGTCTTTGCACACAGATTACACTTGTGTGGGCGTTTTGGGCAAGGATGTGTGTGGGCGTAGTGAGCGTAGGCGGAGGTTATGTGACATACAGATAGAGACTGCAGTGTTCCTGCAGTGTGTTTATGTGTGTGAAACTTTACTGCAGAGTGTGGACGGCTGAAACAGCTATAGGGGCCCTGCTGCCTGCAAATGTGCCAGCATGAAAATCTGCAGCCTTCACACTTATCTACTACTACCTTAAGTCGAAATCCCCTCCATAAAGATACAATCTGCAAATGTGTCACGTCCAAGTGCTGTGAAGGACACATCACGTAACATATTTCTGCACTTAACAAGCAGCCAAAGCTGTTTTAAAACAGCTTAATGACTCTTAATCACGATCGAGTAGCGAGTCATTGTTGATCGTGAGAAACAGAGGTCCGAAATATGAAAGTGGTCATGAGAAAATTCTTGTTCAGTCTTGGTCTCGGGACCACTTCTTGAAGATCTCGGTCTCAGACAAAGAAGTTTTTGTCTCAAGACAACATCTGCAGCGATATCGCTAAATTAATCGCCGTTGTACTCACTCAAAGTAAATAAACGCAGGAGACGTCAATCTGTGACCAGATGACGAATCTGTCTCTGTCATATAATTCGTGTCCCTAAACCACAAAGAAAACACATAAAGGTCTTTAAATTCTGCAATGCAACACTTACTGAGTCAGCTAGCACGTCAAACTTTTATCAGCACATAGAAAGAAAACATGAGAAGTGTAGGTAGCTAGCTAACGTTAGCAATCTGCTAACATTTTGTGAATATTAGCTATACATATTAGCTACCTAAATACTAGCCGGTCATGGTCTTGACTTGGTCTTGCCCTGCCTTGATCTTGGTCTTGACTTGGTCTTGCCCTGCCTTGATCATGGTCTTGACTTGGTCTTGCCCTGCCTTGATCTTGGTCTTGACTTGGTCTTGCCCTGCCTTGATCATGGTCTTGACTTGGTCTTGCCCTGCCTTGATCATGGTCTTGACTTGGTCTTAGCCTGCGTTGATCTTAGTCTTGACTTGGTCTTAACCCCTTAAAGTCCTGGTCTTATGGTAAATATTATCTATACATATTAGTTACCTATATACGGTCTGGTCATGGTCTTCACGTGGTCTCGCCCTGCCTTGGTCTTGGTCTTGGTCTTGACTTGGTCTTGCCCTGCCTTGACCTTAGTCTTGACTTGGTCTTGCCCTGCCTTGATCTTAGCCTTGATGGCCTTGATCTCAACCCCTCAAGTCTTATCTCAGTCTTGGTACAGTCTGGTCTTGGTCATGACCTGGTTTCTGTTCACTGACATTGAGAAATATTGAGTAGTTATCCAACTACTTGGTTTGCATTGAAAAACTACAGCTCCTGTGAGGCTTTGACGTCGACAGCACAGGATTTAAGATGAAATCTCATATTATTCCAACATGGGAATGTCAGCAATGCCTAACAGGAACTGTGGTTGCAAAAATGATGCCATAACTATTATTTTATAAGCTTTAAGTTAAGTATGTTAAAGGTCACATTTATAGCTTGAATCAATGTACCATCACAGTCTGACACATGTTGGAAATGACTCATCCTCCTCTCAAGTGGGCTCGGTGAGTGGCAGAGTAACCTTGTGGTTAATAAGACTTTACTGTAGGTGAAATGTTAAATTACTACAAAAGCACATGTGTCAGAAAATCAGTCACACTTGATGTGTCTTTCAACAGAAGTTTGAATCATGTCAAATGATGCAGTTAGACCAACGTAACCGCAGTGAATTTTTTAACTGAAACACCACGGATGACACAGGAATAATCTGAAAGTTTTAGCTCGTACCCTGAAGCAACTGAGTTCATCTGAATCTTCGGCTACTGCTAACATTAAAAGTTAACAATGCAAACTTTGGACTGGCTAAAGTTTGCAGAGGTATTTAAGCGACATACGAATGATTAATCGCATACAATCAGTATGATTCACATTTCACATTTAAAAGATCAGTGTGTAGGATTTTGTGGCACGTGAAACACGCCCTAACTAAAGCCAGTCAACATGGGGGGACTCCGTGGAAGATGACTGGATGCATCTGTACATATGAAAGGCTCATTTTAAGGAATCAAGCACATTACGGTTCTTACTTTCGGGTGACTAAACACTAATGAAATCATAGTTATGAGTATTATATTCTATTTCTGTCATATTCTGCAAATAGCTTCTTACATGGTCTGCATTTTAAATTTTAGAGATCACAGTCAGAGAGGATGTGCAACACGTGCAGCATCAAGGACTTTCATGGTCAAGAGAGCACATCTGCAACGATAAACAAAGTAAAAAATATTTTGCAAAAGGGATTAAAAAAACTGCTCAAACTCTAGATTTGCATTCTTTCCAGGTTTCTTTTCTGATCTGTTTCACAAATAAGAAAAAAACGTCACTTCAAGTACAAATGTGGATCATTTGCAGCATAATGAAAGTAGTGGGTTTAGAGAGAAAAAAATAGGCCAGGCGTCATTAATGTGGTGGAGTTTTTACTGGTGTTGAAATGTTATGCGTTGCACCTTTAAAGCTTCAGTGGGAAGCCCTGTACCTCCCTGTTGACAGACCGTGGGCTGACGTGGAGGGGATTTGCCCATTTTGGCCACGTATGGGCCTCAGCGACCCTCGCCACCCACGGCATCCTCACCCTGAGAGTGCTGCTGACGTCTGACATGTCTGCTATCTCCAGGCGGAGGCTGATGCTCCCTCCGCCACGACCACACAATGCAGTCAGAGAGAAACCAGCCGGGCCTTCAATGTGGTGTGTGTGTGCCTGTGCGTGACGTGAAACACCTCAACTCTGAGTTCATCTGAAGGTGTGATTAATCTGTTAAGTGTATTAAATTGGGGCTGCTGCAGAAAGGTCATGACTGCCTATCAGATCGCCTTCAAACCTTGCGGACTCGCTGAGATGTGACAAAAGATGAATACTAAAGGGGGAAAAATCCCTCGCAGGAGAGAAAGGAGAAGAGAAGAAAAACGGGTAGAAATGATGAAACAATGCGAGCTACATGGGTGTGAGCAAAGTTGAAGCAGGCTTTGAAGTGAAGCCACACATTTTGCATGATTATTGCTGTTAAGTTTTTGATCTTGAGCCAGCAGGCACGAAAAACAACAGCAGCTTGGGATTAGTCTCCCCCCCACTCACACGCCTACCTTGCCAGCATAAGTCCCTGACTCAATTAGAAAAAAAACCTCTGCAACTTAGGGCTCCTCACGCACAAGTACCCACATCGCCCTGCCCACGTCCCTGCAGCACATCACAACCAGCATCACTTTAATCGCAGAGCACAATGAATGCACAGGGATTTGTCTTGGTGACATTAATGCAGAGATGTGCTGACAACTAATGTACACACTGATAAGACAGTGCCGAGACAACAGGGCCGAGCACACAGAGGAAATAAAGATTTATCTGCCTTTAATTAAATATCAGATATCATCCATGGAGGTTCTTGCCGGCGTAGAGCTTCGCAAAAACTGACCAAACAGAAAGGTGACAACTGATCGTCTTTGCACGAATTATTCGATCAGTCAGCTGGTCAGTCGTGTCTCACGGGAGTCTGGATGTTGATATCTGCGGCAAAATATTGAAAATGAAATGTTTATATACTACTGAAGTGTCCACCATATTGCGAGACAATATTGTGCAAAGCTGCAAAACCCTGGATTACACTCAAGGCCAAAAGCTTAGGGAAAGATTGTGGTTATGATTAATAAAATAAATGTGAATTAAAGAGGTGAACTCTGGACGTTGTATAAAACTATTTTCTGCACTGACAATGAATGTCGTGAGGTATGATTGTCCTTGGTGCAAATACTTTAAGACAGTCCCTCCTTGAAAGCATTCATAATGTTCCACCAAGTAGCAAACTCCGTGGCTGTGAAGTGAAGTCAATGCGGATCTGACAAAAACTGCAGTTCATCAAACGTCCACTCGAGGCTGGCTCCAGAAGTGAGTCAGTCTCCATAAGTCCCCATGTTAAAATGTCCAACTTCACAGCAGAAATAAACATGTTTACAGCCTGGTACAAAAAACAGTTTTGGTCTCTATAGCTAATTTCCCCGTTCATGACAACTGTACTGAGGGTGAATTTTTACAGAACTCACCTGTTCAAATTATATTAAGACTTAAAGTTATGCAGAATTAACACAGACGTTTTGATTGACAAGTAAGTGTTGTTACAGGTGGCTTGTTTGAGCAACCAGGCTTCATTCATTCATCAAGTGTCGTGTTTTATTTTTACCAAAACCCTCTAAAGCCCTCTAAGCATCAAGTACTTTACGTATAACCCCAGAGGAAATCAAACTCTGGTTTCATAGCTTTGTCCTTTACCTCCTGAAACCAAACTGGGAATTGAACCGTGAACTCTGTAGGTGTAAAAAACATCCTACAACGATCCTGCTGCTCTTCCTTCCTGCTGAAACCTCACGCCACCCTTCAGCAGAACTCATTTGTATTTCACCTCAGAGGGTTTTTCTCTCACATGAAACTCATAGTTTCCACAGATCACTGGTCACTACTTCCTGGTCTTCTTGGAGTTAGTTACTGGTAGTCACGTAAACTTCCAGCTAAATGAGTAAAATGTAAATGCAAATGTGAATGTCCTGGCTGTGGGCGATCCCTGAATTGAAGCTGCCCTCTGCTCTGGACAACAGTGTCGGATAAATGACTAAATGTAAATGCAAACGAGCTCAGTGTTTGTTGGTTGTGATGTGGGTGATCCAGGAATTTAAGCTCACTGTAGTGTTGCTCTTACGAGAAGTCACCCTGGATCAGAGAGCGATCCAGGAGCTGAAAAACATTTTCTGCATAAAAGCTTCTGTTAAATGTTTACACTGCGACGCACGTGATATGTTTGACGATTGCAAATTTGTAATAATAAGTGCATTTACAACTTCTAAAGCAACTTGTTCTGGCATAAAGCTGCATAAAATGACCACACGTGTCTTTTTTTTATTCTAAATTTTGTTTAAATTTGATTTGATTTTTGTTTATTGATGGTGCAAAACGCGTGATTAGAAGGGAGACGCGTATGAGACATGATGAGGTAAGACAAACAACAAGTAACGAAGTACATTTACGACAAGTACTGTACAATTTTGATGTATTTTGCTTGATTTTTATTTGATGCTACTCCACAACAATCGAGAGGCAAATGCTGAAATACTTCACTAAATCTATCTCACAGCTTTAGTTACTTTATATAAAGACAAACATATGAAGAACTTATAATAAAATATGTTTTGCAATAAATTAAACTATTCAACAGAACAACAAACTTAGATTAGATCTTAGATTTCTTTCTATACGTTTTCTATTTCTGAGTATTTTTCTTATACACCTTGTATATTGTGAGCTGCTGTAACAAGTGAATTTCCCCTGTGTGGGATCAATAAAGTGTCTTATCTTAAATACAAAAGTAAGAGAACAGACTGTGAGAACTGCAACGCCTTAACTCAACCATGCACGAAGCAGAAACTGCAAAAATTCCGAGTACGTAAAAGGCCTTATCTAAACTCACACATTTTAGTTTGTCCGTTGTTGGCTACCGTAGAAACACAGTAGTTACTCTGACGCACTGGACCTTTATCTTTTACTTACTAACATGTCTGCACCTCCTCTGTCACTATGTAACCAGATCTACTCTCAGTAAGGGTGCTGGCTCTTACTGTTACTCATACGTACTCTGATGTTACCACAGCAACAACAACAATAACAAATAAGATGAGTCTGAACACAATCTACAGCCAGACTGTCCTTGCTGATGTTTACCTGACTGTTCATTTCTGCCATTTTTACGAGCCTGTTGTTCGCCACATGGCCTTCAAGATGATCTGATTGGTTTTTATTTACATAATATATGATTTAACATTTAACATTTAACATTTACTGATGCAAACAAACCTCTGACACCATCAGAAAACATGAACAACTTGCTAAAAACGACTGAAAGCTTCAGAAAAGTTACTAACTTTGAGGTTTTGGCTTTGATTATTGCTTCCAAGGTCGAGAATGAACGTCAAACCTGACACCACAAGAGGAACTGCAGCTTTGATAAGTTCAAGTAACAGTGAGTAAAGATGTGCTTTCTTTTCCTCTTTTATTTCCTGAAATCAGCAGTTTTTTTGTAACACCAGTCCTCCAATCAAACTGCCTTTTTTCCTCGCTCTGACATCTCATTGGCCGTCAGCGATCCCTCCTCCAGCAGGAAACGGATCACAATAAGAAAACTGGGCTCTCTCCTACAGTGACTTTAAAGTGTCAGCTGAAAGCTTTCAGATGTAAAGTGCAGCTCTCCTGCCGTGCTGGCCGTTGCAGGCTGCGGGGGCTGGAGGAGGGCCCCGGGCGGGGCCGGACCGGGCCGGCCTGCTGGGCTGCTGGGCTACTGGCCGCCCACGGAGAGGCCTGGCTGGGTGGGCGTCATCTATGGAGCGATTGATCCCAGCCAGGACAAAAAGTCTCCCTGTTGTCCTGCTCGACCGGCAGCAGCAGAAAAAAAGAGGCTCAGAGTCACTGCAACAAATACTGTTGTACTACACTACACTACTACTACACTAACACTATAAATATTTAAAATACTGCAGCTTCTTTGCTGCTTTGCTCAGGAAGTTTCATATTACTACTATGACTAACAGTACTACTCCAAAAACTTCAGCGAAACTATCTTCTACTGAGTTTGCGAATCATAACTATTAAAACGTATATAAATAACTTATCCTTCTATTATAAGTAACAGCAGATAATATCACTACTACAGGTATTAACGCAACTGCGGCTGATATTATCCAAACTTCTCCTATTTGTACTACTGCTTTTATTGTGCTCTTGTTACTGCAGTTCATCAGCCATGCTGCCTCTTACAGATATTACTATTGGGACAACTACAGTACTACAAGGACGGCTATTTACTACTGCAGAGTACCAGCTTTTCTGATTTTTGCCTACATGAGTACTTCTTAATGTGTACTGCTACCTCTTAAATCTCAATCAACTCTTAAAAAATGGTTACTGAATTCTGTTGCTGGTCA
This sequence comes from Argyrosomus regius, assembly GCA_946959425.1. Lineage (NCBI taxonomy): Eukaryota > Metazoa > Chordata > Actinopteri > Sciaenidae > Argyrosomus > Argyrosomus regius. The sequence goes on from OX336905.1 coordinate 7,106,271, forward strand.
ACTTCAGATGATCGTACTATCGGCGTACACCCCTGTAGGTTTCTGAACAAAGACCTGCCATCCATCTATTTTCAATAACCGCTTATTTCTATCAGGGTCACGGGGGACTGGAGCCCATCCCAGCTGACTTAGGGTGAGAGGCGGGATGGACCGGTCGACAGCTCTTTAGCGAGCTCACACATTCACACCTATAATTTAGAGTCACCAATAAACCTGCATGTCTTTGGACTGTGGGAGGAAGTACCCAGAAGAAAAACCCACGCAGACACGGGGAGAACATGCAGAAATTGTTTGGGGGATTCCAACCGGGAACCTTCTCGCTGTGCACTGCAACAACCAGGAGACTAAAAAATGAACAATAAACTATAGCGTCTGATTGTGATGTTAACAGATACATAACTTTTCTCCTTGGCATCCATGCATCTTTGCAGTTTAAGTTTCACGGGCAAAAGTTTCCAAAACTCCCCCAATGCATAAAAGACAAACCGTCAAACCTACACCACAAAAAAAATACAGGTACTTTTTTTTTTCCTCTCCTCAGCAGCTGATAAACAGCTCAGCCCTGTCGCGGCTCAGCTGTGATCCAAATTATAAAGTGTAAAAGATGTGTGCTCTGTAGCTGTGACCTTTCCCCCTCTCCAGGCAAAACACCTCCACACTGAGCCCACAGCAGCAGCCGCCTCCCCAGCACGGCTGCCTGGACTTCAAAGGAGAAAGACTGGCGTGATACCAAAGTCATACTACAGCGCGAAAGTTTATCTTCTGTGCCTCGTTGTTTTTTACTTCACATTTTCCACCGGTGCCTTGCGCAGTTGTACTAATTAATGGAAACTTCTTTGAAACTGCTAATGTTAGCAGATACATTTATCTACATATCAATTCTCTGTCTTCAAAGTCACAGGAAGCCTCTGGCTCTGGCTGTGACCTCTGACCTTTGACCTTGTGGCAATGTCTCGTTCTCTTCACGCAAACAAAATTAAATTAATTCTACCATCAGAAGAAGTTTCTGATCCTTTACTCAAGTAAAACTACCATTTATTATAAATATAATATTATAAATCTTGGTTATAATCAGTACTTAAAGTAGCAAAAGTATATCCTCTGAAACTAACAGGGAGATTTGTCTAACCTCTGTTCATGAGTTGCAGCTTCACTGAAGCTCTGCCAGGCTTCTCCATGAAACCAGCTGCTACAAAATGAATGTTTTTTCCCACAAAACACAGAAGAGTCCTCTCAGAAAGCTTTTTTTTTTTTTTTTACCACGAAGGTCATTTAGGATGACTAAAAAGTGCAGACGGGGATCTGGAACCATTTCATCAGTCACTTTATCTACAAACTGATGTTACAAATTTGGAAAATGCTTCAATGATCTTCAAGGATGTAAAATATTATGCTGTTTTCTTCCTCGTGAAACTGGGTTTCTCACACTTTTCTAGTTTATGAGCCTCGAAATTGCAGCTCCAACTTAATTAAACAGAAATTATGATGTGTTACAAACCAATTAATTGTTCTTGTTTTAATATTTATCAAAGAAATGTCATCAGTAGTCACTGATGGATGAAAATCTCTCCGACTGCTTGGGCTGTTCTTTGTGTCTGATGTTCAAACTGAAAACATTTCTGGTAACTGACAAAACAAAACCTCAACTCAAGGTCTACTTAGCTGGCTGTTCTGAAGCTTTCAACCAAACCTCACGGTCCTCATCAGTTAGATTGAGGTTGGTCATGATGGAGCTGTAGTACCTTGGGGACTCTGCATGGATGTTGACTCGGGTTGAAATTGTTTTATCAGCTGCTGTTTACAAGGTCAAGACTGATTTGCTGCAACCCATAATTATATTCTGGATTAATTGCTTAGTTGTTTAGTCTATGAAATGCCAGAATATATTAAAAACAGTCCGTCTCATGTTCCAGAGCGGTGATGGATGAAAGCTGAGAAAAGCAGCAAGTCCTCTCAGTAATTTCAAGTTATTATGAATAATTCTGCAGCTATCTATATACATATCAGGAGTTGTATAGTATACACATTCTTCTTTGATAGTCTTACTTTTTCACAGATGCAGCCCGTCCTCTCCGCCTGACAGCACCATCTGTTGGAGGCCACAGATGTCGATACATCTGGGAAAATGATGATTTTTTTGCTGTAATTAGTCCAGTTAGTGACACTTCACTCTGTAGTGCTGTATCCACTGTTTTCTCATCGCATGGTAATTATCATCACAATCCATCATGAACCACATCACAGTCCTACACTAGTACTTACAGGCAGCTGTCATTGATTTTTAATGATTAATAATGAATGTCCATTATAAGCACACTGTCTGTGCTCTCTACATCAAGAGGGTGAACATACAGACAACTGATACGTGCACTGCGCTGAGAAATTAAATATTAAAGGATGCTGCTTTGTTTTTCTAATTCTCAGACGTCAGAGCATTGATAAACTCTCATCTTGCTGAGGCTCTTTTGCCTTTTCCAAAATCATATTTGGCTGTTGAGACAGTGAAACGCTCTGGCAAAAATTTGGAAGGCAGCAACCATTGTGGCCGGTGGATGAAAATGTTAATTTCCTCCCTTGATAATGATGCATGTCGTTTTCAAAATGTGATTATACAAACAGAATGGTGTGTAACACGCTTGTAATGTGCTTAAGATGTTTTAAAATACATTACCATGCCTGCACACTGTGAAATGTAAAAGATCCTGAAGGAAACCTTTAAGGTTTGTAGATTTAAACCTCAGGCGGACCCGGGACGGTTCCCTGAGGAACCCCAGGATTAAGGATTTACAGTAGAATAAAGGTAATTTGAGGCAAATGTAACATTTAAGCGCCGTTGTCAGACTTGTTTCCTGGTGAGGAAGGACATTTTTAGAAGAAGGAACAATTATTTTAGCACCAGTGTTTTATGAATGGTAGAATTTAACTGATCCAAACGGTAAGTCCTTAAACTATCCCTCCGTGCACTGGTAATGGTTTCCAAGTGGTAAAAGCATTGTGTAAAATACAGTGTGCATTTCTCACACAACATCTGAGGTGCTTGAAGAAGAGAAAAAAAAGCCTGAAGAGGTAATTTCAATTAAATTAAACGTCACATTTAACGTTTATCTTTTTATAGGCATAGAAGTGATTAAGCTCATTTGGAGGTGGTGATGTCAATTTTCTCAGGAAAAAGCAAGCGAGAAGCATTTCGGATTTTTTTTTTTATTGCAAAAGTTTATTTCCAGAAGGCATGAATGAAGAGTTTTATAGTGGTGTTAAATGAGCTCTCAAATCCCTTATTCAGGTGATTATATAATGTATCTCACTGCTGTTTCTCTTCTTATTTAATTTTATCTTTTACAAGACACACATTTTTATAAGAGATTGCTATAAATCTGTTGACTTTGACTTTAAAATTGACCAGGAGCCTGAATTTGTGGATTATCTAGAACATTTGGATGAATAAAAACCTTTGATTACCTCAATAACTTCCTGTGGGTCCACTTCCACTCCTGCATGATCATGAAGCATGGCCGTTGTTCCAACCCCTCCCTGCATTGATAAAAAAAAGTCTCCATAAACTGATGGATGATGAATTCAAAATTAGGTCAAAGTCCAATAAAACATTAACAGGAGTGCGCTGTGAGTGGACAGGTAACACTGCAGCGTCCTCACTTTCCTGTGTAAACAGAGGAGAGGCTGTACGAACACTGCCAGTCCGGTGATGCCAGACCGACCATGACAGCTGTCTGCTCTTATATATGTTAGTCTGCTGCACCCGGTGTGCAATGCAGCACTCATTCCTCTCTGCACAGATACTGTTAATGTTACTGTAAAGCAAACATGAGAAGCAAAGTGCTAACAATGCAAAAGTTTGGGTTTAATCCAAGATTAGTCGAGGCAAACTGTGTTGTGGACTGAAATCTATTATCTATTAATGAAAAAAGTCCCAATCCCCAAACATAACGCCAACCTATAAAAGCATGTTTTGGTGTGTTTGGTTGGTCTCAAGGATGGTACAAATAAATATTTTCATTATAAATCAATCGAGAAGATCTTTCAATTAATATTTAATCTATAAAATATCACAGAACTGGCACAAACTTCTTATTAGTTCAAGATCTAACAAGCTAGCTTCCACTAGCACCATGAGCCTTGTGAAACATGTTCATTCATTTCAATTTGTGTTCCCTATAATAAATACTCAGTAATTCACTTCTTTAGTGACTTGTGGCACATTGTTATCAGTAGACAGTTGAGGTAGTGAAGGGCTCCTTGGGTAAAACCTGAAAACGATGGATTTCAGATCAGTTTTCTGTGGAGCGGCACATAAACACAAAGAGTAGGTTCTTGTTTAATAATGCCCTAAAGATACTGTGAAGCACCGTGGTGCAAACTCTACAGAAATAAAAGCCAAGCACCACATGGGAAATGTGTTATGGTAACATGCAGCCCGGCAGGATGTTTTTAGTGTCATGCTTAAAATCAGCATATGTGTTTTTAAAATAGGCACAAATTTCTCAATCCAAAAAGAGAGTAAGAGGCATGGAGCCATGTGATATTTAGTCTGTAGCATCCTGCCAATAACATGGCTCTCTGTGGTCTTTAGTCTGACTCACACTTGACTCAGGTGGTCCTGATCGTAGCGCTGGAGGAGGTCTTACCGGGTCGTCTGGGGGGTTTTCTGGAACAGTATAAGCACAAGGCTCATCTTTAACCCATGACCCGCTGTGCTGTCTGCTAAATTACCCTACACGGTTTAGTCATTTAGCTCAGTGGTCTCCAGCAGTTCGCCTTGTGGGGCAAAGAGTGTGCAGGTTTCCTTTACACAGAAACACTGAGGCAGCTAGTTTCACTACCTAGTAAAACACAAACCCCAGTCAAAACAAAATATGACAGTAGTCTGTGGCTCAGGTATTGTGTTTGAAGGGTTTAACCGTTTAACCATACTACACGTGTTGTGTTTTAAAGGCTAACTTCTGATCTTTCTTCTGTTTATCTTTTGCTCAAATAAATCAACAACAATGTTTAAATAAAGTTATTTCTTACCAGAATTATACTCCTGGCAAAGTAAAAACAACTTTGAAGTAGAATTTAGCTTCCCAATCGGGGGGGTAAGGATTCCTCTAAGAAAATATTCCAGCTTCACAGATTTCTGTTCATTTTTCAGACTTTTCTTTAACCAGGGTTGAAAAAACACTGTTTTAGGCCAATAAAAACCCTCTACAAACATTGTTACACCCAAATGTTGCTTTACTCGAAGGTGCCACAAGCCGAAACATTTGGGATCTCAGGTTTGTGGTTGTCTTTGGGGGAATTCGGAACTTCAATTCATGAAGACGTGTAGAAACTGGACTTGGAGGGATTAAAATGCTGAGGAACTGTAGACTTTGGGAGTTACAAAGGTTGCTTGAACATGTTTGCTTTCCCGCTGCAGCTTAAGAAACACAAGATAGTTAGGACATTTTAAGATTTAAGGTTTCTAAACGTGACATGCTTGACCTGTTCGTAATGCTCGCTGACCAACAGTAGTAGTATCTTTTTGTGATGAAGGCGACTAAACCAAAACTTGAGCTTGTTTTCTTGAAAACTCTAATGTTAGAGGCTTAGCCAACGAATCCACCTTGCCATACTGTCCTCCCCAAGGTGCTTTTGGGTAATGCAACACCTCGTTTGGTCTCAGAGAGTCCGGGAGGACGCAAGGAGCCGTCATCACCTTGACTCAACAGATCTTGCCAAGTCGCCTCCTCAGGGTGTCTGGCTCGCCTCTCCATCACGGCACAGTGAGGGAAAAAGAAGCTAAAAATAGCCTCAGGTTGTATCTGGGCAGCGGTTGGCCAGGAGTGACTGATTAGCATAATATTCATGCTTTTTATTATTGATGGTAATTGGGTACGGTTAATATTATGTCTTGAGGATGTGATGAAGCTAAAGATGAGATGTTAAATCTGAATCCTTCTGATGCTCAGATTTATGTAGAGGACATGAAGTGCAAACAGCCTGATATTTTTCTTTTAATAAAATCAAATAAAGACGATGGGTATGATTGACATTTTTACATCCGATTGGATGAGTGACAGCCTGTCCAGTGGAAGGGAAGCCGCAGTTGATCAGCCAAACAATCAACTAACAGGCCATATGTCCTGCCACAGTGCCCACAAGCAAGACACTAACATGATTAACATGTTGCTCCAGTAATTGGAAGCATCTGTAGGTCAGCGCTGCAGTAATTCCCTGCAATTTTCAGACTTGTCAGAGAATAAAAGCCTGTCTCGCCTCGACCCTCAGTGTCATTTAAATTAAAATGTGTAGCATTGTTCGTCAGCGCGCGGTCATGACACCTTGTGAAAAAAGAAACAACACTATTATACTGTTCATTATTGAAGACCACGCAAGACAAAACAACAACAGCATCAACAGCAGAGGGGCTGGTGAAATTTCTCCACGGATATCAGACAGGCTGAGTGTGCCAAGACGGTTTTTGATTTTATTATTTTATTTATTTATTTTTTTTACGACAGCACATAGTCTAGTTTTTGAGGAAGCCTATTACTGTCCTCCCACACACACCCATCAGTAGCAGGCGCACCACGACCTCAATAACCCTCCACACACGCACACACACACACACACACACACACACACACACACACATCGAGACTGGTGTAGTCCATTTAAGCCTCCATAGATCCACTTGTACGCTCAGAGCGCTACTGCCATCAAGTGGCAGATTTTTTTAAAAGCATCCTGCAGCATCAGTGTTGCTGGGTTTAAACCTGAACTGTACTTTTGTACTAAATCTTTCCCCATGTTATGTAACTTTATGTTTCAAATATGCAGCATTTCAAGCTTTAATATTGTATTTCTACTTCATTACAGTTACTGCTCCGCAAACAACAGCTGTAGTTCACATCACAAATTAAGATTTTTACATTTATTTTAGAAAAATGCGTTGTTAACAGTGGTGGAAAAAGTATTCAGAACCTTTACTTAAGTGAAAGCAGTGATACCACAGTGTAAAAATACTCAAACAGTTACTTAAGTCAAAGTATTATCAGTACAATGTACATAAAGTATGTAAAGTAGCATCATGCCCTCCATCAGTGTTGATATATACATATTTATTTAGATTATATCATGTAATTGTTATTAATTCATATTCTTCAGCAGTAAAATGTCCACATATGACATTATTAGATTGTTAATACTTCAAATTTTAAACCAGCATAGATGATAAGTCCTTAAAGTGTTAGAAAAATGGAACATTTACTATCTACCTGCTGAGGAAGATCATGACTGAAAGCTCCTGAACAGCCACTAAATTGTCAACAAATAATGTAATTTCTCTCTCTCTCACACACACACACGCTGCCTTAATTACTGATCATCACCAGCCATAAAAAAAGTCAGTAAGTGGACCTTGAGTTGAGCTTTAGGTTAAATGGCAAACCCATGATCTTTGTGGATCAGATCCATCTGCTGAAGAAGATCGTGCGTACTGACTGAAAGCTCTGGAACATCTACTAACTAGAATTTGTTGTTGTTGAAAGCAACAACAGTTTTTAAAGTTGAATCCTTTCCCAGTTTGAGAAAAATATCTTAACTCAAGGTCAACTTACTAGTTTCATGGTTGTAGCCTGAGTCATGACCTGAATCCAGGTCCTGTTTCAGGAGGAAGTATCACATTTAGAAGGCGAAACTCTCCTTTAAAGCAACACTGCATTGTAGCTGGTATTTTAGCGATTTAGTACCCCCAGTTTGCAAAACCACTGTGGTAAATATGGACCGCTGTACACGTGTATTTGTTGTGATTATATTACTTATAATCAAAAACTAGCGCGTCTCCATCTTTGCAAACAGCCAAACATCAAGCAAGTGCAACAACACAAGACATAGAAACCAGCGAATATTACTTACTAGTCCTTTTAAGCTCTCGCCAACGACTAAAAGTCAGTGTGAGCCTGGTTACACTGCCCACTTGCCAAGCTCCGGTTCTGGCACGACACCAGCCCCCATGCGTCGGGCCTAAAAACCTCCTCTTCTTCCCAGTGGTCCAAAACTCTTGTGGTACAAACACTAACACTCCCCCAATGCTCTGAGCTCACAGTCCAGGCAGCCCGGCTAACAAACTGAGCTCACATTGGCTAAAAGCAGCTACAGTTGGCAGCAAAGTTACATAATTGGAGAACAGACGTACGAATAACAGAGACACCATTCACCTCAAGTCAGTGTGGCATCAACATGATTTGAGATGACACGGTTAGTAAAACAAGTACACACAGTCAATCTGGGTTATTATTTGTTAGATGTTACTTTAATGAGAATTACCAATAAGATTAAGATCCACGGATACTGTATTAAAGGGTTGATACTGGCCTGTATGACTCCATCACAGACAAAGAAAAACGGGCTGGAAAACTGGATGTATTAAATGTTCTTTACACTTTTTCAAAACATCCTTTAATTAATTAATTTACTGAAAACAGAATTTCTTCATCCAATTCTGTGTGTGAGGGTTTTTCCAGTCAGACACAAAGAAAACACTCTGAATACTGGGAATTGTTTGGAATGAAAACAAAGACAGTTAATATAGCGTGTCGGCTATTGGCAGCTTCGATACAAAAATATTGGAATCAGTCTTCAGAGAGAGACCCTCAGAGTGCTGTTGTTGGAAGATTTCAGTAGGAGTGTAAAGGGATTCTCGTTTGACATCTAATAATAATAAGTTAGAAGAATAATGATGATTAACAGTTTAAAAGGAGGCACTTCTCATCACCGCTCTTCACTAAATTATAAAAATACGCACAAAATTGGATTTTTGATTAGAAAAGAAAAGTGACGAAATCGAAGACAAAATTCACAAATCCTTCCTTCCTATCACGCCAAGCTTAATTAAAAACGGATCAATTGCTAGATTTATTAAAGACTAATACCGGCCAGAGTACTGAAGTATGACGGGAAACCAGCAGATTTCTAATGATATAAATAATTAAATTAATGCAACCAAGACATAAAATAAGTAGACTGAATATACCAAAGTTTGCACCATGAACTTGACTGCATCGTTCCTCTACTCGCCCCCCGATATTTAACTAAAGTAGGTCAACAGTACACAAAATAAGCAGGTCATCATCACCACCTTTTAGCACACATTAACTCTATTGAGGACACTACCTCAGAGGTCTATGTGTATTTTTATAATTTAGCAAGTAACCACAGTCACATACACAGCCAGTAAAGTTAAGTTTTGTTTATGATTCAGCCAGTTTTTAAATCCTTGCTGATAAATAAAATGTGCTTAATTTGTGGCCGTGCATGTGACAGAGTTATATTAATACTATTTGTGGTTGTCATTTTTTTGCGCATTTACGTTCTCTAATCAACTAAACAATCATTAATCCAGCATTTAGATTGACATCAGCCTCTCTTTACCCCATACCAGAGGTGGTTTAAGCTACTACTAACGTTAACCCAACATTTCCTGCTGCTGCTACTTCACATTAAAAGCAAAATATGACCCCTCACCCGCCGTCAGCTGGTCCACAAGACGCCAAAATCTATATAAAAACGGTGTGTGATGCAAAACAAATGTAACATCTGTATTTGCAGTGCGTGAAAAGTCACAACTGAGATTCAAAAACATGTTTTGCTGGCGTGTTACTGTGGAATCCAACTGCTGAATCAGTTCCCCGTTTTGTCAGTTTTTTTAAATCACTTTTTAAGTAAATTAAGTTAATAACTTATCAAGAGGCACGTTCTATTTTACATTTGAAGGCTTTCCTTCACACTTCACCGGTAAAGGGCAGTAAATATAGTGCACGGCGCTCCGAGGAATCGAAAAAACGCCACCAAACACAGCTTCAGGTTCATCCTAACATTCAACCCAAACTCCCCTCGTGCAAAAACAATCCATTAAAACAAGCCATGAGTCTTATAACCATTTAAAAAGTGAGTTTCTGGATATTACTGCCTTATTTCTTGATCATATTCAAACTAATTTTTACAATAAATCTATATAAATCCAGTGTTTTGTGTAGATACTGACTGGTTCCTATGAAGTACTGAATTTGAGACAAACTGACTTGTTAACATGGATATTTTTGCAGTAATAAAACACACAGTGTGTAAATTAAATAGTTTCTAAATGAACAGTCAGTCTGTGTTTTCAGCTGTGAAGGCTGGGTTTTCTTGAGGCCCCCCTCTGTCTGAGGATGGGTGCGTTTGGTCTTTGTTACAGTCTGTGGCTGCTGCGTGGGTGGTGTTTGGTTGTGAGGGCGTTTCTGTAGTGGCTGGTGGATCCGTGCCGTCATCGCTCGGGTTCCTTTGTGACGTCGCCACCGCCTTGTACTCAGCCGACGCCTGCTCATTAGGTGCCTGGCAACAAGAAGAACAAACAAAATAGCTGTTGACAGGCAGCCAGACTTGGAGTCACACATTTCTAAACACTGGCACCAGGAACATTTGTCTTTTATCTAAATAAGACTAATTATCAACAAAGCAGACAGAAAACAAAGAGCTAGCTGAGAAACTTGCTTGACTTGCTGTGTGGATTGCTACTAGCCAACAAAACATTAATATAATGACGTTAATGCTAACATTTTAGCCTCTACTAACTACAGGTGCTAACTGGCTGCACAAAGACAAACCCTGATTACGACTTAAGATTTTAAAAACTTCCAAACTTCCCTTGATGTCTGACTTCATCGGCTGCACTACTCTGTCTATCTTCTGTCGCCGGGGTCGCCCGAGAGAGGGGGTGGGGGTTACATAAGCGGGGAGTAAATCAGGCATGCACCTCATATGACGTCATGAAACGGGCGTGGGAGGGAGATTCGCAAATACAAAGACACATATACATGCATGTACACGCCCACATACCCCCCCTACACACACACACACACACACACACACTCAGGTATAGATGAGTCACTGTTATCACCACATGCATCAACACACGCAGAGGAAACCCTGGACAAACCCCCACGCACACACGGTAGTTTTCCATCGACCGTTGCACGCACAAACGTCTCACCTTTCTTCAGTATGTGCGCGAGTGTGTGGGCAGCCGGTTAGAGGAGGAAGTGTCAGAAAGTTCAGGTTAGAGAATGTTATTGAAACATTTCCTGCACAGTCATTATTAAAATCATATGACAACAACGGTTGCTGCAGCTTTTCCAGTTACGATACGCACGAATATCAACTCAAAACATACAAAAATACTGAATGTTAGTCTTTAATATTTTTAGTATTACAGTGGCATTAGTACTTTTACTTAAAGGGTAAGTAAAGGATCTGAATACATCTTGTTACGTTGTTAAATCTTTCTATCTACCTGTCTGACCTCTGGCACCTGAACTCATGATGTGTTGTTGATGTTTTGAATTCATTATGTTCACCTGCAGTGGTTGTACCTCAGGAGGTGGCCCGCCGCCCTTCGCTAATACCATCATCTCCCTGATCTGGACGATGGCAAAGGCGATGGTGACCCATGGGGCGCCAGAGAGCACCCAGGCCGGCCTGGTCACGTCCTCCTGCTCCTCCTGGTGTTTGGTCTTCTTGACGGGCACAACGGGAGCTTTGGAGCGGCGGGGCGGGGCTACCGGCGTTGTTCTGGCTTCGCACCAGGTCGATGGTGGCGATGGGAACCGGGCTGGAGGGGACGGGGATGTTCTCAGCCAACATTTTGTCCTCTGAGGGAGGATGGGAGGAGAGGAAACAGGTTAGACGCTAATGAATGCCTAGTTTGACAGTCAAATTGCTGACTATGTATGTAGCTATGGCTGATGTTACACAACAAGAAATCAACTCTTCTTCGCCGCTTTAAAATAGTTGTAAGCACCCACTGACATTACAACACACATGACCTGTTCTACTCTTGTTGGTTAGATCGGTGACGGTTACACTGAGAATATCAGGGTGAGCCAACTGAAGTCGGAGAGCGGTCATGACTTTGTCATCTCGGGAAAAAAGGTGAACAGAAAAGTGCCCCGTTTTGGGGTTGTCGCCAATACCCGATCCCGCATTTTAGGCAGTAGGAGGGATTTTCGATACTGAAGTAGTTCTATTAGAGTACTTCATATATTCTTAACATCTTATAAATGCAATGACCTAGTTTCCCTTCAGAGTGATGTGCATCGTTCACCACAGTTTAATTAGCTCTCTGGCGATGAACAAAAGAGAAACTGTGGGTTTGGACAGAGGAAGTTTTTCCCACCTTTCCCCTCAGTTTCTCCAGCGAGGCACTGGATGAAGGCGAAGACGAGGAGGATGACGAGGGAGGCCATGCCGATTCCTCTGAACGTCTCTGCAGCGCCTGCAAAGCAAACAGGCGTCACCAGGAGGAAAACTGGAAGTGGTGTGTGAATTACTCACATCCTGATGTATAAATATCTCTACTTAAGTCAGGAGTAGTATTAAGTTTTATTTAAAGCTTTTATATATTTATTTTTTTTAAATGTCTCTGCCCTGAAGTTGCCAAAATAAAAACAACTATCGGGTCGTACCAAAGTAGTTGACGAACACTCCTCCCACCATGGCTCCACAGCCTCGGCCCAAGCCGAGGTGCAGGCCCTGCAGGATGCCCTGTGCCGATGTCCTCAAGGCCGGCGGGACCGCTGCACTCAGGAAGGAGATACAGGCTGCCCAAACTGAGGCGTGGGTCACCCCTAGAGGACACACAAGAATAGACAGGGGTCACAGCTGGAGGAGGACATCCAATCAAATTGTTTCTCTTGCATTTAAACTACATCGCAATGCTCGCTCAGCTCTGGTTGTCATATATAAATCTGGGAGGCTGCATGTGAGAAATCTGCAGTGAAATGGCCGATCTCCATCATGTCGAAAGTAAATTTTCCCTGTTGTTTATTTCTGGCTTGTTTTTCAGGTCTGCACAGACTTCACGTCTTTGGGAGAACAGCTGAGAGTCTCCACATTTGTCTTCGAGTGTTCTGGCTTCAATTTCAGTGGTAAAAATCACACTTTATTTATCGGGGTTACTGAAACTGAGATCACAACACACCACGAAGTGAAATATGATTCAAACAGTGGTACCATTATTAACACCGCCTAGAACATTTTCTAATATTCACTTCTGTGCATTTTCTGTATTTCAGGTCTACATATAAAGCCTCTTTTTCTGGGAGGAAAAGGTTTTCGAACTTAGATTTTAGATTAAATTTAAGCCCCCACAAACATATTTCAAAGAGTTATGTTACACTAAAGCCACTACTTTAGTGTAATTACAGTAATTCAATATAATTATTACTGTCTTGCACATTCCCAGCAGCAATTTCAAAAAATGTATACATTCACCTCGGCTGTCGTTACAGTAACTCAAAAACAATACTGGATTGTTTACAATAATGAAAAACTGATTATTAGTGATATTAAAGTAACTCAACATGACAGCAGTTAGGTTATTATAGTCAATCTAAACGAGTTTAAGTTTAATTGCAGGTGATTTTAATGACATTATCTTGCAGGAGCTTCGGTTTCACTGTGACTTAATTTACTATTTATGTGATTATTAAAGCTGCAGATATTACAGATATACAATGTCAACATGTCGGACGATAATAACAAATTTCAGTCGAGGCCAAGATACTTAAAGGGGACCTACTACGCTTTTTTCTGTCATGTATATAATTCTCCGGTTCAATCTGGGGCAACTGGATCTCCCATCCAAGAGACTTTCGAGTATTCAATCTAGGTTGGATCGTTTACCAGGCCTCTGTTTGCACTTGGTTTGTTAGTGCTCATTGCTGTATTGACGACTGTCCTCAGAGTCATTATGGTCACTTGAGGTCTGGTGTGAACGACAGTCGTCTCTGCAGTTTTCTTAGGGATAAGGGACACTCCTTTAGTGACAATGATGTCGGACAGGGAGGACAAGAAGCCTCTTGGATGAGAGGTGAAACATCTTCTCGGATCTACAACCAAGTCCAGTTGCCCCAGACTGAACCCTACTCAAATAAAGATGGCTGTGAATGAAAGTTTAGCGGTTAACATCAACGTTAAATACCCACATGCTCAATTTTCTCCCACATTAAGCGAATAAAGTTAGAAAAGTTGTGTTTTTGTGCAGTAATCAGTGAGGCCCAGCCTGAGAAACACTGCCCCTAATTCTTGTCTTATTTGTGGTCTGATAGAAAGTAAATGAATCAAATTCAGTGCCTCATCTCTCTATTTTCCAACCTTTGCAAAGCTACTCTAGGTAGCCTATTCAGTTTTTCCACACGTTTTTTGTAAAGTAAGTTGTTGTAAGTTAATTTTCCAACTGTAAAATCTCCTGCTCAGTGCTGTATCTTGCAGTGTTTATGTAAAAGCTCAAATATTGATATTGTATGTGCTTAAATAATTAAAGTGTTTGTCTACAGTACGTGCTTAATGAGTGCTAATCTGTGCTGCGTGCTGTGGTTAAACATCTCTATGCATGAAAATAAAACCTGCACGGTGAGTTGAATAGTTCAGCTTCCTGTCAGACACACAGCGCGTCACATGACCACCACGCCTTGTCAAAGCGGCTTATTGCCACACTGTGTGCTCGAGGCAAACAACACTAAACATGTAATCTCTGGTTTGAAGCTCTTCCTGATGTTTTCTGTTGTGTGGCGGTGTTATCAGCTCATGGTGGAAAAACTGAATTGACTTTCCTTTAAAATTTTTATACAGCTCGGCTTCACAGTCAAAACAGGCTGCATTTTTAATTAGTTTCACTTGTTTGTGTTGAGAGGCGTCGGTTTTTCAGAGCGGACATCTCCTAGATATTATCTGAAGTGACTCTTGATCATAAAATAAGCCGAACTGTTGTAATAAGTCATGTTAAGAGTCCAATATGTGTCCTTCAGCTGCTTAACTTAAATAACACGCGTCCTGTACAAGCACAAAGTTCATGTGATTATTTTCTGAGCTTCCTCCACGTGTACAAACTCATCAGAGTCTGAACTACAAATAGACGGCGATTCACTGTCAGCGTTGAAGCAGGATGTCGGAGGAAAAAGGCCGTCTTGATAAGCCTCCTGTTACACAAACACACCCAGGTTCCTGTCATGTTCCCAGAGTCCAAGCTGCCAGACGTGAGGAATGTGTGAACGTTACCTTGAAGGACCTCCATGGGCAGGACGGTCCAGGCGTTCTGCAGATAGGAGATGTACAGGTAGCGGGCTGTGTTGCAGGCCAGGCCGATGTACAGAACCCTGAGAGGGAGAACATGGAGGACTTGGGTTAATCTGCTGACAGCATAAAACAGTGAAATAACTTCTTTTAACAATCCAAAGCCCAAAAACATTCAGTTTACTATCATATATCACAAAACAAAACATTAAATCGTCACATCTGAGGAGCTAAACCCAGAGTGTGATTGATATTCTTGCTTTTGGTGAGTCTTTTTGAAAAGTATCGCTCTGGTTTGGTGTAGAAAATATATTTTTTTTATGATTTTGCATCCCAAACAGTAAAAAAAATCAAAAATATTCCATTTAAGATGATATCCAAAAGGATTTTTTGACACTATTATCAGGATATGTTGGGAAATTTTACACAAAGCTAACCAAGCTAATGACTGAAGGGTCAGCTGACTTATTTCAGCTTCACAGAGTCACTATACGCTGCTCTTTTCTGTTCAGCTCATGAAACAAAGACACTTTATCTGAAGATGAGCATCACTTCATTTGGTTCTGCTCAGCACTCCCTACCCCACAATGCTTTGCATGTCAGTTTGGATCTTATTTGATAAAGTCTTGGTGACTCTCGCATGGTTTTAAATGTTATTTGTGCATCGTTTGGAGTAGAAAATTCAGATCTCAAACATTAAAAATAATCTATTATTACAGTTTTCTGTCAACAAATCAACATAACTGACTCATTGTTAAGCTCAGAATCAAGTCCGACATACTATAGAAGACACACTGTGTTTGAAGATCAGCATAATAATAAGTAACGACGGCTCGGTTCCATTTAGTGTCCAAGTAACAGTGAAGTAGACCTCCACTAAGTGGACTACAGCTATCAATAATACTGCTGCGAATGAGTTGATTTGGTCTGAGCTCACAGGACAAACAAACTGAAATGAAGAACAGCAGCAGACAAACTGAGCGACACACCCTCTAAACATTCATTTGTTCATCCCCACACAGGATTACTTCAATGTTTGTTCATCCGGAGACGGTTTGCTGAGCACACACAGATAAGACAAGCGATGCGTGTTTGAATGACAGCCGAGGATCTCTCCCTGAAAACAGGAATCATTTTAAACCCAGCAGCAGCTTGTGCACTAGTATGTTTTATCTTTAGAGAAAGCCCACTCTGATGACTGAGCCATCGTTCAGTCACTCAGCTCTTGTTGACTGTCCTGACAAAACAAAAACTTCTTTATGTGACGTTAGCAGTTCCCACTGACGTCAACAACAGCTGCTATCCGCCAGACAAAGCAGTTAGCTTGTGGATCTAAGTTCAGATGATAATAATGATAACACACGTGACACAAAAGGCTGGAAAAGTTGTGAAATGCTGAAAGAAAACAGCTGATGGAACATCGCACGATGAATGAGGTTGACTGGTAACAGGTTGGTAACATAACTGGGTATAAAAAGAGCATCCAGAGAGAAGTAAAGACGAGGAGGAGTTCAATAGTCTGTGCAAGCAGACATGATTACGTCGTGGACATCACTGCATGGGCTTCCAAAAACTATCGTCTGTGAACACAGTTCATCCCAGCTTCCACAAATGACAGCTGAAACTCGCCCATGCAAAGAGGAAACCTCCTTTAAGAAGGACTGAGGCGAAGTGGAAAAGCGGGAAGAATTAAACTGGAAACTTTCAGGAAAATGCAGGTAGTTTACCTGCAGCTGAGGTGGCTTATAAACATCCTCTCATCTGTGTAACGATAATTGAGATGTGTCTGCTCTGTGAGTACAACAGGAAGTGTGTCTGCAGCAGAGCGTCACTTCCTGAGATGCTGAACGAGATGGAAAAAAATACACCGTGTGAGATGCTGAGACAGCAGTCATGCACATATATATATCTGTCTGTGTGTTATATACAGCAACAATCAAGACTGAAGTCTCAGTTTGACCTTATTTTTACTGCTTGTTTGTCTTGTTTTATTTACACCTATTCTCTTATTTATCAGGTCTAGGTGATATGGATAAAAGGTACCATGAATCCAGTGATTTTAACACTCATTATGATCTAACACGACCAGATGTTAAAGGGCAAAAACTGCTTATTTATGCTAAATGAGATAAAGTCAGTACCACAGTTTTGGTATCATGATTTCAATGAATTAAAACTCAATGTGTTTGAAGGATTAGTTAGGCATTTTGGGCTATGTATTCTATGTCTTGCTGAGAGTTCGATGAGTAGATTGATAGCACTCTTGTGTCTGTAAGTATGGAGCTACAGCCGATTAGCTTAGCTTAGCATGCAGACTGGAAACACGGGGAAACAGCTAGACTGGCTCTGTGCAAAGCTAATAAAATCAGCACCTATAAAGCTCAGGAATTAACATATCAGATCCTATTTGCTTAATTTGGACGGAAACTGAAGTGTTAAAATGAAAAAATGTGCTTTTTTAATGCTGTGAAATAACAAGAAGCCGTACAAGAACTAAAAATGAGCGAAAATCTGATTTAAATCATGAACTGTGTGAGAAAATAAAATAAAAATAATGAACCCAGCATCGCCAATAGTGGCTGCAGGATAAATCTTAGGGGTCATGAGATAATCAGCAGGGTGGAAACAAGCAGCAGCCTTCATGATTGCAAAGTGAAGCCAATGCAGAAGTGCCAAAAACTGCAGTTCCTCAGACGTCCACTTGAAGCTGGCTCCAGAAGTGAGTCAGTCTCCATAAGTCCCCATGTTGAAATGTCCAACTTCACAGCAGAAATAAACATGTTTACAGCCTGGTACAAAAAACAGTTTTGGTCTCTATAGCTAATAAGGGTGAATTTTTATAGAACTCACCTGTTCAAATTATATTAAGGCTTAAAGTTATGCAGAATTCTTTATTTTATTTTTAGCTTGAGACTATTTCTATCTTTTCAGGCTGCTAAAAATAAAATAAAAGCTGAAGAGAGATCACAAGAAGAGATTGAAGATGCAATCTTGCCTGAGATAAATTAGTAATGCTGAAAATAGCTCCTGCAGTTTCTTTTTAAATGCAGGCTTTGAGTTAGTGTTTGAAATGAGGTTAATGACAGCAGCGCGGCAGGTGTATTTAGTCAGCACTGAATTAAAATCCTTCTAAAAACACTCCTCTCTCTTTAACTTCGCCTCCTGTTGACTCGGGAATTGTTTCAGAGTCAACAGCAGAGACGTTGTGTGTGTGTTTCCTGGAGGCTCTCGCAGCAGCTGAAATCTAACACCACGCTCTCGAATGTCCCCGCTGCCTGCGAGGTCCGGACCCACAAGTCTCTCCGACAGAAACTAAAAGCATGAATGACGGCATTGTCTCAGACGTTCACTCTTCACCGTTGCAGACGGACGGACTGAACTGCTCCGTTTGAGGGTGTAAAAACATTGTTTAGTGAGACCCGTGGATGCTTTAGGTAGTTAATTATTAGGCTGAACTGGAGGCAAATAAGGTCACAAGACAAGAGGAAGTTGACGTTTTTTTTCTTCACGTTTATGTTCCCAGGTTTTCACCGTCTGCTTTAACTTAAAAACAGGATATGAAACAACCACAAACATCTCAGTTCATACTACTTTTGTACTGAAAAACTAGAACCACTTCTCTGCATGATATGTAAGTTGTTTTTGACATGATTAAAAAGGAGTTTTGCCACATTTGTGCAGGTTCTTACTGAATTACAGCGCTTAAATGAACTCTGTGGAAGTGCTTTATAGTATGGAAAGGCAATAAATGATCAATCCTGCATCATCAAATGGGATGATTTAATGCTTTACTCTGTTTTATATGATGTAAACTGAATATTCTGACATTTCCAGGAACCTGTGATAATTGTTAAATGCAACCAAAAGGCTTCCAGGTGTGTTGTCTTACCTGATGTGTCCGACCAGCTCGATGAACTTGTGGCTGGTGAAGTAGGCGGCGAGCTCTGAGATGTGGCTCAGGACTGAGCAGACCCCGAACAGCGTGGTGGTCCCCTTCAGGTCCTGTAAGTGCCAGTACAGGAAGGTGAAGACGAAGCCGTAGCCAAAGCCCATGAACCAGGCGACGAACAGGACGGAGCTGTAGCGCACGCTGCAGAGGAGCTTCAACAGGTCGCCGTAGTGGAACTCCTCAGCAGCAGGAGCGGACTCGGGGCTGATGGGACTCTGGTCCGAGGAGTTGGACTCGGATAACGATCTTGGGCTTTCTGCCTCCGCCACCACCCCCTCTGGAAGCTCGTGCTGGTAGTTGGCACCTTTTTCAAAGTAAAACTGAGTGGCCACGATGAACGCCAGGCCCATCAGCACGCCAAACACAATGAAGGCGATCGTGTAGTTGTGGAGGCGGAAGTCGGACTGCAACTTGTCGCAGCCCGCGCCAATAACGTGTGCTTCGATGTGCGTGTGGTCGATCCAGATGCCCACGGTCAGCATGGCCAGACCCCAGCCCAGCGAGCCCCACATCCTCTGCAGGCCGTAACGGTCGCGGGCTTTACCGAGATACTGCAAAGTGACAGTGTCCACGATGGTGACGGCGGGAGCGCTGAAGAACTCGCCCACGATGATCACCAGCAGGATGAGCAGGAAGATGGTCTCCACCTGGTCCTTGTTGTAGATGACCTGGTACTCCTTAGCTTTGGTTGGAGCAGGGGTGGCGGTGGTGGTGGTCGTGGTGTGGAGGGTGGTGTTTGGCATGTGCTGGGTGGTGTTAGCCAGCGTGAAGGGAGGCAAAGTCGTGCCATTGTCTACGCTTCGCTCGCGTCTGTGGAAACTGCTGAAATCAGAAAAACTATTTTCTAGGTCAAGAAAACTCCGGCGGATTCTGGTGCGGTTGGTGGAGTTTTTCGGCTGCGTGGTGTTACCGTGCGTCGTCGGCACAGGCGCCACCGTCGTCAGAGGAGCAGCACCTTTTTCCTCACACTTCATGTCGGCTGGTTTGACAAAGCCGATGCCGCAGTTAAACACTAACCAGCACAGAACAGAAAACAGCAGCACGGCTTTCCCCTTCTTGAAGCGGTCCGCTACGACGCCCCAGAAGGGGGCGCTGCAGAACTCTATGAAGTAACGGATGCCGACGAGCAGCCCGCTGCGGCTGGCCGACAAACCGAGCTGCTTGTAGTACACGGCCAGCAGAGGGTGCAGCGAGCCGTAGGCGGCGTAGAAGAAGAAGTAGAAGACTTTGGAGATGAGGAGGTGGCTGTTGATGCGGAGACACATCCTCTCGCAGCAGTCTATGGAGTCTTGGTTCAAGGGCGGCGGCACTTCGGGCTGTACGTCTGCGGCGGGCGATGGCGTTGCAGAGACACCCGCCTGCTGCTGCTGCCGCTCCATCGACAGGGTGTTGAACGGCTCGGCCAGCACATACTTCCTCTTCTGCTCCTCCTCGTCGTCCGTCAGGATGGCAACCTTGTCGTCAGCTGCCATATCTGGAAGATAAGGAAATGAGGGTGAGGGCACCAACGTTCAGTAAGCAAATGATGCTGAATTTATGCTTCAGCTGGAGCATTAAATCTGTATTTAAAAAGCAGGTGATACATCAACACGACCACCTCAAAATGACTCCAAATATAATATAATTTAACATATGTTACTGAGGACCCTCAGTGGGACCCCTTGAGGGTCTTCAAATGCCCCCCAGACCAGAGTTTGAGACCCAGTACCATGCCATGAGGACATTGAACGCATCATCACAGCACACAGTCAGTGCAGTGACATCCATGTTTGGTGAACCACCGCAGGTCCTCGGACCGCCGTTTGAAACCCCCGTGTGTCCGTCACTGTCCGTCACAGACGGTCACATACGGAAGTACTGTGCATCCCGAACAAAAGCTGGTTTATTTTATCCGTAAATTAAACCGAATCAAACACAATTAAAAGCTATAAATGAGGTTAACGAGCTTACATGGCGGTTAATTGAAGACAAGGGACGGTTAAACGGGCAGGAAATCACTCAGACGTTAAATCTCTAACGGCTAAACACGTTTAAACGTGAAATAAAACACCAAATATTTAAATAGTAATTTGTTTTCTTACCTGCTCAGGTCACCGCTCCCATTAAACTATGACTGCGCAGTTTCTGTTGAATTTCTCTCTCTCTCTCCTCGGTCGGACATTTTTCACACAAAAGCCGTCATAATTATTACTTTTTAAATTAACGGATAATTTAATTTAGCAATAGCGTGTTCATGTTTTTATTTTTATTTTTTAAATGTAAAGTGTTTCTCCGGCTCTGCTCTCTTTGTATTGAGAACAAACAAGCAGCTCGTCAAACCGGAGATCCCACCTGTCCCGAAACCTAACCGTCAAGCCCGCCATTTTAGACGCTTCTTCTTCCGGTCCGCGCTTCCAAAATAAAAGCCTTCACTACTTCTATTAACGGAACGAGTTTGAAGCCACCCGGTAGCTTTCGGTGCTGGGTGATGTTGTTTTGACACAGCACAGGGACTCCGCCTAAAGGTCTCCAGTGCCTCAATTAAAGGGGAAACTTCCATTAATCACAACACATAAAAAACATCACACTAATTTATGTGACACTAGCTCTGGTATGAGTCCCTATGGGAACAATAGAGTTTCAAAATAAAAACATTAGACATTAGATATGCAGCTGAGGACCACAGATAGATGTCCTTACAATGATAAGATCATATTACAGCAACTGTAATAATATGAATGATTACCATTATGATATTATTTATTAATCATATACACAAAGCTGCAAATTGAGCCTCATAATGACTACAGGAAACAACAAACCCCACCCATGTGCCTCTTCAAAAACATGAAATCAAATACCATAAATGCCTTCCACTGCAATGCACCTACCCACCTGCAGGGGCCACTGTAGACTTCTCTTTTACATAAAAAAAAAACAGTGTTTTTCTTAATTGGAAAATATGATAATGTGGGTAAAAACTGGCCTTAAGTGAGACAATAAAATGTCACAACATCCCATTTAATGTTTTCCAAAGCTGGAGTCAAATCAGGAACGTTAACAACACACAATCACATCTGTAATTGCACCACATCTGTTCACAAAAAAGAAGTTTTATTCACCATTCAAACATTTACGATGAGAAAATAAACCGATTTTTATTGATACAGCAGTAAAACTCCATCAATATGTTGTTTTTATTGTGAAGCAGATGTTTTAGAATAATTCTCTGTACAGTGTCGGTTTAAAAAGAAGCTTTTTTTTTTGGTGTGAAGCAGATGGGAAATCCGACAAAATGAACCGCAGAGTCTGAAATCTCTTTCCAGACGTGCAGATGTTCCTGTGGGATTTAAGCAGCAAGCGTGAGGCAGCAAAGCCTGGAAATATTGCCTGAAAGTCAAAATGCTGAATTGTGACAGAGAAGAAACAAAGATGTCTTTCAATAGTCCGACTCATCTGAAAGCTCTCCCTGCTGCGTCCAGTGCTTCCCCTTCTTCTTCTTCTTCCTCTTCCTCTCGCCCATCAGCATGGCGGCCAGCACTGTTATCACCACGGTGACGGTAATGATGAGCACGGTGACCGTCTCGGCGAGGCACAGCTCCGTGTCCACGTCCATCAGCCGGTAGTCCTTGAGGACTGGCGGGTCCATGCAGGTGAGGTTGTCGTAGTCGTCCAGGAAGAGCCTGTGGATGCTCCTCAGTTTCCGGAAAACTCTCTGCAGGTCGCATTCGCAGTTCCAGCGGTTCCCCTCCAGCAGGATGTGGGTGCTGTAGGTGTGGATGTTGAGGAACGTCTTGAAGTAGATGGTGGACAGATTGTTGTTGGCCAGGTTGAGTAACGTCATGCTGGTGAGTGGCTTAAAGACGCCCATCTCCGTCTCGTTGACCTTGTTCCCGGCCAGGTTGAGGACCTCCAGGGAGCGCAGCATGGAGAAGATCCCGCTCTTCAGAGAGATCAGCTGGTTGTTCTCCAGGTGGAGCTGCCGCAGGGTGCTCATGGAGGAGAACGACCTCACCTGGATGGTGTGGATGCTGTTGCTGGTCAGGTTTAACCTCTGGAGGCCGTCCAGGTGCAGGAAGGTCTGACTGTCTAGGCTCGTCAGGCAGTTGTGGGCGAGCTGCAGCTCCCGCAGGAAGGTTAGGCCGATGGAGAAACCTTTAGTGAGGGTGGAGATACGGTTCCAGCTCAGGTCCAGTTTCTGCAAGAACTCTAGCTGAGAGAAGCCACCGTCCTCTATTACGCTGATGTTGTTGTTCTGCAGCAGCAGGATGCGGAGCTTGCGGTTCTTGCTGAAGGAGCATTCAGGGATGGCAGAGATGTTGTTGTCGGACAGGTCAAGGAGCTCGGTGGTGGCCGGGACTCTGCTGGGCAGCTGGGTGAAGAGTGCCCGAGAGCAGATGGTGAACTTGAGATCTCCTCGCCACTCACAGCCCAGCTCGCACCTGCTGCTGTTAGACCTGATGGACGCCTCCGTCATCACCAGGAGGAGGAACAGGAACTCCTTCATGGCTCCACAGCTCTCTGAAAACAACAGAGGAGGAATCCCAAACCAAACATGTCAACAAACACAGTCCAGCTGACGGACTTCTTGATACCTTCACCTCACAACACACATCAGCTTTGATCCTTTACTGCAAGATCATAGCCTTTTATATCAACAGACGCCGCGGGCTCCGCCATATTGAACCGCCATGTTTCTACAGTAGATACCAGACAAAGTGAACGCTGGCTACAGTTCGAGACTTTCGCAATTTGCCGCATTTTGCGGCCACTGTAGTTTCTCAGTCACACTATGAAAGAGAGGGCGAAACTAGAGGGTTGCAATCAAGGCTGCTAGACGCTACTAAATCCTACACACTGGTCCTTTGAATCTTTTTTAAAAATGGATTGCTACAATCAATTACAATACGCTCTCTATGTACTGTACATTAGTATTATAATATATCATCTATCAAAATTTGTACTTTCTATGGCCTCTCAGGGGTGTTTTACAAGTTTCACTGTTAAAAGCACGACAAAAAAATAGGATAAAACATGCAAAACTAATTAAATCATAAAAGTCAGATATTGATACATTATAACCTTTAAAAATGTTTTCCTCGACTGCCACGATCAAATAAAATGTTTTCTATGGCACTAGAAATTGATTTTGAAAAGTTACAAGAACATTCAACAGTCGGCGTCCTCATGTTTCTTTTTTTAATACAAACAGACTGCAGCATCACAGGTTCTTCATCAGGGAGGTTTTAAAAACTCCTTTTTACTTCTTGTGAGGTCCAAACCAGTTTTGTGTTTTAAACTATTAATAAACCCAACAAAATAGAAGCTTTTAATATACTTCTTTTCAATTCTTCTTTCTCTGGCTAAGAAGAAAGTTCTTAATACTACTGATCCTATTTCATTAACAAAATCTCTGATGATACACCTCTACATCAAACATCTGCCATTTCCTGGCTTGATTTCCAACAAATAAAAACTCTAAAAAGCCTCCTCTGATGTTGTAATGTTTTAGTTTTTGTCTTACCAGCAGCTGCTCCCGCGTTCCCGTCTGTTTTACCTCGCTGACAGTCGTCAACATGCAGCCGGCAGCAGGTGGAAAGTGGACATGATGGAGGCGAGGGAGGGCGGGTTGTCACAGCCCCGGAGTAGCTGACGAGCGACACCACAAAGACAGAGAGATGGAAAGAGACACAGAGAGGAGGGGAGAGCTCGTCAATTATTCACTACGCAGCGCCGTGGTTGTGGGAGGGGGTTATCAGGGCTGATGAGGGGAGCTTTAAGAGATTGAAGCCAAACTGGGCCACAGCTGAGAATAAGAAGGTCTGGTCAGATTTGATTTATTGCATGTGGAGGGGTGTTTATCTGCAGGTTGTTCCTGGGTTTATTTATAGATTTTTATGTTGGATCAAACAAAGAGTGTGATATTCTTTTGATCTGGATGAGCTGTGAGAAAAAAATCCTTTGTGTTTCGAATATAAATAGATGAAAGCTATGAAGTGGAGCAGCCATGCGGAGCACACTTTCTGAACTGTGTTTACTACAACTAATAATAAAAACATGAAATATTAATATGTTTGACATTCATTATGTAAATATTTCATTAGAGGCAGCTGTGAGCAACTATTTCATTTCTTTTTAAAGTGATCTGTCATGACTTTGTGTTTAATATTAGTTTTGGCAACACAGAGAGAGAGTCTGTAACCATAAATGTACAAAAAAAACCAATATTTACACAATATTATCAACTTAATTTACCCATATTGAGGAAATTTACTTGTCATAGGTTGATAAGAAATTACTCATAAATAAGAAATATATAGAAGAAAGTCATGAAGTCCTGCTGGTGTTAAAGAGTCTGCCAGCTGTTTGAATGAAGGACCTGTGGTAGCGCTCCTTCGTACATGGTGCTCGGCCATTTCATTGTGTGTGTCCATGCCCAGTGTAATTTGATTTCTTTATATGTTTGGACACATTTTTGTCTTTTCTTTGAGCCGAAGAAGGAGGAGAAATGTGTCGAAGCTTAGAATTTAAGCTACATTTTGAAGTTCAGCACAGTTGAACGATTAAAGCTTCAGTTGCTCGACAACATGACAAGCCACCAAAATACAGAGCTCAGAGGTCAGGACCTGCTCTTTTAGGTACCTTGTGATTATGTCAGATTAACGACCACAAAGTATCAGTTAAGAAATCTAAAGGTATGAAGGTATAAAAGACTGAATGGGAGAAGAGAAAAGTGTGACTCTCCACCAGCAGATATCAGAAGCTGCAGCCCAGATGTGACATTGTTTATTCTCATCTGTAGGATGAAGCGGGGGTGTATTGGATAGATGATGAGCGGACCTGTTGGTCACAGAGAGAAAGATTACACTAATACCGTCCAAATCCCCGGCCCAGATGAAACCACTCTCTGCCGCTGCTGCAGCCATCGTCCATCCACCTCCATTAAGTGAGGAATCAGAGCTCATAGCCCAGTTTGTACCGCAGCTCCGGCTTCGGCTTTTAGGGAGTCGAACGTGTCGGTCATTAGTCTTCTGATCATCAAGGAGGATTGAGGGACTGAGATCAAGATTTGTCTGCTCATGTCTTCAAATGTGTTCAAGATATATTTACTCAAGTAAAAGTATGAATACCACAATGTAAAAGTCTTGCATTCAAAATGTTAGTATGATCAACAAACTGTACTTAAAGTATTAGAAACTCGAGTACGTGTACCTCAAATCTGTATTTAAGTGTAATATTTGAGTGAATGTACATACTGGTCAAAGCTAATACTAATGAGGCGACTGTAAGATGAGATTTCTGAGCTCATGTTTTTATGTTTTAATGCCATATAAGGTGAATTTGAAATGCTTTAAACAGTGTAAAGGTGCAAGATGCTACGTATACATATACAATGAATGTTGTATTTTGTGCCCGTCGTGTGTTGTTTATTGCTCATTAATGTGGTGTTTCTTGTCAGAGATCACCTGTCACTTCTTCTTTTGATGGTTTCTGATGTTGTGTTGGAGGCCTTGGATCACTGCTTCATGCTCAGTCCTTCTTCTTCCTCTATAACACACAGAAAATGAGCCATTTGTTTAAATCTCGTGTACATCTGAGCACTTTTGTTCAACAGTTTTTGGAGACGAGGTCTCGGGGACTCTTCACTTGTTCCCTCCAGACAGTGTCAGTGATGGTACAATAGTGTTTCCTCTCACAGATATTGGATGTCTGCAGGGATCCAGTTTCACTGCAGCCTTTGACTCGACCTGGATAATTGTGCTGCACAATAACAGCAACTGGAAACTACTTCAGTTACCTCCCGTCTGCACCCTTAATTTGATTATAACAAACGTTCTGGGACTACTTTTCTATTTCCACTTGTACTTATACAACTACCTGTACTGCTACTGCAATTACTGAGACTCTCACTATCACTACTTCTACTACTACAGCTACAAGTACTGCTATTGATATAGTACTACATTTCTACTCACCCTACCACCAACGTCCTCAATAATTTGCAGTTCTAATACAACTTCAATATTCCTGCTAGTGACATAGTACCACATTACAGATTGCATATACATGTGCACAGTATGTACATGTATATATATAGTATGTTTTATCACCCTGCAGACTATTAGAGAGCACGAGGATTACATTGAGAACAGAAAACACTTGACAGTGAAGCACATGAAAGCTGCTTCAGTCTCGATGAAGACGTTAATCCCCGTGGACGAGGATTACCTGCATGTTCTGCTGCTGGAACATTAAAGTCCAACTCGATCTTCATCTAGCTCTCTTTCACTGTCTCTAAACATGAAATAAAACATTAATCTTCAGGGGGAGATGACACGGCAGTTGCAATATTTTATAGTATTTAGGGTAGGGGATAAAACGCTGAAATATTCCTGTAATGGCAGTTTAGCAGTTTACATAGTTCCACTTTACTCTAACTCTAAAGTTTTAGTTGCAATTAAAAGTACAGCTTACCACATGCAGTATATAAATACAAAAACACCCCCAAAGAAAGGAAATTTATTTCCATTTTTTAGCTGCTTTCTTGAAAAGATTGACGCTACTGTGATATCTGTACACTAAATATGAAGCTACAGCCAACAGATGACTAGCTTAGCTTAGCACAAAGACTGGAAACAGAGGTAAACAGTTAGCCTGGCTGCTTGCAGGTTTGTCTCACCTGAGGCTGTGATCATCAATCTGACCTGTGTGCAGTGTTCAAAGCAGCCAGCAGGGGGCGTAACAGGTCTGTTTGAAATGAAAAGAGGATCTTCGACAGGAAGGTCGAAGGATGGTGACCTCTCTCTTCACAGTGAGAGCAGTAATCACAGAAACAGGAGTTATTATTGTCTCTTGTACGTTGATATTGTCTTCATTTTTGCTCTGTGAAGCTGGGAAAACTCTTATTTTGCAAAGTGCTGTACAAACTTATGTTTCATATTAGTATAGTAGTAAGTGAGTGAAAGTCCTGCATTCAAAAATCTTACTTAAAGGACCAGTGTTAGTGGCATCCAGTGATGTAGCTATAGTCTCAAGCATAAGATGGCCATGAAACTCGCAAAAAACATGAAAGGCCCTCTCTAGAGCGAGTGTTTAGTTTGTCTGTTCTGGATTACTGTGCAAACATGGTGTAAATGTGCAGTTAAATTAATAAATAACATTCTTACTCCCCTGCTATGGCCCTCCTAATACTAGAACCTGATGACAGGTCCCGTCTATTAGCCGTCAGTCTTCCTGCTCTGTCACTCACACCTCTGACCTATAAAGTCAATTCAAATGTATTTACAGAACCACTTTTGACAAACTCAGGGTTGACATCAACAAATACCTCCTTTAAAAACACACAAACAGCGTGTGTATGTGTGTGTGTGCGTGTGTGTGTGTGTGAGGGATGAAGGTGTTAATGAATGCAGCATGGCGGCTCGTTCACACCGCTCCTCAGATCCAACATGGCAGCTCTGACTCTGTACCAGGAAGAGCCTCAGAGAGGTCGCAGGAGTCAGTGAAACAAGGAGCGGGTCGCCTGCAACAGATTGTCCCTGCCGCTGTCCGGCCCTCAATCAGGTCCCCGGATCTGACAGACGGTCGCTGGACGACCGGGGTGGTGTGAACACCGACGAGTTTTACACGTGATATTTAATCACTCCTGCTATCAACAGCCAGACTGTGTATATGTCCTCTTTAAATGTATTTATATTCTGTGTATATGTGCACTTTAAACACATTTCTATTATTATTTCTATTATTTACAGTATATTCATGTTTATCTTTATAGATCTGTAACACCTTTTATACATTTACTGCACATTTGCCATAAAAATATAAACAGTTATTCTGAAATATTGTTATGAAAATGACACTTCTATTACAACTACAACATTAACTAGTATTAATGAAACAACTAGTACAGTACCATTATTAGTAAAGCTGCTTCTACCACTGCTGCAAAGAACTGTAACAAGTATTACTGTACTGTAACCAACTGTATGAATACTGCTACCAGTACTACCACCGTACAGTTCCAACTATTAATACCACAACTAACAAAAACTAGTGAAACTGCTACTACTGCTTCACAAGAACAGCTACAAACTCCTGTCAGTACTTCTAGTACAATTAATATATGAACTACTATTAATAAAACTCCTGTTTGAACCCTGACCTTTGTGTGTGTGAACTTTTGCACTAACTGCATTTAAAATGTTTTTATCTGACCACAAAAGGGGGTTTATTTAAGGTAAGTCCTTATGTTTTGTATTTTTTTCAGCAGTTTTTGGCTGAACCTGTTACCTGTTGGGTCTGTGCGTGCTGTCAGGTAAACGGGGGAGGACCTGCGAGCTGTTTGTGTAGACATGAATGAAAACGTCAAGTGGATTATCACGGCATAATAGACGCTTTTCAGACCGTGTTGGTAGGAATTTCCTCCCGCTCTCTGACGGGTTAGTGTGTTTTTAAAGATGTTAAGATGTTTCCGCTTCGTGACAGACTTCAGACTCACGACAGCCATCTCACAATAATATTCTCACGCTACGTGAAGGCTGGTACTGACAAAAGTTGGTGTCTTTAAAAAACATCCAGTACAAAACCTCCGTTACAAACTGGTTTCAGAGTTTGTCTCCAGTGTTTAGTTACATTAATCAACGCGATAAAGACTCCTGACTGAGTGTGAAGCAATTCCTTTGAATAAACATCATCACGGCTGTCGTTACCATCATCATCATCAACTGTGAGAGTGAGTGCTGTCACTCTGAGAGACACCATCACAATCAACAACATCAGTTTATCTTGTTTTTTAATTACTGTTGAACTTCACACTCAAAAGCGTGTTTCATAGTAGAAGTACTGTAGTTGTACTACATCTAATACTACAGACGCACTGCTACTACGTCTGCAAAATACAACAACTAAGAGCTAGGAAAGCTACTACTAGTACTGATGCAACTTAAACTGCTACTGTATGAATACTGCTACTGCCAATACTACAGCTACCAGTATTACTACAGTACTGCAATAACTACCACTAAAGAAACTCCTGACACAACTTCAACTACTACCATAATTAGTAAAGCTAAACTACAATTGTCGCAACTTCAACAGCTACTGTGCAAATATTGTACAAATATCTACAACTACTACTACTAATGACACTACTTCAAGTACTACTACTACCACAACTAGGAAAGCTAAACTACTACTACTACTACTGCTTCAACAGTTACTGTAAATGCTACAGTACAGTTGTAAGTACTAATACCACAGATACTGCTTCAACTACTGCAAGAACTTCAACTGTTACAAACTCCTGTCACTGCTTTTAGTACAATTACTATATTACACTTCATCAACAACTACTATCAAAACTAGGAATGCTACTACAGCTGCTGCTGCAACTTTAACAGCTACTGTACGGATACTGCTACTACCAGTACTACAGCTACCAGTATTACTACAGTACATCTACAACTACGACAATAGCTACCACTAATGAGACTCCTGACACTACTTCAACAACTCCTGTAACCCACTGTACAAATACTACTACAAGTACTACCAATACTACAGCCACCAGTTTCCAGATGAAGCCACAGTCGATAAAGAGAACACCTCCAGGGAAACTGGGAAAACACACGCACACGCACAAACACACACACACACACACACACACACACACACACACACACACACACACACAGTCTCCAGTGGTCTCTGGTTGTCAGTGCGGATCCATCAGACCAACAGGAGGGTTTGGAGATTTGGAGGCCGTGACCTCCAAACCAACACTTCATCTTTTCTTCATCCTCCTCCTCTCTCTTCTCCTCTTTTTTGTTTTCTCCTCTTGTTATCCTCTTTTATCCGTTTTTCTCCATCTTCTTTACACTTTTTTTTTCTCACACTTTTGATTCCTGATGTCATCTTTCTCATCGTTTTCTGATTCATCTGTCCATGTTTTCTTCTTCCTCCCATATTTCTGCTCCTTTCTCCTCCCCTCCTGTCATTTTCACATCTTTACTCCTCCTTCTTTTGTTCTTTTTATCCCCCGTTCTCCCCTTTCTTTCACCTCTTACTCTTTTCTTAATTTTATATTACTCTTTTCGTCATCTTTGCACTTTTCTTGTAACATTTTCTTCACAATAAACTCATGTCTTCTCCTCCCTTTCTCCCTCTTTTCTTCGGTCATCTCCTCCTCCTTTATCGTCATCTTTTCCTGACATTTCCTCTCCCTTTTTCTTCATCATCATCCTCTCCTTCCTCTCCCTCTTTTCACCTCCTCCCCTGCCTCGTCTTTGATGTTTCTCCTTGTCCGCTTCTCCGTCTCCTTGAACCCTCCCCTGGTTGTTTTGTCAGTATCTAGGTCGAGGTTGTGTTTTTACTCTCTGGTCTGGATGACTGGCGGGTACACACACACACACACACACACACACACACACACACACACACACACACACACCACACACGCACACACACAGTGTGAGTATTTTTGGCAGCTCAGTGTGTGATCGCCCCTTGAGATGTCAGAGCTTTTAGGTCAGGCAGATCTGTGAGCTTCGGCAGCATCCTGGAAAAACTGAAAAAAACAGCAGCAGGACTCCAAAAATACTCTGAATTATTTAACATCATCATATCAAAGTCAACACAACAAACAACGAGAGACTGAAAAATTCTGTCCAACAAACACAAACTGCATTAAAGGATTATGTTTTATCAGCGTGTTCACCTGTTGGTGGTTAGAGACTCAGGCCTGGTTGGCTGGCAGGTGTCTGGTTATCACCCCAGACCCTAAACGTTACATTAACACACATCTTTTGGATACTACCATTACTTTGCGCGTTATCTGTCAAATACTTTGTATATTCCTAAAACATATTGTACATATCAATATATTTTTTAGATGTTTTAATACTTGATATTTTCTACTTAATGTTTTTTTATGCACCAAAAACACAAAGACAAATGAATAAACCTGATTCGGACCGTGAATTATCGTCATAAATCTGCAGGATAAAGATGTCACTGACGGCTTTTTATCTGCTGTATAGTGTATATTTTTAAATTTCTTTTGAAATTTGAAATTTGAAACAGTTTCTGTGGATGATTTGTGTAAATTCTGATCTGTTTCTGTCTTTCACATCGTTTCTGAACTTCGTTTTAGTTCACTCCTTAATTCTTTGTCTCATGTCTTGAAATACTTAATCCAAACTTCTCTGGATATTTTAAGTATCCTCATTCAATTCTGCTTGGAAATGTGTTTCAATTTGGAAATGTAAGATCTTTTGCTCGAATATATGATGGTATTTAACTTGATTTGATAAAGACTCAGCATCTGCCCACTAATGGCACATTTTTGAGGATCATCATTTCAGTTTTGAAATTTTTTTTTTACACAGAATTTCAACTGATTTTAACCGGGACTTGTTTTATTCCAGTCTACAAGTTTAAGTGAAGTTGTAGATTCAGATTTTTATAAATTCACTGACTCTTTTGTAAATATATAAACAAAAACTCACAGATATAAACTTTTCTTGTTCATCCAGAGGGGCACAGTTGTGTGTTTCAGCTACGGGCATCAATGTTTGACGACCTCTCCTCCGCCCGCCTCATCTGCCGACAAGTCGACAAAACAAACGTGCTGATACAACCTGTTTTGGCATATTGACATGGAGGTCATGGTATAACGGCAGCCATGTCAACCAACAAACACACACACACGCCGGTGGATAATGTGTATGTGTGTGTTTGAAGGCAAGGGTTAAAGGTCAAACCGTGCTCAGTGAAGCTTCACATGGAGAGAAAACAGAGAAACATTTTCCTGTCAAACAACATCACGACAGAAAGTCTGCAGCTGCAGACGTCAACCATTGATTGAGTCACATCAGGGACGTACAGCCCCTGAGCTGCAGGTCGATACCGGGCTATGATTCGGCAAAAACCTGAATTATAATCACAACTTTACAACTAAACTCTTACAAGAGCGAGCGAGTATCCTTCAGCGAGTTAGAAATTGATAATCAAGAGTGATATTTCTGTCGAAGAGCTGTCCGTCAAACGTCTGAGCCACACAGAAACTCTTCTGTGGTATGACCTGAGCTTCACGCTGAGGTCGAAGCCTGCAGGCTGAACACCGACACTCAGTAAAGGTCAGGAGCAGCATCCTGCAGACACACACAAACACACACATCCTCTGGAGGTTGTGTGACCTTTTAACTCTCTCCACGTTGACGCCGACCACCTGCAATCACGAACCCGGTTTTTTTTAGGAGCCATTGAGGCTGTACCTGCACCAACTTTGTCTCTGATGTGACGGATGTGATACAGTTTGATTGATCTCTTTGGAAAGCACATTGCAGCTGTGAAGGTGATTAAAATTCATGTTTATCAAACATTAAAGG
Organism: Argyrosomus regius; assembly: GCA_946959425.1. Taxonomy (NCBI): domain Eukaryota; kingdom Metazoa; phylum Chordata; class Actinopteri; family Sciaenidae; genus Argyrosomus; species Argyrosomus regius. The sequence goes on from OX336905.1 coordinate 7,139,676, forward strand.
GACCAGGACAAGTAAAAAATAAATATCTGCACGGCATCTTCATTTATTTTGTCAGAACTAGCTCATTTTTAACTCCAAAATAAGTTTTGATAACCATTTAAAACCCATCAACCGGCTGCTGACCTCTCCGCTTCCCTGCTGGGAAAAGACCTTTTCTTTCGTAAACAAAATGACTCGCCTTGTAGTGACCTGCCGGGAGGAATCAGCAGGAACTTCCCTGCTTGATTTGTCACGTATTAGTCTTTGCGTTTTAATATTTGTTCTGAGAACTATTACATTGATTAAGTTGAGTTTTAATAAATTTGGGTTCATGTAAGATAAAAATCTGAGACACAGACTGGGAGCTTTTCATTTGTAAGTCATAAAATGTGTGTAAAATAACGTAGCTGTAAGCAGATAAGTGTTTAGTGATATAGTTTTCATCCACAAGTGGAGGCTGTGCATGAACAAACACTTCATGTATATATATAGTGTTTATTAACTGTTTACCTACTTCTTTTAATGCTTAAAGTGTAGCTATGTTTGTGTGTGTTTGAGCAGTCTGCAGGGAGTCAAAGCTCAGATCTGGGTTACAGTGATGGGAGGTGGAGGTGGAGGAGGTGTGTGTGTGTGTGTGTTTCCTCCCTAAAAGCCTCCCTGCCTGTTAACACCAGCCATTAGCTCTCTGTTTAAACCTTTATGACAGCTTACACTGCGCCGGGCTCGGCCGTCTGGACGTTTTTGTGTCACTCGGTGGTGATATATTAACCGCATTAACCCGGTTTTTACTTTAATTCTCAGCTAAATCTCAAATTACATAACCAATTATTCATGTTTTATTGTCTGGAGAACAGTTTTTGTAAAGTGGCGCCACGCATAAGTTCATGTTTATTATTTATTGTTGCCTTTTCCTGTCGCCAAAGGAGTGTGCTTTACCTTTACGCAGGAAGCAGAGCAGAGGAAGTGCAGGAGTGTCTGTTGAGGTGGAGGTAATGAACATTGACAGCACAACGGGCGGAGACGGGGTGTGTGCAGAGAGAGGGAGAGAGAGATCAGTGTTTCCTGCTGCTCTGCGTATGGACGAATAAGAAGAGGAGAGAGCAGAAATGAAGAGAAACAGAAGAAAATTGATCTGTGAGAAATCAAACAGAGCTTCAGTGAGTACAGGCTGAGGGGACAAGTGCAGCAAAACACTGAATATTCAAATTTATGGCACAAAATATTCATTTTCAACTTTAAAACCCAAAGAAAAAAAGTCTGATTTTGAATTTTAAAAATCAGATTCAAGCTCAAAACCCCAAAACAAACGTCCGTTTGTGCGGTCTGAAAGCAGGTCAGGAGCCCTGCGCTCGCTCACAGTGTCCATATTTTCCATGAGGGATAAGACCTGAGTGGTTGGAGATGGTCATTAAATATTTCATATCTTTTCCACAGAGCGGGAGCGACGTGAAACCGCAGAGACTCCAAATCAAGGACGTTTACAGTCACCACGATCCAAGACATGAAACGACCTGTGTTTACCTGACAGGTCACCTCCTGTGGTCGTGTTTGTCTGAAGTAAAGCAGGACGTGGTCACCAACTGACCACCAACTTTAACCAAGTAGTTTTTAGTTACCCACACTTAACCGGACCTTAATCACAGAGGTGGCAGATCAGACATATGAAGCACTTTTAAGACAGTTTGGGAAGAAAATCATCCTGCTGATGCTCATACTGATCTTAAGAACTTTGAGTTTACCTGTAAAGACATAGTACATTTCATAAAGGAGCAGGAGTTACAGGGGGGGACTTTGTCGACTGGTGCGATCTCAACCACTTTCACAAAGGAGATGGTGACTAACTTGAGGAGGAAGACACCTCAAACCACACCGGTGAGCATCCAGGGATTGGATACCGAGATGGTGGTCCTTTACAAGAAGGGTCAGACGTACATCACTGGGAGACCTGAACAAGACGGCGGCATGAAAGTTTGCAGACAAAACAAATGAAAATGTGTGTTTATTGTTCAGTACTGAAACATTTCAAGACAGAATTCACACCAATAGGTGTCAGTAAAGTCCAAGAAGTATGAGTCATATAAGCTCTTGAGGTTTGGGATAAAATTACAGCTCCTTTACAAAAATAAACACAGCAGATGGAAGCGATGCTTTTAGTTTTCGATCCTCTTCGATGTGAATTTCCAGCCTGCTTTTGGCTTTTGTTACAGCGAGCAGCACCCAAAGCCAAAGTCGTCTTTCTTGTGGCTCACAGGAGCAGCTTGTAATGCGGTGAATTATCTCAATGACCAGCGCAACAAAGACTTCCTTTGCAAGCTGACGCTCCTTCAGTCTCTGGGAGGTTTTGAGCTCTCCCTGCGGGGCCTCGCCAGTGGCCTGCGGCGGCGGGTGCTTGTGCAAGCGCGGCGTCTCGAGGAAGCTAAAGTGGGACACACAACATCTTGCTCGGATGATTGATCACGTCACAAGCGGGCAAAGTTAACCGGCTGAAGACTGCGGGAGAAGAAAAACTCTCATAAATGATTCGGGGCGGGTCATTAAAGATGTAAAGTCGGCAGCAGACTGCACTCTGGGAGGGGAAACCTTTATGTGGCTGCTAAAATTTGACATTTTAAACACCTTTATAGTCTTTTATTGTTAAAATCACATTAATCTGAATGAAGGTTCATTAATCTGAGGTAGAAATCACTTCAGATGCAGAAGAACTGAAGCTAAAAAGCTTCAGTGCACAAAGAAAACAAAATGGATCCTCTTTGACCTCTTTTCCTGATGGATGAGGGACGTTTGATTTTTATCACGGCGAGTCCCGGAGGAGCTGGCTGCTTTTGTTGCACTGCTTTCCTGTGACTCAAAATGTGGTTGAAGAGAGAGAGAGAGAGGGGGGGGGAGAGAGGGGGCCTTTGGGCTCACAGTGTTTTATCTCTGCTGCCGGTCGGTAATAGTCGTTTTTAGTCTCCGGCGGATCGCATCGGGTATCAGTGCGTGTTTGTTTGCTTTCGGCCGGGCGCGACTTCACACGTCTGCTGGTGCAAAAAGCGTAAGGATGGAGGTGTGGAAATGGACAGTAGTGGTGTGTGTGTGTGTGTGTGTGTGTGTTGTGGGATGGTTCAGTGGCAGCAGCTAAAAGCATCCTCAGGTTGTCGGTGGCGTGCGTCACTTCGTTTATTTGAAAATCTCTGAGGTCCCGTGATGCAGCTCGGGGTGTATTTTACCTTATTGGACACTATGATAATACTTTTTATATGTATGTTTGTCATTCTTGTTGATGTTTGTGGTATCTGATGCAATTTCCTCACGTTAAGTGAGGGTGTTCTGATGCATTTCCAGTGCAAGTTTTTACTTGTCTTACCTAACCTTCCTGCAATGACTGGCTGGCTACTCTTTACACTGTCTGAAGGCTGAATGGGGAACAGCTGGGAGAACAGGTGAGCAGGTCAGGTGATGGCTGAGGATGTCAGGCTCTGAAAAGACAGGACAATGACAGAGCCTCAATCACAAAGAAACGAGGTAGGCGATTCAGCGTGATTGCACGAAAAATCCTTTATTTCCAGGATCCAAGAGCACATTTCATTTCAACACACGGCTCCAAGACAAACTGCATTTTTTTTTTTTTTTTAAGTTTTTGTTGACATACAGCTACAACCTTCAGTGATAAAAGTAGCAAAATAAAGTCTGTGTGTGCCTTAAAAAAAAAAAAAAGAACAGCTTACGGCCAATTTCCACCGGGCATGGATGCGTCAGAGCTAGTTGTGACTGTTCTAGTCAATGTTTCGAACCCCATAAGAAGCGGGTCTCCGCCTAGAGAGACCCTAGCTGACAGGAAGTCAGACACAGAAACGGCACAGAGAATCCGGTGGATTTTCAAAATAAAACAGCCAAAAGAGAAACAATTTAACTGTGTAGCATATTTACATATTTAGAAGCACATAAATTAATTTAAAAAATGACCAAATCAGAGCAAGCTAACAAAGTCTGGCGGGGCCCACCAAGAAACACTTGGTGGGGTTTGAAATTGCGTGGACCAAAACAGCTTCACGGCCACGACGTGACGGACACGTGCTCGGTAGAGTTTCGGCTTTGCGGAGAGTTTGGTGCCAAAGTTTGACTCTGACACAATGAAAATACTTTTAAGTGCTACGTGGTGGACGAGGTGGATTTGAACATACTTTTTAAAAAAAAAAATGAGGAAAAAAGATTTGATAGTTTTTGTAAAATGTTGCTCAGGTGTTCTGAAATATCTCTTCACGTACTGGACCTGTATGGCACCGCTTTGTTTTGAGCTAAAGTGACTGTTCAAACATGACACAGAGAAAACACACGACTCTTGGGAACAATATTCATACAACATGACGTCATAAAATGCTTTTTTCTACAAGACTACTTTCAGTGCTGGAGAAAGAGTTTGTAAGAGCAGTGATTTTAAAGTAGTTCTTGCAACAACACCATTAAAAAACACAGTTATATATGTATATATATATATATATATATATATATACACACACACACACACTTTTTTTTGTCTTTAAAGCGCCTTGAAAAATGATTGTCATTTTATAAATGTCTTCTTTCATACAGCATTTGATCTCACAACTGGTTTAAATAATCTGTTTTATAAGAAAAGTCAGTTTACAAAAAAAAAAAAAAAAAAAAAGAAGAAGCAGAAACAAAATCTGTAAATGCGTTTCGTTGTCGTGACGTTTGTCAGCTAACGCTACTCATATGGACAAATCACTTTTAAGCACCTTTTTGTAGTGAAATAAAAGCTTCATGTTTCAAACGCCTTCACGGTTTACACAAGACATTCAACGATGGAGCGACTGCAGACCGCGCGTGTTCACGTGTTTCTTATTTGGTTTTTGGAGTCGGTGCTAAATGCTAAATGCTAAATGTCCAGTCTGTCGTCCACCCACCAGCTTCCTTTTTCTCTTTTACATCTTTTAAATGTGAGTCTTGAGTTGTTGCTCCCATTTTTTATGAGTTGAATTAAAAGATTTGTTCACTGATTCGCTCGTACTTCTGGCTTTTGTTGGAATATCTTGCCTCAGTTGCCCGGTCGAGCTCTGGCCTTACCCGACTCAACATGCTACCCAGCTCTATGGTCATCCCGCGATTTGATTACTGTAATGCCCTCCTGACAGGCCTCCCGGCCTGCACAGTGAAACCCTTTCAGATGATCCAGGACGCAGCTGCACGCCTGGTCTTCAATCAGCCCAAAAGGGCACATCTTACCACGCTGCTCATCAGCTTAAATTACGATTTCCTTCATAACGATTTCCAGTAAGACATGACAAGAACGCAGCAGCAGCAGCTCTCACGTCCCGCCAATAGATGTGGAATCGGCTATGAGGAAGTCTGGTGAGTGGTTTCTTTGACTGTGTGACATTCAAACAAAAACAAAGACATAAAACTGTCTTCAAGACAGCTGTATTAAAGTCTCAGCAGCGTGTATTGTTTTTTATACTACATGTATGTAGCGTGAGAACGCATGACGCTTCCTTTTCCACTGAAACTGAGAAGAAAAAGGAGCCAACACTGCAACTATGTGGACAACTTTACATCAGAGCGCTCTGTTTAGCCTGTCCGGGCTAGCCTGGTTTGGTTTGACTGTGAAAAAAGAGCAACTTGGAAGTTCACACTTCATCTTCTGCTCTTTTCTTTCGATTTGTTTCCACACATGAACACATGAAAATAAAAAAAAAAATGAAGTGATTCAATCATGGAATCACAAAACTTGAGAAATACTTACATGCACTTCGTCTTCGGCCTTCAGTTGGGATCTATTATTTACAGTTAGGTCCTTAATGGATTACTGTGTGCATGTAAGAGCACTCAGTGTTTCCCACACGACACGACTGCAGGGGAAAGTCAGTGGGAGTCTGACTGGCCGAGGCCGCCGAGACAAGGCATTAACGGGACATTTTCCACACCGTCTCCAGGTCGGGAGACAAAAATGCTTTTTTTAGGTTTGATTTCAGTGCCACTTGACGGACAAATCAGATCCCTTCTGATTATGTCTTTATATACATGTAAGTGCACAACGTCATTGTAAACCTCAAATAGGCTAAAATGCAGCATCAGGATCGACGACAGGACGCCGCAGCCACAGAAGCAGTGTGGGCTTTTCTGTGGTGGCAGCAACAAGTACGAACGCTTTCTGATTTCAGCTGTTTGAATCTCATCTCAACAGTAACAACGATAAGAATGAAATGCTGTTTGATTGACGCGTAAAGCACCGGGACGAACGATCTACTGGTCCTCTAGGTGACAAATGAACACTGATGTGTTATCTCATGACTGTTTGCATAAACTTAACATAGCAGCAGACATGACCTAGTGTTTTTAGAACGTTTATCTCGGTAGGTCGTGTTTCTTTCATCATGACTGCAGACCATTTTTCAAAGCATACTTTTGTTTCTTTAAGATAGAATATTTCATATTTTGCAGACAGCTGTTGGTTTCAGTGTCCAAAGAAAATGAAGCTGCAGAGTTGAAGCAGGCTGTGATACGAGAGCACGGACAGTACGACACACAGACCCGGCCGCTGCCATGTCGGCTACAGACACACTCCTGTCAAACTCTGCGGAAAGAGGAGGCTTCTGTGATGTGATTTGTTTGCATTTGTCGAGCCCGAGTACAAGCTGCCATCGCGGCGAACAACAACTACGGGAGTACGAATATGTACCAGGAAAGTGCTGGCGATGAAATGAAATTATCCCAGGATATTATTAGTGTTTGTGGATGTTGTTTTCCTTCATCAAAGGTAGATTAACCCTAATCCCAACCGTATTTTTCTCTTGGGTTAGGTTAAGGTACTTGAAAGTACTTTAATATGTAAATGTGTTTGTGTAACAACACCTGCTTGCAAAGTAGGAAAATTCTTCAAACATACAGCTTGCTTGAGGAAACAGTCAGCAGTGACGTGAAGTGTTACTTTGAATAACCCGGTGCTTTAACTTGACTTTATCTTGAGTTAAACACTTTGGAGTGATCCAGCTAAAAATGTTTAAAACAGGAGTTCTTATCGGAGTGCCGATAAATACCGATAAATAAAGACACTTTAATGAAGTAGCCGGCCTTGCTGAGTGTCACAGTGTCTTCTTCTTCTCTTCAGGACTCTAACAGTGTATATACAGGTCAGACAGTGATGAGTTTTGTGACAGATAAAAACAGAATTCCTCCGTCTTTGTTTGCTTGTCATGCCTTGTCTAAAGGATGAGAGTCCTTTTCTTTCTTCTTCTTCCCTCTAGTCATTTAAAAATGTGTGTTCACATTTCTTTCTTGATTTTCCTCCTGTACCTTCTCTTCTCTTCTTTTCTCGCCTCCTCTCATACTCCGCCGTCACCTTCTCAGAGGAAGAATCCAGATTTCTGAGGGTCCTGCAGGGCGGACAGTCCGTCTGGGCAGGAGACGGGGATGTTTCCTGTCACCACTCCGTTTCCATTGGGCATCAGACACGTCCTGATGTACGCTGCGTTGGTGGCACTGAGGAGGCGACCGTTCTCCAGCTGAAAAAACAAAGAAGATTAAAGCTTAAATATGTCACATACGCTATAACTACAGCACCTATGGACTTTGAACAGCTTATTTAAGTGCAGCATGGTGCAAATGTATTTTCTACCCTAGTTATGGAGTCGGCGTTGACCTTAATCGCAGGAAGCAGGTCAGGTCAGGCAGTATGCGCTGAGCAGCAGGTGTTTAGTGAGCAGACCTGAAGTCCCGTGAGACGCCATGACACAAGGAGGAAGTGGAAGAGTGATGGAGGGAAGGACTGACATAAGGCGAAGCATAAAGAGACACCAGAGAGGAGGCGAGGAGGGATCACACAGCAGGCTTAGGGCATTTTATCATTATGTTATCATTTCTTTGAGTATGATCAGTCTTTCTCCGACTTTCCAGGAGACAAACCTCCCTCAGATGTCAGCATATTTTGTTTTGTCTATGAAATGACGGTAAGTCCAGCTACAGCGGAGCCCGGCTTCTATCTGAGCTGAGAATAGACTCGGTGCATCGCCTGCCTCCCCCTTCCGTCCTGCATCCACAGCATTAGGTAATGATGACTGTCAAATTGTAGGTCAGCGCTGCTCATGCTCGACTGGCCGGCCTGCCTGTATTTTTCTTTCAGCGACAGCCGCTGACCCTGAAGAATAACAGTGAAGGCTGAATGGGGTGGAGATGAATGGATGCCTGCCGGGGTTGGGCCATCTCTGGGGCCGACCGTGTCCCATCCCGACCTTATTCTATTCATTATTGTACTCTTTCTCACTACTGCCTCTTTGCTTTTTTCCCCCCCATTCTCTCATATTTCATTACATCTCCTTTGTTATTCTACGAGTTTGTTCTTCATGCTTAAAAAAAACAGAACCCTGAGGAACAATAACTGAAAAATAGAGAGATGTAGAAAATATAAGAGGTGATCTTTGTGCGAGACATTCCTGGTTCAAACTCCGGCGGTGTTGATTGGCGAGGTCTCATTACCTCGTTATGTTTTACGATGGGAATTTCTCTAGACCTCCAGCTACAGCTACATGCCTCTTTGTACTCAAACTGATTAGTGTTTTTTTTTAGGATGACATTTCCCAGCGCTCGCTGCTCTGTCATTACTGGAAAAAGTTTTTTTGTTAGACTTTAAAGACGAATTCCTGCTTCCCCTGAATATTATACGGTCTCATTAACCAACCCAAATCATGTTACCGAGATCTGAGTTTATGCTCCAACTGTGTATCAGGATCCCTACAATTACTTTTGCACACTGGCTTATAAAGCGCTCCTTTTAATCCACATTTTATTAGAGCAGATAGAAAATCCAGGGGGTAGAGAGAGGGGATGTGATGCAGCAAATGTTTCTGTGGTAAGGACTTTAGGCTGCGATACATGGGGTGCACGCAAATATTTATCAGAGTGATTGTTTTGTCCAGCTAGCAGTCAAAAAAGCAAAAGAAATTCAGTTTATTTTAACTCAAACAACAGCAAATTTTCACTTTGGATGAGTTGAAATGACTTCTTTTGACATTTTAAACCAACATTTAAAGGTCCGGTGTGTCAGATTTCGGTGCCTCTGTTTACAGAATATGGCAAAAAATGGAGTATAATATGAATTACTGTGTTTTCATTAGTGTACAATCACCTGAAATTAAGAATGGTTATGTTTTTGTTACCTTGGAATGAACCTTTTATGTCTCTGTTATGTTTCTCCTTCACGCTAAGAAGGAGTGGGTGAGACGAGGGTGTCGCAATCAGCATACGATATGTTGACTGCATCGTTGTGGCTGAACAATCACAATTCAGGAGGGGAGATTAAGAGAAAAGTAAGCAGAGGAAGTACAAATAAAACAAACCCCTACAGAGCTTCTCCTCTTACAGACTCAAGATAGACTACAATAGATTCGAGTCGACTCTGTTCTCACACTGCGCTGCTCTCCCCCATCTCCCCCTCGTCTTATTTACATGGCATGTCTGGTCGCATCATCGCAGTTTACGCTGAGCTCCGTGCCAGCCCGAAGCCTCTGTGTGCTGACTCGGAAAAAAATCCATTTCCATGACAGTGAGAGAGAACAGCGCAGGGTTGAGGGGTTGTAGATCCTGAAGCCCCTCTCGGTTTTGTTGATGTTCGCTGATATTTGAGGGAAGCGCAGACTTGGGCCTCGTCAGACTGAGAGTCTGGCTCTCAGGCCAAACAGTTTTGAGGACAGCTGGCAGCTTAAGTCGTCTTTAGATGGTGAGATGGGAAAGAGAAAGACAGGACAGGCCTGACGGGAGGCAGAAGGTCTTAGTGGGATTCATTCAGGGTGACTGTTAAGGGAAGGGAAAGCATTACTCACCATGGACATGTAGCATGAGCATGTTCTCTGTTATGTGGGGATGTTATATAAACAGGACATTACCCTCTAACCTCTGTGTTTAATCAGAGTTTGTCGGGTTCTGATGACACACGGACAAAGTGTTTGTTTTTAAAGATGCTACAAGATCCTGAACTCAACCTGCTTCTAATTTGCATCGCGTTAACTTCATTTCCGTGGTGTCCTACCTTGCTGTGAGTGGAGTCCTGTGTGCTGGTGTTGAACACGCTGTAGGCCTCTAAAGACGGCAGGCTGTGCTGTGGCTGGGACAGACCCAGTAACTGCTCCAACTCCAGTGCGGAGCTCTGGCTGGGCAAACAAGACGGTGGAGCCTGAGTCTGCTGCATTATCTGCTGGTGCTGGTGCTGGTGTTTCTGGTGACACTGGTGGTGCACCAAGCTCGGGTAGTGACAAACGTCTGATGTGGCCACATTGTTCAGTGCTGTGCTGGTGCTGTAACCGCTGTGGTCGACCTCCACGTTCGGTGGAAAGGCTGTGTGTCCGTTTGGGATGTATGAGCCGTTTGTTGTGAGCTGATTGTGGAAACCAGGCAGCGCCTGTTGATGGGACTGGAGGTGGACCGAGTCCTGCTGGAGCTGCCACTGCTGGTGTTTATGTTCACCGTTCAACTGCGAGGCTTTGAGTACAGTATGTGGGTGATGATGGGTGTGGTTGTTGGGGTGATGGTTGTTCTCTGTCGTCACCCAGTGATTGTTCCCAGTTAAAATCTTAGAGTCTGCTGCTCCAGACTGGTTGACAGGCTGACTCTGCCCTGCGTCACCTGCACTGATGTGTCTCTGCATCTGTTGCGACAGCTGGATGATGGGCTGCCTGCTGCTGGGAAGAGCCGGAGGGACTGGCTGCTGGGTGACGCTTTGAGCCGAGTCTGGGTTTGGTGGCCCGCGTTCCTCCCCCTCCGTCCCACTTTCCAGTGAGTCGTGGATGTAGGAGAGGATTTCGTTGTTAGTGAGGAGGTCGCTAAGTGTTGGGATGTGGTTGGGGTCCAGCTCCACCTGCATCATCCTCTCGTCCAGCAGCAGGAGCTCCAGGTCTTCAGCGTTCAGACCCAGGTTCTCGAGAGCGCTGAAGAGCTCACTATTGGAGCACGTTTCCTCTCCGTCCAGGGACAGAGAGTCCAAAGTGGCCAGCAGGGGGTCATAACTAGATGTTTTGCTGTTGCATCTCCCCGTCTCCCCGTTAGATACGACAGGCCAACAGTCGCCACTTAACAGGTCACCAAAGCTGCCGTCACCTTGCTGCTCGCTAAAAAGGCTGCTGTGGTACGGCATCGTAGGCTTTGTGTCTGGCTGGCAGACGTAAACGGACTCGTCCTGGCTCATCAGCGCTCCCAGTAGGGATTTTGGATCCAGGTCATCTGAAGAGCTCTTGTCCAGTTTGCCCTTCTTGGATGCCTTGCTGCCTTTGGCTTTGCCCGGGAAGGAATCCGGGAAGCCGTGCAGTGGATAACCGGTCTGGTAGAGCATTGCCTCTCCGGTGGCGAAGGTGAAGGGAAGGTGCATTGACCGCTTCCTCAGGTGTTCCCCTCCTTCCTCATCCCTGCGAGGAACACAGAAGAAATTAACAAATGAACGAGTTAAAACTCAAAAATCAAGCTGGAATCGTTGTCCACTTACACCAAGGGCCTCTGGGTGGCGATGATGTAGTCTGGCTTGCCGTTCTTGTAGACGAGCCTGGCGTTGGCCTGGACCCACTTCCACCGGTTCTCCTTGGTGAGCAGCCTGAAGACGGTGAGGCCGCTCTCGCCCGTTTTTATCACTGGAATCACATCAGACAAGATGTTGGAGGCTCCGTGTCACTGCTGTTTACATACTGTACGCCCCGCAGTGTGCACACACTCACACTGCATTTGCTCAGCCGGGCGTGCTGCTGTTCACTTTGGCTACATGCACACGTTACAAGTCCTTGTTTGCACACACTCAAGCAGCCCAACACACATCCATACGCCAGCCCTTCATCTCCATGGCTCAGTGTTGTGTCTGTCGTGTTTCTGTGCTGTGGCTTAGACTGGACCAGTTAAACAGTTAAGATTAGCCGTGTTTCCATGATGATGTACCTCAAATTTTGAACAAATTTCGAGTCATTCGGTAAAAGGAAATGCAAACGAACGCTTGTTTCCATCCACTATAACTTGGTTTACAAGATAAGCAGTGGGCGGCGCCACAGAAGAGGGCAGCACAAGATGATTTAGGTAAAGAGTGGACGCAGTGGGACCCAGAAAACAGGATGTAAACATGTCATATGTGTTCATTTCATGTATTAATGTGAGAAGGGTCACATCAGATGTGTGTGGATCGATCATGAATATACTGCAGAGCGGAAAACAGTTCCTTCGAGCTTGTGTTCTCATTAAGAGCTTGAACTCTTTTTAGAAAACCACCTCACCTATGTTTCTTGCAGTAAAAGCCTCGAGCTGCTGACCTTTTGAAGGAACTGCAATATTTATGCGCGTGGACAAACTCTCATCATCGTCCTCTGTTGATCAGAGATTTTGTGACCTATGACGTTACTTTACAGTTTAGTGTGTTCATTCTCCCTGAAACTTTTCTTATCATCTGATGGATGGCAGAAGTAAATGTTAATATTCTCCAACTCCAATTCTCCTTTGGCTGTGAAGGATGTCTTATATTAATAATATTAATAACAGCGATGTCTTGTCTTATTACTACGTGGACTCCGTTTAATGGAAATATGTCTTCCCATCTGTGCGTGCATCAGAGCGCGTTGAACACGTATGTAACTGTGTTCTATGTTTCCGAATGCATATGCATTTATTTCTCTTCCCGTATGCATGACTACATGCATACAGTATGTGTCTTTGTGTGTGGTAGTGGCGGTGCGTTGACGGTGCCATGGTTACGGCTAACCGGGTCATCCGGTACACGAGCTAAGTAGGACACTTGACTCTCGCTCGGAGATTTCCTGAATCGACAGCAGACACACACACACACACACACACACAGAGTGTTTGTTTGTTTGTTGCAAATATCATGAGACAGAGGTCAATGCACATTAACTCTGAATATGTACATACTGATCCTTGATGGGTGTGAAGGTGTAAAAGACACATTTGAGTGATGTTAAAAAGCCAGTAAATCAGTTTGATCCCTCTGTGAGCACGACTACAGGGGTTTTCAGTGATGTTTAGGGTTCCCACACCTTCTTAAACGTCAAATTCAAGGCCTTTTCAACAACTTTCCAAGTCCAATTCCCTCAAATTCAGACTGCGAGCAGCTCTGACTTACTTCGAACATGATTTTCGGCACAGTACAGCATGTCAGCGGCGTGAATGAACTGGTAACCCGAACCTCGAACTCTCAGCTCCGCCTCGGTGTAGCCCAGAACGATTTTTCCTCTGAAAATCCAGCAGAGACGCGCAAGAATTACAAACTGAACCACACACACACACGCTGCTAAATAAATAAACACGTTGATAAAAATCGCCATGCGTACTTTGCGTCGCAGGCCATGGGCGTGAAGTCGAGCTTGTGTTTGGTCCTGAAGATCATGTTCCTGGTCCTGATTTCCAGGATGGCTGGAGGCTGCAGGGGCGTGGCGATGGCGAACAGGGCGAGTTGAGGCGGGGTACTCGTCTCGCTGTCGCACTGCTGGCGGCTCTGACCGTGGAGGAACTTGAGTCGACCCTGGATATTCAAGGCCTGAGAGGAGAGCACGTATGGATTACATATCAATAAGGGACAGATAGACAGGGTGTTAACATGTTCATTTCTGCTGTGAAGTTGGACATTTTAACATGGGGGCTTATGGAGACTGACTCAAGTGGATGTTTGAGGAACTGTAGAGATTTCCAGAGAGAACTTTAGATTATGTGGAACAGGGAGGTGTTACAACCCTGAAAACACTTTCTCCTGTCTCCCTGTGGCATCTCGTGTGAGGACCCTCTACCTCCTCTGTTAGCTCTGGTTAATTGACTTTGGTGGGTTTAAGGGCCTGCAGTCGTGATGTCAGGAATCTAGCCCTGAATAGCAGGAGGGATTACGAAAAACAAAGCCGTAGCGACCGGTAGACAGAAGCAGGGACCTGGCTTACTGCTCACGCGAACGCACTGGGAGAGAGGACAGGGAGACGCAGGTTCCAGCCCCTTCATGAGCCCTGCTGGAGTGTCCATGAGCAAGATGATAAATCCCAAACAGCTTAATAACTTAATGTGTAGTTGTCTGAAACCAGCAAACCTTTGATAAATGATGACTGCTGGCCTCTGAAGTGCCTTGCTCATGGGCGACCTAGCCTCAGTTTTCCCAGCAGAGTTCAGGCATTTGCTCTGCTGTTGAACCACAGCGGGGTTTTTTGTTTTTTTTTCCATCGGCAGCTAATTATCTTAGTGGAAGTAGCAGCGGCCGGTCTGGAGCTACCAACCCTGACTAAGCAAGTTCCCCCTCAGCTCTCGTCTCCTCTTGGTGGTGGGAGGATTAAATTCTTTTTCCCCACGACCCCGAGCCTATCGTTAAGGCGGATTACAGGAGTAAATGGCGGCTTCTGATCCTTGAGGGACTGAGGTGGCACGCCATACCGCCAGCAGCACCAACAGGCCTGAAAACACCACCAGCCTATGGATCCATTTTATTCTTTTATTTGGCTAGAAAAGTAGATACGAACATGGTTAACCTGAAGTGTTTTCCTCAATTAAACGTGATAAAAGGACATCTGACATCACATTATACCTCCAAAAAAACTGATCACACTTTAATTTATAGTATTTTTCTTTCTTTCTATCTGTTGTGCGTGTATCTGGTGACCTGGGTGCTACATAAAAATTGCTCTTACATGGATAAATAAAGTTGTATTGTCCACCTGTGATGGGGTGTAAACAGGCTCTCAGTCTTACCAGGAAGCCGGAGGAGTTGTCCAGCAAACAGCGGAAGCGGCAGACGAAGCCTCTCTCCAGGAAGGAGGAGTTTTCAGGTGGGAGCTGGTCGGGGTTGTAGCTCACCAGGCAGGAAGACGTCGACTCTCCATCTGAGGACATTAAACATCGCTTTATCAGATTGATATTGATATATAAAAAGAGAGAGAGAGGAGTGTGTGTAAAACGTCAGATGATAACTCGACCTTGATCTGTTGTTTGTGTGTGTTTGTACAGTTTGTGTGACCCTTAACCGACCACCGACCCTTAACTAATGCAAGACGACAAGTGTGTGTTTGTATGTACAGTAGGAGCATGTGTGTGTGTGTGTGTGTTTGTGTGTGTCCTGGTGACTTGCTGATGTGTCCTCTGCTGTGTTGTGTCCATTGTGTTATTGAAAGTGCATGTTTGTGTGTGCTCTAATATATAGACCACGTCTCAGGAGGTTTCAGTTAAAGGTCACCTCTTCTCGCCTCTTCTCTGACCTCAGTGCAGATTCAGAGGGAACCGTCCACAATGCTTTTATTCTGAAACATCTATGTATCACTAGTATTAAGTATTGTGAAGAAACCATCAATGAGTTAAAAACAATTTTGTGTGAGTTGTAATTTAACTGACTTTGCACACATATAGATATTTTAGATTAGGGGTGCTGTTTCTCCCTGATTTGGGTTATTAGATGATATTTTTCATATTATAGGCTCTGATTTCTAAAGACTACTCTATTAGTTACATTGATTTCTTGGTTTGAACAGCATCCGCTCGCCCTCTGTTGCCCTTGCAGTTTACCTCGTCTCCTTTTGTTGTATAATTAATCTGAATTCCTGCAAATAAATTCCTGTTTCACCAAAAATAACTGGTCGATGTCAGCGAGCTGATCAGCGTGGGAATGATGCTGAATTAAATCAAGTTTGTCTTCAGCTGACAGACCTGTTGAGGAATCCGACGGTGGTCCGACGCTGGCAGCAGGGGGGTTGAGGGCCCAATGCAGGTTGCTCCTGAACTCCTGCTGGTCTTCAGTGTGGATCAGCTCAAACACACTCTGGTGCATCACGTCGGTCTGACAGGAAAACATAGTTTGAGTCAGAAATTTACAGTTTTGATGAAGGAACATTTTGATCTGTTAGCAAAGACTGAGTTTGACACGAGTTAAGGTAGATGTTTTGAAGCAGTTACTGTCAGCTTTGATTCAGTTTGCCTTGAAGTGGAGCCAAAAGAAATCAAGTGTCGCTGAACATTTAATTCAAAGAGCTGAAACAAAGGCAAAGACCTGCTGTGACCCTGATATCTGTCATACAGACCCAGCATGACCTGGATGAGGGCCAGGATTGAACCACCTTCCCAGTGTAGCGTGGTCAAACTCTGGTCACCGAAAAGGGATTTTGACAGGCAGAAGTGTTACGAGAAATACTTTTCAAGCCCACAAGTTATTTTCTATTAACTGCGTTGACTCTTGAAGGAAGAGTTGTGCTAAGCTAATGGTGGCTGAGCTAAGAAACGTCATCATTCTCCTTGATGTCTGTCATGACTCCTGTATTTGGTATTGTTTTTGTAGTTTACAGTGGTGGAGTAGTGGAGAAAAACTACAACAACAAACATCCTCTCCCTTTCGTCTTGTTCCTCAGGTGTGTCTTATTTTATGGGCGTTTCGCAGCAGCTGTTCACACCCCGCGTTCGGGTGCGTGTTGTTGTTTCCAAACACTCCGCTCGAGCGGAGACAGCGGCTTCGCCACACATTTGGGGTTGTTTGGGGGAAATGGATGGTGACGCGCCTCAGGTGGACGGGGAAATGAGGGGTGAGAGGTGGTGTTTACACCCTGACCAGGCGAGGACAGTGTGTTGTGTTTAGATGGTGTGTGTGTGTCAGACAGACAGACATTGGATAATTTGATAATCACACTCTTCACAATGAGATTAGACCGGAGGCAGCGGCGCTTTGTTGTGAAGCCAATTGGATTAAACCTCTCACTCCATATGTGCGTTTGATTCACTCCTCAGGGCGCTCAGGATGATGCGTTCACTTGCTGCTCTCTGCTCTTTAACTCCACCTCTCTGCCTCTTTAGTTTCTATGCAGCCTCGAAGCTAGTTCAAAGCAATAAACGTGTTTGTAGCTGTAATTCACGTATTTTAACGTGTTTCACCTGGATGAAACGAGCCAAACTAAAGGCAGACACAGTGACTAATCCAAAGATTCGAAGGTTTAGATAAGCGACTTGTTGTTTGAGAAATTATACGTGAAATTTACAGGAGGTTTTACCTGATGGAAGCCGAGGTAATCCTGGATGGTGTGAGAGCAGAAGAAGACGATTCCCTCGGCGGTCACCACCAGGATGAAGCCGTTCAGGGCCTGCAGAGAGAAAACATGTTTGTGTGTGACTATAGTCGTGTTTATACTGTGTGTTGGTCACTGTGAGGGTCCCTTAAGACAGCATCAATTTGTGGAAATGCCACATCCAGCTCCTGTTTTGAAACTTCAGAAGAAAGAGGACTGGAGAAAGAAAGAAAGAAAGAAAAAAAAAAAAACAGGGATGAGACTTCTCCCCCAGGCTGAAGGAGAGGAAGATGAGGAGGAAAGGCTGGAGTCGAGTGGACGTCAGTTCAAAGAGAAGTCATGGAGGAGGAGGGAGGAGAAGGAGGTCACTACTGGATGAGTAACACCGCCATCATCGCCCCTCCTCGTCTTCCTCCCCTCGGGGCTCAGGGTGGAGGTGATGACACTGTGTCCCGACAAAGAATCGTGACGGCATCCGCCTACACCTCACTGATGAGGACGATGATCTCCATATATCTGAACAGACACGTGCGCTAATACACTCCTCGTCCCCACATCTGGACTCAGGTGGTTTTCTATGATTCATATCGCTGCAGCTGGATCAAAACTTTACATTTCCTTTTGAAAATCCATTACATGATGTCAAAAATTCATCACCATCAGGCCTGAAACAAGACAGCTTCTCTTAGCTGCTGAATTATTGACATTTTGGAGGTAAGAGGGTCTTATTTAATAGCGGCAACGTTATAAAACTCCAATTTTTCCTTTTTCCCGCATCACTATCGTGCCAATAATAGCGGTAAAGCACACCCTCTCGTGTAATAATGCTTAATTACTGCACAGCTCTGACTCACAGTAGCTGCCTTCTCACTGTGCTTAATTTAAATCCCCGTCTTGACTCATCCTACAGTGAGATGGTTTCTCCTGCTTGTTCGAGCTGTCAAATTTAGCCCAGTTTAGTAAGGACGTGACCTTCTTCTTCATCATTTGTCCTTATGTATTTCATGTTTTAATGGGTATTGTAGCGACCGCTGTCAATTAAAAAAAAGGTTTCAAAACTTAACTCGTCATAACGTAACATAACGAGGCAACGATGACTCCCACCACCCGAGAGAACAGGTAAAATAAGGTGAAACCATACAACCACACCGAAACAAATAAACAACACAAGCTATAAACGCATTTTGGCTCCTACGTTCAATGATCGGTCAAAGTTCAATGATCGGTCTTTATTAGTCCCGAAATAATAAGTTATGAAGTTAAAATTAATTCACAATTTCTGATAATGAATTTGTTATTTTAGACTTTATTTTAGACTTAACACATCATTTTTAGTTCACTTAAATTGTTCCTGTGTGCTCCTCTCTGCTAAAAACTGCCTCTCCTCCTCATCGTCTTCTTTAAAAAGCTGATACCCACCATGTGGCCACGCCCAACACTGTCCAACACACACACACACACACACACACACACACACACACACACACACACACACAGACAGCAAACAGGAAAACTCTCTGAGTTTACAAAGAAGAAACATTTTGACTGCTCGTTAGTTTCCTGTTTGCAAACATCGTCGTATCTCAGTTTGACCTCGTGATGAAGTGCTTAAAATTAGATTTGTCTCCATTCCAGCTCACACACACACACCAAAACTCACCTGTCTATACCGTAAGTGGATGATACAAGTGTTTAAGATTTGGTGATATACTGTCAAACATCCAAGAATACTTCAAATGCTTTTAGTTGACTCACACATCCTTCATCTAAACCCCCCTCGCTTCAATAATAGATGTGTTCACCGGCTCTGTATAATTCATGGCTCGGTGTCTGTAATGGAACAGAGCAGCTGAAGGCAGGAAGCTGCTGCCCTCCACGCCGACACATCCTTCATTCTTCCCTGCCGCAGTGACCCATTTACTCCTCTGGGATCAATGCATCTATCAATAAACTGATGCACGGCAGAGAGAAAACGGTGTTTACTTCTGTCCGTGTCTCTGAACTGATGGTCTCCATCCACACCTCATAGCTCTCGAAACCGACCGCCAAAGGGTTACAGTAAAACCTCAAACCTGGAGGAACTCATTTGTTGGCCACTCGGGGGCAGCAGAAACAAGCTGTGAACACAACACTGACATATCATCGCTGTTTCAGGTTATTAATTACATAGATTTGTTGAATACTTACTTCTAATTGGTCAACTATGGTCTGTTGTTTCCATATAGCACACTGTTGCTATGCTCTGAGTGAAATAAAGTCATTTTTAAATCTATAAAATCATTTGTAACGTGAGGTTTGAAGATGCATTGACAGAACATAACCCTGGAGTCTGCAGCCGACACTAACGTTAATTGTTTATTTTCTGTCCTCATTCAGACAATGAAGCTGCAATGTTGCCCTCTTGATGGAGGGAGGCAGTGATCAGCAGCGAGTGATTAAAAAAAAAAAACCTGGACACTTTCACCCTGAGCTAACGTCTGCAACCGTAATGAATAGCGGCTAATCAGCCAAGAATTCAGGAGGCGCTGTCAACTTCTCCTTCCAGCTCTGAGAGGGAACAGATTCACTCAGTCTGTGGTCCAAGTGACATCTGAACTCTACAGTGAAACCAAAGCCCAGGTAATGGAGTCAATGAGCAAAGCTAATTGAGTAGCCATTACATGTGTTTCCTGGACTTCTGTTGTGTCTGACTCACATGTAACAATATCAGCAGTAGATGCTGGTGTTCAGAAGATGCAGCTTAAAGACAGATGTAGTCTGATTTTTGAAAGCTATATCGAGTTTAAAATCCAAACCACATAAGGAGAAACTTCACAGATGTTCTTCTCTCTATTCTCAGGATAATATTGAAGGATTTTATTAAGATTATTGTGCCAGAGGGTGCAGATGTAAACAAAATGGAGACTGACGAGGTGCAACAACTTGCTGTGATGACACCTTTCAGTGAGAAAAAAAACAAAAGTAGATGGCGAAAAGAGTCACACGGTTAGTTTTCTTCAGCGAGAACTCGGGGTGAGATTTTAAAATCTGTTAACTGTCAGGAACTGTAAACCTGTTGCTGATGTTTAAATAATGATATTAATGTGCTGGGCTCGGTGAGTCTGCGAGCAGATTGAGAGGACTGGATCTGTAAACATTACCAGATAATCTGGGCTGAACGTTGCTCCTGACCAAGGTTGGACGAGTGAAACCGGGATCAATCGTAAGAGAACAAACACATACATACCCTGTCATCATTTTGACTTATTTTGAAAATAATAATAGTGTGAGATGGAGCGTGAACTGACCACTGTGGTCAACTCAAACTTCTCTGCTGTAAGTCCAAGAAAACAAGCTATTTCTCCTCGTGTCCTGCTGTGCTGGGCGGCCTCTCTTCCATCACTGACCTAAAACAGCCAGTTGTTGTTCTTGTTGTTGTGTGCAGACTCTCTGCGTGATGCTCGGAAAATAGCCACAAACCAACTCAGAGCCTCGGAACCAGGAGGGTCCTCTGTGGTTAGACGATACTCGACTTTATCACGTATGAATCCAGATATAAACATGACCAAGACATACTGAGGAAGGATAGTGACTAAACCACTCAACACAAGCTATATCCAGATGTTTATAAAGTCTAAATACACTGGTTTAATCAGGCTTTGTATACATATGCTTGTGTAGTGCCATTTCATCCACGAGTTATCATAATCAGATGAAAATAAAAACACATTTCTGCAGCACTAGTCATGTCGAAACGCAGTAAAGCTAAATGGACTATGACAGCAACACAGCGGGCTGTTGTGCACCAACCTGCAGCAGCAGTTCCCCCTCAGGTACGTGTCCGTTCACAGGTCCTGACGTTTTGCTGTCATCACTGTGGTCGCCGCTCTTGCTCGTGTCATCGGACAGCTGCTTCTTCAGCGCCACTGCAGGAAACAGAGAGGACAAGTTTCAGTTTGGACACACAGATCAATTTGCAGATCGAAAAAAAAGACCTTCACAGGATTTTGTCATCATTATATGGATAATTAGTCTCCTTTAAGATGTTGAATGTTGAATATTTTTCTATAATCTGAGGCACTGAGGCCCTAACATTCATTATTTGACATTATCCTTTGCCGTTGAAGTCCAGCTAAAGACGTGAAGAGGACTAAATCACAGATTGAGAGTAGTGGAGAATACAAGAAGAAGACCTGAGGGAGTAACACCTCAACATAGAGAGACAGAGAGGGGATTTCAGGCAACAAGATAGACGAAGTAACACCTAAAAATAAGACAAGAAGGAGAGAGTAACGCCTGTAGGAAAGGCAATGATGGATGTCAAAAACAAAACTGACACTGATAAAGATTTTGTTTCGCTTCGTAAAGAAGTTTATTGACATTTATTTCGACTACAATGTTTCCTTCCAAAACATGGAGGCCAGCTACTGTGCCTTTGACCCGGGGGGGATCAAGTCTGTTTGAGTGAATCGAGTCTGAAGAAAACAAAGAGCTTTGTGTGGGGACGTTAATGGAAGAGGAAGTCTCTGAGCGCTACAGACAATACAGAGGTCGAAGGTGCGACCACTTTAAACGGCCTCTTCTGATCGCGACCTAAATTCTCAGCGGTGATCAATAAAGCTCCATCATATCTCTTTATTATCATTAATAAAAGTATTTGTGTCTAGACCTGCAACAATTAGTCGATTAACCAACTATTAAAATCATCGCTGTCTAAGAAAAATGTCCAAATTCTTTGATTTCAGCATCTCAAATGTCTGTTTTTTGACCCCTTTTATGACAGAAAAATTAGTATTTATGCCTGTAACATAAAAGTGTTTATGACTTGAACTCAAACAGTGAGACAAAAATGTCTCCTCGTATATAAATCTTCACTAAGCTGCACCCAAACCTTTGTCTGTTGACGACAGAGCTCAGTGTAGTGGAAGTTCCCAAGGCCAAGAGAGAGCAGGAAAAGCATGTCGACTATCAATAATTAAGAGATAGAAGGGTTGGGGGGTATTTTGTGCCCTGACGTCATGAACGAGAGCAACAAAAAACACCCCGAGGCGACCGGGAGGAAAAGGGGGAGGAGGAAGAGGTGGAGGAGGAGGACATCTGTTGGCACAACGGAGGGCGGCGAGGACACCAACAACCAATAAAAACATCACAACAGGCGCTCTTCAGTCGTCTGACTGGCTTTACGAAGACAGACGTGAAGGAAGCTCCACATCAGCCTGAGTGAGGCCTCATCCGGACGGGGACAGATCGAGGCGGCGACTGCAAGAAATGTTTTTTGGTGCTCTCATATTTTAAATCTCACATTTAAGAAGCTTGCATCAGCAAAATGTTTGTTTGATGAACGTCGATTAAGACTGAACCTACAGCAGCCACAGATTAAAGTCGGACCGGTGGGACGATGACAATCCAGCATCCACGTGACCGAAATACATTTTTCAAAGGTTCGACCGAGCCTCAGCGGCAGGGTTGATGTGAGGAGAGCATCCCCCAAAAGACAACAGGGAGGACTATGTGCAAACTGTGATGTGTTTGTGGGTGTTGGGCTTAAAGAGGTTAGGATTAAATATTCATGACGGACCTTGAATGCTTCATTTCTATTATCCTTAGACTAAATATCTCCCTCTCTTTTTTTGATATAACTGAACTTATTATAACATTTTGAGGTAAAGAAACTAAATAGTTTAGATTAACGGCATGATATTGGCCTGTGTGCACACACACACTGACGGATAATGGCAGATAAAATGCTGTTGTATTACATAAGTAACCACTAATCTGCTCTGAGCACTTGGCAGATGGCTTCACACACACATTGGGATGATACCAGTCTGACCACTGTGACACTATAATTCCTGACTGGTGTCTTAGTCAAGTAAAACAAAAGAGTCATATTTACAGTGGATGGATGTAGATACACAATGACTTTCAAGTGAAGTGCATCAGTTTTACTGGCGGACCTGAACGCAGCGTCAAAGCAGAACAAAGTCTCAACCCTTTGCTGCTTCATGAGGTGAAGACTGATGATTTTAACCTTGAACGAGTGAACAGGTGATCATTCAAGACCTCAAAAGTGAAACAACAGGAGGTTCTTGGGATCCTTTTTGTAATTGAGGAAGTTCAGGTGATCTTGGATGAGGTTTAAAGTGTTCTCTGAGAAGGTCCTAAAGGTTCTTAGGATCTTCTGTGGTCATTATGGAGTTTCTAGTTAGGTTAGGTAGTTCTGTTAGGAGGGTTAACTGGTTGTTGGTGAGGTTCTAGGGTACTCTAGGAATTTTGATGGCCATTGAAGAGGCTCTAGGGGTGCTTTAGGAGATTTTAGTGGTTGTTGGTATGGTTCTGTGATGCTCTAAGGAAGTTTTTTCGGTGATTTAGGAGTTTTTTCATAACAATGACGATAATGTTTTAGTGGTCTTTTAAGGAGTGCCCCAGATTCAACCCTTCTCAAAGAAAGATGGCTGAGAACCTTCACAGACATACTTTAGGGAGGTTCTAGTGATTCTTTATGAGGTTCTACTGGTCATTGAAAAGGTTGCAGGGGTCAAGCAGGAGGTTTTAGTAGCCTTTGATTAAGTTTTAGAGCTTCTTTAGGAGATTCTTGTCACAGAATAGGTTCTAGGGGTCTTTTGGGGGGTTTTAGTGGTTCTTTGGGATGTTCCAGTTGCCACTGAGGAGGTCCTTGTAATCTTTCAGGAGGTTTCTAATAAGCCTTCAGGGGATTTCTGGGGTCCTGTAGGAGACTGAAGACCACCACCATCATCAAAGTATCAAATGAGAGAATATCTTTTGGAAGAACGCTGTTCATTCCTTCAGCAGAGTTCAACACACTTGAAAAACATCTGACAAGAAGCAATGACACTGGCTCATGGTTGAACCACACCTTACTAACACACTTTATATTGTTTTTCCTTTAATTTGTCATGGCTACATCCACATGCGCACAGTACATTTATAAAGTTTTCCACCACTTCCATATTTTCTAGCTGCCCTTTGTTCAGAATAAATTAAATTAAAACATCTTTGAGGTAATAGATGAGGGCTCTAGTTAGCTTCTAGCCTCTTCTGGCAAGCCACAGATCAATACTAACAGAGGGAGCGCGGTGTAACCTCACCTAAACTTGACCTAATTCTTCCATATGCTCACTGAGGGTGAGATCAACATGGCCACTGATTAAAATCATGTCAAAGTCTGCTCCCTGCAAAGAACAGACACAGGTTAAATGTATAATTATTAAAAACAGGAGTTTCTCAGAGCTTGTAGGAGTCAAAAGTTGAACAGTGGGCGCTCCGGCCTCCCCCCTTCCTTCTTCAAAAGGTCTGTAAAGCGGCCGTGAGTGGATTACCCCGCCGTGTTTTCATTCTCCGAGGCTTTCATCTCCTCCTCCCACCTCCTCTCCTCTCACTGTAAAGCAGCAGTGCTTTCAGACCGACATTACTGTGTGACTGAGACTTTGGGACAAGGGTCGTCTCATGGCCACGGGCAAGAGGAGCTGAACTACAATACGTGAAGGTTGTATTAACGCATTGTGATGAGAGTGGGGGGTTGTCCACGGTTCATGGGCTTTGATAGAGAAGTGGGCTGGCTGGCCTGTTTCTGCAGGGTCAGGGTGTGACACAGAGGTCTGTTACGTTTGCCTGTGTTGGACAGTTTGAGTCTGATAGGATGCTGTTTAAAGGAGGAGCACTCAAATAGTTCAGTGGGAGCAACATGCCAAGATATTTCCTTAAAAAAAGATAAGCAGTTGTGACGCGTATTTAATAATTTTATAATAAAGCCAGGGTTTCTCTCGCTAGACCTTCAATCTCAAAGCTTCATATAACATCAGACAACGCTAGTACACATGGAAAATGAAGTTCACACTTGTAGTTCCTAAGATCTGAATACATGGGTGACTTCACAAGTACAAAACATCCCAAACAGTAAGGGAAATTCAATATAAAGAGTAATCAGGAGATCAGATCTCGAAAGGAAAGATGAATATCTGACAGAAAATGCAAAGAATGAATCTGATCTCAGTTGGACGCATACTCTGAAAACGCCTCAGCTGACAATAAAACCGAATTTAACAATCAAATTTTGCCGTTTTTTAAATGTATTGTTAATAATTTTTCACGTTTCTGTCGACTTATTTCGCTGTTGATTGAACTAAAATTCAAATGTAGACGAGTCAACTAGTTTAAAAGTACGAAAACGCTCAGAAATTGTGCCGAATTTTAAGACACAAAGCGTAAAAACACATGACTTTAACATATTAAGCGGGACAAAGATGACATCTTGTACAACCAGCATTAGTGCGAGGACGGGGGCTGTTGACTGCCACAGTATATCAGAATATTATGATTCGTGTAACCGTCTAGCATTCCTGGTGTTGACTAGCAAAGTTAGCAGCGCACATGCCTAATTAAAAGGAGTCTTTGTTTAAGTAAACAAACTGTCTAATAAACACCAACGTCTGTTTATTTAATGATCTGCAGCTGAGCAGCTAATTAGCTGTTCTGGCCTTAAAACTGACGTTAGCAGCGCTCTCTACACCAGTGCATGTTCGTTTGGTGGCTCATTCAACACCCTTAAGTGCAAAAGAGTTATATAAGGAGAAGGAGGCTTTTGAAGGGGAACTAAACACATAAAAAAATATGACACAACATAAATCAAAGCTGTGATTGGTGCTGGAAGTCGTCTGAGCTGTTAATCAGTGCTTTAAAATGCTGATTCGAGCCTCCTGCGGTCGATTAAACAATGAATGCAGGATTCAGATATCCCACACGTTCTTTGAGGTTTAAGGGCTGAGAAGATTTCTGAAGGCTGTTTGTTGATTTTGGACAGATTTACAGTCTGACTTAAGGAACACACTCCACACACACACACACACACACACACACCTACATCCCAAAATCCATCTGCTATGCCTGTAAGCCTGCGGACTCCTCGACGAGGCCAATCCTCTGCACTTTACCGCTTCTTAAACGGAGCCTGAATCACAGACAGCCCAGACGCAAAGGTCGCAACCTCCATCTAAACCCCCTCCACCCTCATCCAAACCACCACCCACCGCCATCGCACTGCACCCGTACAAACCCAAGACGTTTCTGAAGAATATCTCCCCCTGCACTGTGTGTATACTTCAGGCTAAAGACCATAAAGATGAGTTGTACATTTATATTTGTAGTTTCAAATATGAGGTAAAGGCGAGGTTTTTCTGCCTCTGTGTCCGCAGGTCCTGCGCGAGGTGTGAAATCTATTTCGGACAGCGGGGGAAGGCAAAGGGTAAGCAGCTGTTTCAAGACAACCATCTGACATTTACCAGCTTCAATTTCAAGATTTGTTAAACCACCCCTGATGCTGTGTTTCCACCTCTGAAGAAGACCTCCCATCACCCCGAACCGCCTGTAAAATCTTGTGTTTTCCTACCGGAGAAGAAGCTCTTAGTGCGGAGGAAGCTGACGCTGAGCCTCAAAATGGACAGCTTGTCCAGACTGGAGATGACATCCTCGGAGAAGGGCAGCAGGCTGGCGAGCCGGTCCAGCTCCGAGTTCAGGCGGTCGCGGTGGCGCTTGGATGGGTTGGACTTGGCGCCTTCGGGTGGGGTCGGTTTGACTCTGAATGTTAAGGAAGTATGATGATATATATATATGATTTATTATTACCTCACAATGACTGGAGCTGTACCTTTAGCTGCAAATAAAGACTATTTCATCACTGATTATTGAGCTTAATAATTTCTATCAACATTTAGTTGACAAAATGTGAAAAAATGTAAAAATTTCCAGGGTGACATATTAAAATTCCCTGTTTTGTTCTGCCAACAGACCAAACCCCCAAAAACATCCAGTTTACGCTGATATAATAAATACAAATAAGCAGCAATTTATCATATTTAAGACACAGTAACCAACATTTTTGGGAGGAAGTAACATATTTTTAATTTAAAAAGTTGATTTTCAGGCAATTGACTAGTCATTTTCACATTGGTTGGAAGTATCATAATGATAAAATTGCACAAATACAATTAATTTACCATAAAATTTCAATATAAAGTATATTTTTTCATAAAATATGACCTCTAAGTTATATGTTTACTGCTGAAATTGGATTATTCACATATTTATGACTTTATTGTTGTTATTTTTCTGCCTGTGGTGCTAATTAGAGCCTATTTGATATATGAAAAGATCAATATTACTGTCCAATATCAAGTGCTGACAGATGTATCGGTATATATGTGCATTCATGTTTGTTTTTTATGGTATCAGTCAGGTTTTGGTGTTAATATTGAGCTATTTTCTTGTTAAATGTCGATTTCTGAGCAGAATCAGCTCTTTAAATAACACAAATAAACCACAATCTTCCATAACTTACCCCTTTTGTGCCGGTTTTCTTCTTTTCCGTCCTGCATACATGTTGTTACTGTTGATTTATTCACTGTGAAGCTGGACTAAATCCATAAACTAACTTATACAAGCTCCACACAGACATCCAGCGCAAGTCCCGTGGATCAGAGGCAGGCATGCGGCTCATCAGTGACTGACAGGACAGGAAACTAGCTTTAAAGCTAGCGTTAAATATAAAGTATCCACAGCCGTTATGCTACTGTTAAAACCTGTAGTTATTCCAATAGCAATCCAGTAATTCATGGATAAAATAAAAGCCAAAGCTAACGACAGATAATGTCACTGTGTGAGCTGCTTTAAAGCTCCCTGTCGAGGACTACCGCTCCGGTTATCCCGTCCATGGCGCTCCAACGGTCCGACAATGACAACCTCCGTTCAAACTTCACAACCTCGGACCAAAAAAAACAACAACTGAAAGTTAAAACTGAACCGTTATGGAGTTAAATCCTTCCCCCGTCCTCTCTTCTCTCCTCCCGGACTTCTCTGCAGCAGCTTCCCCCCTCCTCTCTCTCTCTCTCTCTCTCTCTCGGTCTCTCCTCTCCAGGCAGGCGCGTCCCGGGCACCACTGATTTCAACGTCGGGTGCGCGCAGCGGGTCAAAGGTGACGTAAGGAATAATAACGGTCGACTTGATTTCAAATTTAGTGTCCATGGATACACAGCATAACGGACTCTTAATATATCACCAAATACCTAATTTTAGTGTGATTTTAATTAATTTCTAAATTATAAATTAAATAGACTTTTTTTTTTTGCTGTACTTGTATTAACTAGGGACTTTTTAAAGTCGCAAATCTGGTCTGGTATGACCATTAGCTTATTGTGGCTAATGCCAGCTAGCTTTACAATCACAACTATACATTTACATTATTAAGTACAACTACTATATACTTAAAGGTGCAGTGTGTAAGATTTGGGGCCTTTATTTTCAGAATAAGCCAGACATAGAATATGGTATTCATAACTATGATTTCATGCATGTATGATCACCTGAAAATAAGAATATTTTTTGTTTTTGGTACTTAAAAATTCTCCTTTTGTATCTACGGTGGGAGCGGGTCCTCTTTCATGGAGGCCGCCATGTTTCTACAGTAGCCCTGAACAGACAAACTAAATACTGACTCTAGACAAGGCCTTTCAAGTGTTGTTTCTCCTTTACACTAGGAAGGTGAGGGTGATGTGAGGAGATTGCAATGCAGCGATTAGTCCATTAGATGCAACTAAATTCTACACACTGGACCTTTAACAGTATAATAAATAATATAAAATAAATACAACTGTATACAGAAATAAAATGTATGTGAAACCAACAAATTCAGCTACATTTCAAATGCTAAAAATAGTCCACTTCTTACTCTACTACTTTTACGAAACATGAATTTTGAAGATGAATATTTTACACAAAACTTATGGTCAACTTATAAAATGCAGTATGTTTAATTTAAGAAACCTAAATAAAGTAAAATCGGCTCAATCTTGACCAGCAAAAACATTAAAATGAGGTTTATTTGTTGATGCAAATACATTTTACTAAATTAATTAAATGCAAGATTTTTACTTGGAATTGAAAATCTTTACATTGTAGTATTGCTATGTTTATTTAAGTAAAGGCTATGAATACTCTGTATATATATTATGATTTTCTTTGAGTTGAGAAATGCTTTCGTTTTAAACCAGGTTCAGCACTTGTGTCTGCTTTAAAGTCACTTTCTTTCTTTTAATGTGGAGATAGAACTGTCACAACAACTTGCTTTATAATGCAGTGTGTCAAAACCAGACAATACAAGACTGTGTTTGATCCCTTCTGGCCCAGTTTAGTCCTGCAGTGGAAACCATTAAAGGCTTAACTGGGAGCAGATTGTCAAACAGGACCAGATGCATTCAAGTGCAAACATGCAGAGTCCTGCTGTTCACTAACCAAAGTTACAGTGTCATCTAGTGGACAATGCAGGACATCACATTGATAAAAACTACAATAATTATGTTGACTCAACTCAAATAAGCCTCAGCTTAAATTTTCTCAAATTATTTCAATTAAATTTAATTAATTTATGACTTAAATAGAACAAATTTGTTAAAATAATGCAATAAACAACATTTATTTCGAGCTCAGAGGCCAGAGCAGATTTTGTGTGATCAGATCACCTTTAATATGGTCAGCATGAAAAGATTGACTCAAACACTCATACACTGATCAAATCCACAACATATATAAGTTGAAAAGTTACAAAAAAAAACAACAACAAAAAAACAAAAAAGATAATAAGAGGTTACATATGTTTATGCTGTGCAGAAAATGTACAAAAAATGATAGGCGTGAGTCAGGTTAAGGCAATACAACATTAAAGTACACAATATAGGACAATACGTACTTTGAAAAAAAAAAAGAAAAGATAAAAAGAAGACAAATATATATATTTATATACAGGTACACAAAGATACTGCAATTTGGAGCCTTGGCCTCCTGGGGTTTGAAAAAGTATTATAAGTACAAAGGCTTTATTTTTTAAATCTAGAAGCAAGCAACAAGATATAATTATATTTTTATATTATATTTCGATGAAAGCACTCCAGATTTTAAAGAGAAGAGACATTAAGGTGCGCTGTGACACCTCCGAAAAATAAAGAGCTTCATTTTGTACTGAGTCTACAAAATGGATATCATCCATCTGTGGTGATTTTTGGTCTAATTTTTTTTGGTGAATCTGCTCTCAAGGCACACTCGGTGATTATGTAAAAGAACCTAATAGCATCACTAAAATATCCTCTAAACTTGTCGCGGATCTGTTGAAACTCAAAAGTTTCAAAACTAAAGTTCACAAAAGCGCCAACAGTGATCTGCATGGGGAGAAATTTAGGGTTGCTTTATTAAAATTCACAAACACTTTGGCTCAATTTTCACTTATTGTTAATATACAAAGATCCAGACTGAATCTTTAGAGACAAAATACTCATGTGTGGTGTCTTAAAGAACAAACTTTGTGGTCGATGAAGAGCAGAAAAACTACTGTCACAATCACCATTAGATTTACGGTATTGATTAAGTTACTCACAGTAATATGGACATTTAGTAGATAACCTACAAGCCTTTAAAGTGAATTAATAATAATAACATGTAAATTAGATATACAGTAGATGCTTTTATAAAAGAGATCTGCACATGATATGAAAACTGAGCCAAAGTAATTGTGACCCAACCTGCCTCCTTTACTTCTACTGCAGTTAGTGGTTTACTACATTACCCAGAATGCCTTTCAACACATCTAAGAGAAAGGGGGGCAGGTTGTTGCTAATGCAGCGTTCACGTCATATTCATACTACATACTCATTCTAAGTTTAGTATATACACATATTGTAGTTAAGTATGTACTGTATTACTAAAACGGTATACTGTAGTACACACTGCATGGAATTAGTATGTAGTATAAGAGTAACTCATGTTCATGTCAACCTCCAAGTCATAATTAAGACTAGAAAACTTGATTATTCTGAAAGTTCCGATAAATCTGACTTATCATGTATACAGACTGTAGTTATGGCAACTTCCCAGCGTCCATGGTGACGTCTTAAAAAGTCTTGTTTTGTCTAAAAACCCAAATATAATCAGGTAACAACGACATGACAATGAAAAGCAGCAATTTAAGAGCCTGAAACTACAAAATATTTGACATTTTTTAACCATTTCTGCTTAAAAAATGACAAATACTAATTGTTTTAGCTCTAATTCTAATGTTTGCATCATTGGACGACTCAAAAAGGGTAATATGACTGCAGAGTTGATCATGTGATAGTTAAAAATACTGTGCATTGATTAATATAACACTATATTATACACTATTTACATAAACTGGATTATATTTTGGTTTTATGACTTTAAACAACAGACTTTGGCATCCATATTTGTTTGTCAGATCCATGATTCTCAGTTTTAAGTGCGACTTGGATGTTGACTTTACACTTTCCCACATGACATGAACGCTGCATTTTTTTTCACGTTTGTGAACATCAAAACATCTTCACAGTTTGTGAAACCAAGACTACAATCATTCTGGTCTATTTACTGCTATTTTCATGTGTAGAAATCATCCTCCACAAACCATCAAAATCATAAAACAGTCGACAGAAACTTGATTTTTCCAGCAGTGTGTCTGTATTCTGTCGTGTCCCTTTGGTATCCTCTAAAGTGAAGCGTCACAGATGGCTTTACCGACGATTTATTTGGTATTTAAGTCAAATATTCAAGTTTGCTGTCACTACTTTTGCAGCTTCTAAAGCTACTTATTCGAGAAGAATTGTTTTTTTAAGTGCTAAATAAACTTGCTTGGACTAAAATCAGATTTCATGGCTCAGTACTGGATGAAGCGACGCATATTTCTTGCAGTTTGAGGCTTTCTCACTGTGTTTTGTGTTTCAATCTAAGTGCTGAATTGTGTTGTTTTTAAGAACAGACAATCATCAAGAGGTCAATTATTAAAAGGCACTTGAAGTTTCCACCCCTTTTAAAAGAACCTTTTTCTCCTTTTTTTTCCTCATTTAAAAATATACAATAGCTGCCTTTAACCGTTTTACTTCTGTGTTTCGCTGCCGGACGATCCGTCGATTAACTCCCTGTCCTGAGCGAGAACGTCGATAAATTAAACCACAAAGACAGAAAAGAAAAGAGGAAAAGGACGGAAATTTGTTGTTGGAAAATATGAATAAAGGGTCCATTCTTACAATCAGTGTCTTTTACGGAGAAACTGATTAACATCCTGGTCTTTAAATTTCAGGTTTAAAAGAAAATTAAGGCAGTGAGTGAAGTCGTCTTAGCTTTGACTCTCAGTCTGGGTCTATTTTTATTTTTTTAAAAAACGACAAATATTATTAATTTGAGTTGAATTCTTGTCAAATAAGCCATAAATATTGGTTTATGAAAGGATCCAGTCTGTTAAAAGTACTAAAATCATATTAATTTGTGCAATTTTTGTTATCAAATACTTGCTTGAGGAATCTCTTTGTTGTAATAAAGCTCTTTAAGGGTTTGTGAATGATTTTCTCTTTGCTATGCTTTGGCAAACACTTTAAAGGAATAGTGCAAAAACATCACAACAATTGGCTTGGTGAAGTCAAGGCAAGGGCAAGTTTAACTTTGGTTTCATGTATCAAATATCAGTTTCCACTACACCTTTATTTTCGCTAATATTCCTGGTGGAAATGTGACAACAGACTGTCCCTTTACAGTTTCAAACAGTTCTGTCAGTTTAAGGCACTGTCTGTATTTTTTTCTCTCCCCTACAACAGGAAAACAACAACACAGAAATATTGAAAGAGAAGAAAAAATGAAAACTGGCTCAATGACAAAAGCTCGGACTGAATGCTTTTTTAAAATATATAAAAGGCACTAAAAAAGCAGCTGTTTTCACTGAATCATCTCGTGTTAAAATCATCTGTTAGTAGGATGATATTGTGATGTTGTTGTGCGTTTTTTTTATTTATTTCTATACCCTGTGTGCAAAGCAAATCTCCCTCACTGGGACAGTAAAGCGTTGAAATGAACTTAATCAAAGCGCATTTTCAAAAGGACAAAAAACAAC
Source organism: Argyrosomus regius (assembly GCA_946959425.1). NCBI lineage: Eukaryota > Metazoa > Chordata > Actinopteri > Sciaenidae > Argyrosomus > Argyrosomus regius. The sequence continues at coordinate 7,172,580 of OX336905.1, forward strand.
AACAAAAAAACCAACAAAAAAAAAAAACAGCAAAATAAAACAATAAAGTCGATATATTTTATCCTTCTGAGCGCTCAACATAGAAAACAGATTTATTTAAAGGAGTGGCATTGTTTGCGGGTCAGAGACGGCAGAGGATTGACAGGAGGTTGTCTCAGTGTTTCGTTCAGGTTGTGGATCCACTGTGTGGGAGACAGATGTGGATGCTCAGGCAAGTGAAGGTGAGGAGGATAACCAAGACGTGGATTTACCAAAACACCCACTTTGTCCTCATCCTTCATGTCTTAACAAAAACTCATCCAAAGTGGAGAGGATGTGAACGGACAAACGAACAAATGTAAGACGGTTTCAGTAATTTTGTGCGCCTCTAACCTGCTAAGATGAAGTGTGGAGATCTGGTCAGGCCATGCGAGCCTAGTCAGCAGTCGACATGGGAACAAACCACAGAATATCCTCAAAAAGGACAAACTTTGGAAGGAAATCAAGGAGCTTTTGGGGGTTACAAGTCTAACTACAGTATAAAGAAACAAGGCTGACTCGCCATATGTTTTAAGGATTTCACTTCCACCAACAAATCTCTCCAGGAGATCTCATGCAAACATCCAAATGCTGTCACAACACCTGCTCTGACACTAAACTCCTCAAGCCTTATAAGGCCGACCGGGGAAATCTAAAGACAAAGCGACCGCACCGCTGATCTCTGTTAGCTCTGTCCTCCCTCATGTTTCCTGACGTACTGGTTCCTGCTTCTATAAGCGAACATAAAAGCACTTCGGTACATTGTTGGCACTTCCCTGCAGCCCTCAAAGTGTGTGGTTTCCTCCAGGCACTTACAATCCAATGTGCTGTTCTTGTTTCTGCCACCAGGAGCACTTCAAAACACATAAATCAGCAGATGGATTTGTCTGTGAAGCATAAATTTCACCGCAGTGCCGCTTCTTAGTTTGTTTTCGAGTTTGGACCAGGTTCAAATCGTACTTGGATAAGTTTTCTGTTGGTTTCACAAGAAGGATGAGGACTGAAAAGTCAGCAGCACACACAGGAAGCATCCAGGCCTGTCTCTCATAAAGTAGATGAGATCGTCTGAAGTCTCACATCTAAATATTCCTGCTTATAAACAGACAAATAATAGACATTTTGGAGATCTGACGCAGTAAATGCAATCATGAGAAAAAGAGGTTGTTGTATGATTGGCTGACGAAGGTAGAACAAACATCACAAAAAAACCCCAAAATCGGTTTGCCAGACTTACTTGTATTAGAGTCAAACTTGATCACGAACGCACAAAACAAACCACTGATTTAGGTCATCCGTTATCTTCTTTTTTTTTTTTTTTTGGTACAATCCAACCAGCTCCAAAGAGGGGATTCACACTTTCTCCTTGACAAAAACAAACCAAACTCCAAACGGACTCTTTTTCTTCTCCTCTTCCACCAATGACTATCTTAAAGCTTTCATCACTGTTTCCAAATAAGAAATAAACAAAGAGAAGGAGAGGCGACCTGGGTTGTCTCCTCGTTCTTCTCGGGCACGTTTCCGTTATTCAGTCTTACTCCGTATTCATGTTTAGAGACAGGAGTCTTTTGCTTCCTTTAAACTAGATTTTAGTCCAAGTTAGGGGTCCTCTGCCGTCCTGAAGTCGCAGCGGCTGATTCCTATTTGTTCTCTGAGTAGTACGCGTTCCCATTGGGCAGCGAGAAGGGGAAACCTCCATTCCCGATGACTGGACGGCTGTTGATCTGTGAAACGATAAAAGACTGATTAGGTCTGACTCTCTTATCTTTTTATTTGTTTAAACATAAACATTTTATGAAGATGAGCAGACAACTCAAATATAACAAAATACATTCTGTTAAGTTGTTATGTTAATCTGTTACATTATAAAAGCTGCATGATTGTAAACGTCAACATTTTTGTAGGATTTACAGATTACAGATTACTTTAAAGTAAGAAAAGATTTTCTCTGGTCGAGCTCCAAATTGGGAAAATAGGAATGTTATTACTAAACCTCTGGATCTGCACAGGATCCTCAGTATCTGGGATCCTTTTTGTCACCACTGATACGTTGAATTTCTCTTTTTTTTTTTTTTTTTTTTACCTGTGTCTGTTCACTGAAGTTTAAGTACTGCTGCTGTTGCACCAACAAGCCTTCTGGGTCGAGACCAGCGGTCATCTGGCAGGACAGCACCGCCTCATTAGGATTCGGGATTGCTGTCATCTCCGGCACAGATCCGCCTCCGGGAAGACTCTGATAGAAACAAGAGGGCTTGGAGGGAATCTGGTTGTTACCAGGGTTCAGTCTCTGGCAGGAGGGCGTCTGAGTGAGGTGCACACTGTTTATAGGCACAGACGGCGAGGCATTTCTAAACATACAACTGCTAGAAGGTGCCAGAGGTTGCGGCCCCATGTTCTGCTGAATAGGATATGTTACATTTGAAGTCTCTGGAGTCCTGAAAATCGGACGGCCGTTGACAGCGTTCTGTGCTGCAATGACTCCAGGAAGAGGATTCCCCTGAGATCCTGACATTTGGTTGAGGCAGGCGCCTATTAGTTGGTGTCCACTTGAGACCAGCTGTTGTTGCTGCTGCTGCTGCTCCAGCGACCAAGACAGCCTCTGATTCTCGTTGTTTTGTGTCTGGAGAGCAAAGTGACCCTGTAGGCAGCTAGACTTGGAAGGATCTGCAGCAAAACCTGGTTCATTTGAAATATTTTGGGCGTATGTTTCTACAAAGTTCTCAGCTTGGTTGGAGTTGGGCGCAGTGGAGTTCCACTGGTTGCCCTGAAAGTTGAACACAGGATTTGCACTTTGGTTCTGGAGGCCGATTGGTAGGTTTGGTGTCCTCATCTGAAGGTGGTTCTGCATTGGTTGAGCCATTTGGTTGGAGTGAACCTGATTGGTTGAATTTTGCCTGAGCGAGAATGCTTCGAGGTTGTTGTCCTTGGTGGTCACTTGTAGGGTTCTCAGTTGGTTCGGTGTTTGAATGCAAGAGTCTACCAAGGGGTTAAAGTTAACTGGAGTGCCAAGGTCGGCTGTGTTGCCCAGTTGAAGACCAGCAGAAGTTGTGAGTGTTTGCTGTGTGGCAATCTGCTGAAGAGTTGGACCATTTAAACCAGAAGAGCCCAACTGAGGAAGAGCCATGTGGGTCAGTTTCATTGTCCCCAGGCCTGGAGTCGGTTGTCTTGCTATCATCTGCCCTCCGTTTGGTATCTGGGGCTCCAAAGGCCAGCCGAAGTCCTGCTCCTCAATCTCACTCAGGTCAGGATTGTGGTTTTGAAGGTCCAAATTGGAGAAGCAGGGTGGTATACCATCCAGTTCATCTGGCAACTTCAGCCCGCCCTCCCTCTGGAGCTGCTCCTCAACGTAACACAGGATGTCATTGCTGAGGATATCGTTCAGGTCTTCGGTAATCTCGCAGCTGCTGGTGCTCATCTTCAGCAGGGTACTCTCCCAGCTTTTCAGCTCATCAAGCCCCACATCCAGGGTGTTCATGACGTTGTTGTCTCCGAGGATCTGCTGCAGGGTGTCCATCATGTCCTGAACTGTAGCCTCGGACTTCACCAGGCTTCCAACAACAGGTTTGGTTTTAGGTTCCATCCAAATATCTCCAGGAACACTGACTGTCGCGTGGCTGTCCTTGAAGGCGACATCATTGAGGGAGTTGAGGGTGTTGGCATTGTTGTGTTCACAGTAGAGTGACTGGTCCTGATTCAGCATGCAGCCCAGGATAGAGTTGGGGCTGACAGAGTAGCTGTCCAGCTTCCTCTGCTTGGGGGAAGAACACGAGTCGGAAGGCTCGACAGTTGGGGTTATGTCGTACAGCAACGCCTCTCCGGTGGCAAAGTTAAACGGCAACTGCAGCTGACGTAGGCGCAGCTGTTCGTCCCCTTCTTCATTTCTGTGACAAAAAAACAAGAGTGGGTCGATAATGGCCGTGGTATTAATGGCATTTTCTTCATTCATTCAAACACATTAAAACATTAAAACCCACCCTCCTAGCTCTTCAGTTTTTAACTTACGTCAAAGCTTTCTGCCGGGCCACGATGAAGTCTGGTTTCCCTCCTTTAAAGACCAGCCTGGCGTTGGACTGGACCCAGACCCACTTCCCTGTTTTGGTCAGCAGCCTGAAGACGGTGAAACCAGTTTCTCCTGTTTTCATCACTGGAGATAACAAAGAAAGAGTCAGATATATTTATCTATATATCAATTTATACATCAACTTCAAACATGTTGGTCTTGTGTAAATGTCAGACTGATGTAAATGTGCGTCTTATTTCCACCTTCTAACATCACTGTAATCCTTTTAGTAGGGATACCCAGATCGATTGTAATTGGTGAAATTCAATAGAAATGTGTGATTAGGCTCCCAAGTTGCCGATCACAAAAACCGATCGCTGACGCACATTGTATTTACTGTGACAGGCAGCAATGTTTTATTTCGCCCAAATGTGTCAAAAATTCAGACAAATTCCCAGTGTGATATCTTTAAATTGTTAATTTGAACCCCAAAAGTTCCAGTTTTTAATGTGAAAGGAACAGTAGCAAATTCTTCTGACTTACTTTTGAGGTGCTGGTCAGCGCAGTACATCATGTCTGCAGCGTGGATGAAGTTGTAGCCTGAACCTTTCATACAGAGCTCTATTTCATTGTAACCCAGAACCACCTTCCCTCTGCAGAGGAGAAAAAAGTTACACATAAGTAAGGTATTAATATTAATTGTGTGTGTTAGTGTCTTGGCTTAAATTATCATGAAATCTTAACAAACAACCAGTTTCGACCCCTGTGTGTGCACCTACCGCGTATCGATGCCAGTAGGCGTGAAGTCCAGCTTGTGTTTGGTCTGGAAGATGAGTGTCTTGGTGCGGATCTCCAGGATGGATGGCGGCTGCATCGGTGTGGCGATGGCGAACAGAGCGAGCTGTGGGGGAATCAACGTCCCGTCCTCAGACACCCGGTTCTGACCGTGGATGAACTTCAGGCGGCCACGGAAGTTCAGGGCCTGGAGACAAGCAAAGAATCGAGACCTACATTAACCTACATATCAGGGTTTATCAACAATCTCAGACCTCAGTAGGTCCCAAAAGGCTGGTCTGGTGTACTTTTGTAGTTGTTCTTTATGAGCAGTAAACTGTCAATCTTTGCCGGTTGTGTGTTTTACCAGGAAGCCGGATGAATTGTCGAGCAGGCAGCGGAAACGACAGCAGAAGTTTCTCTCCAGGAAGGAAGAGTTTTCTGGGGGGATGGTCTGTGGGTCGTATGTCACCAAGTTGCTGCTAATCTCTGCAGAGTTTTGCTCACCTGCAGGAAGTACGAAGTACTTATAAGCACAAAGTGTGTTGCTCAGGTGTAATACACAAGTATGTGTGTGTGTGTAGTGACTTACCGGGACTCTCTGTGCCGTCTTGCTGCCTGTGATTTGGGGTGAAAGCAAAGTGAAGCTGCCGTCTGAACAGAGCTCGGTCGTCTGTGTGGATCAGCTCGAACACGCTCTGATGGACGACATCCGACTGAAAACAGAGAAACAAATCATAATTTTTCTACTTTATTATAACTGTACAGTATAAAAAAAAAACCCATCATTGTCCAAAACAAAATTATTAAATCACTCCCTACTGTATGTGCTAACCTGGAAAAATGTGAGTAAATACTAATTAAATAACCACATCTGTGCATATATCAAAACATAAACTGATCATCTGTATATGAATATTTCATGAAATATTAACTTTCTTAGATCAATATTTACACTCATAATTTGCGCAACACAAAAGAAACTTTACCTTAATCACACAATGTATATTTTCCTCATGAATGTTTGTTTTATTGTTTTTTAAAATTATAAATAGTCATTTGAAGCATGTGACAGAGTTTGTGTTGTGTGTATTTATTGTTACAACAATGTTTTAATCTCAGCAAGACAATTACTTGGTCAAATATAAGGGGAGGGAAATTACCTTTGGGTGTTTTTATTAATATATTTTTAATAAAAAGTACTTTTGTATCGTTAAAGATAGTATACAAATGCAACCGTAATGCAAAGTTGTCACTATATATGTCAAATCAAACTATACTGCCTTGTCCTAACACAAAAGTTTAAGGACAGGATTTAAAATTTGCCCATTAAAACAATGAAATACAACCGTGAAAAGCAAATGTGGTAAAGTATAGTCTTGTCAACATACCAAACTCATAATATGTAAAATAAATAATAATAATAATCACCTTACATATATAGAAAAATCCCAGCAGGATAATAATAATAATTCACTTTGATTTATGTAACGTCTTTGTGAAACAGTAATAAATGCTGACCTCACTTTAACCGTTTATTAATATTTATTAATGCACTCCCCAAACCTCTTTTTAAACACAAGAGGGAAAAATAGTTGAGGTGAGCAGCCTCCCAGACCGTTGATTCATTCTGTCCCATAAGCTCTTTGGCTGATCTCCAGTCAGTATGGGTATATTAGCCTGGAAGACTTGGCTGCACCGCACGGCTTGGCAGCAGAAACATAAATGTTGACGCTTAGGGTCATGTAGGACTTCCCACAGCAGAAATAAAGTCAAACAGAGATTTACTCTCCACAGAAAGCAAGGGGGGAAGAAAAAACACTCATCAACACAACATCGTTTTCATTATTTCTCTCATTTATGAATGTACGAAACAAAATGATATTTCATTTTGGTGAAAATCTGATTAAAATAACTTTATTTATTACAATAAGTAGTAGCAGCAGTACTTTAGGTTTGTAACAGCTGGCTGTGGTAGTAGTACTGGTTAAGTTGTAGTGATAGAAATAAGAATTATAGTAGTAGCAGCAGTAAGTAGTAATAACTGCAATAGAAGAAAAAGTAGCAGTAGTACTAGTACTAGCATGAGGAGTAGTAGCATTGTGTTTCAGTACTAGTTACAGTGCTTCAGTACTAGTTATGGTGTTCCAGCACTAGGTATAGTGTGTCAGTACTAGTTACAGTGCTTCAGTACTAGTTATGGTGTTCCAGCACTAGGTATAGTGTGTCAGTACTAGTTATAATGTTTCAGTATTGATGTACTAGCTAAAGTGGTTCAGGACTAGTTATAGTGCTTCAGTACTAGTTACAGAACTTTCGTACTAGTTAGTGTTTCAGGACTAGTTATAATGCTTCAGGACTAGTTATAGTGTTTCAAGACTAGTTATAGTGTTTCAAGACTAGTTATAGTGTTTCAAGATGAGTTAAAGTGTTTCAGGACCAGTTATAGTGTTTCAGGACTAGTTATAGTGTTTCAAGACGAGTTAAAGTGTTTCAAGACTAGTTAAAGTGTTTCAGGACCAGTTATAGTGTTTCAGGACGAGTTAAAGTGTTTCAAGACTAGTTATAGTGTTTCAGGACTAGTTAAAGTGTTTCAGGACCAGTTATAGTGTTTCAGGACTAGTTATAGTGTTTCAAGACTAGTTATAGTGTTTCAAGACGAGTTAAAGTGTTTCAAGACTAGTTATAGTGTTTCAGGACTAGTTAAAGTGTTTCAGGACCAGTTATAGTGTTTCAGGACTAGTTAAAGTGTTTCAGGACCAGTTATAGTGTTTCAGGACTAGTTAAAGTGTTTCAGGACTAGTTATAGTGTTTCCGGACTAGTTATAGTGCTTCAGTACTAAAAGTGTTTCAGGACTAGTTATAGTTCTTCAGTACTAGCTATAGAGTTTCAGCACTAGTTACAGTCTCTTGTTGACCCCTTGTTAGGATGAGTGTTTTGTTGGCGTACTCCTCCAGTGTTTGTGCTGGTGAGCTGTGTTAAAGACCGATGATACAACTGTAAAAACACACAATCTGTGTGAACAATGCTCTGAGCCCTGACAGACCGTCGAGTGGATGAATGCCACCGACTCCAGGCTGAGAACACAGAGACACTGTTGTGCTGAAGGGCCGAGGTGCTGAGAGAACCACACCTCTGGGCTTCTTTCTCTTACTCAACCGTCGACAAACAAACCCGACACAAAACCCTCCTTTGTCAACGGTGCTGAAAAACGACTTCAAACTGCTCACCAGGCTTTGTTGAGTTCAAAGCAACCCTGAAGTCGGGATTTATGAGCAGGAGAGGTGAGATTTAGCTTTTTGCCACTACAGAAACAGTGGTGAGTTAAAATTTTGATGAATCTAAACGCCCTCCAAAGCTTTCATCCCCTTTTTATCGACTCTATAACTGTTTGATAAATAGAATTTATAATGGTTATTAAGTCAAATCAGCTGGTGAATTTATGGCTTTACCAGCCTGCGGCCTAGAGAACAAAAAGTCCCTGATTAGCATCCTGACTGCAGTTTGTGTCGTGGAAAAGCTGTGGTGTGTATATGAGTGTGTGAGCTGTTTACCACGTGTACTCTCCCCAGGCAACGTTTTTTTCCCCCCTGCTCGACTGCAGACATCTTTAACCCCGGTTCAAACGGATGTGTTTACAAGTCAAGAGTTCACAGCCAACAAAGCAGTTCAGTTCTCATGCGTACACACACACAAACACGCAGTACAACAGCCACACACACTTACATAGACACATGACTCACATGTGTTTCACCCCTCTGACCTGTCTGTGTGTGAACTACTCTGAAATGTGTAAAATGATCCTCGTGTTTATTGTCCATGAATTGAGAAAAAAAAACAACAACTGCATTTTAGATTCAGCATGATGTAGTTGTAGTAAAGTGTTTATATCATATAGGTTCAGTGAAGAGCTGAAACAAGTTGATACTGTCAGATTAAGTGTTTAAGGTCATAAAGGTGAGATGTGAGTTCCAGCAACTATTGTAAGTCCAAAACATACCGTCCAACCAGTGACTCCAGCTGAAAGCGTTGATTTTAAAGGACTGTACAGATGTTTCAGCATGTTTTTGCTTCATTAACTAAAGTAAACTTGACTGATTATATTTAAATCTACCTTTAATTTTAGTTGTTTCCTGCAAATATATTATGTCCCGTAATCGAGATGGATCCTCTTTTAAATCTCTTCTTAAAACTGACTTTTTCTGATGCAATTATATTTTATGCTTTGGATTTTATCTACTTTTATTATTACTGATACCCAAATCGATCATTATTGACTCCTATTGCAATATGGAGATTGAGATTAATCAGAAAACCTGGATGAGTTTTGAGTGGATGATAGCAGCGAAGTTTACCAAAACAAGGATTTATTTATGTTGTATCACGTCTAATTTTAGTAGATCAGGTGTGTAGATTAGGGATCGACCAATTATCGGCCTGGCCGATAATATCGGCCGATATTCTGCATTTTTGCGATCATCGGCATCGGCCGTTTTTTTCACCGATAACCGATAAAATTAATTAATGTATTTTAAAACGCGCTCCTTTGGCTCTGATGCAGCCGTCTCTGCCTGAAGTCACCACTCTCTTGGCTGTGTAACAATGTCCCGCCCACAGCCCTCACTGATTGGCTGTCTCACTTGTGCCAAGTAGCCAATCAATCAACACAGAAGCTTCTACATGCGTGCCACTGCTTGTAGCAAGTATAAGGGAGAAAACCTGCAGTTTGGCTCTTGAGATTAAACTTTTCACAACTTCAACACGGGGTAGACTATTTAATGATGGCCCACCGCTACATTATAATTGCCGCGACCGCTTTAGAGCTGGGGCCAGACGCACAATAATAATAGGAGACCCTTACGGTTATCATTACTTTGTGGGAATAATTAATCCTCTAACATGTCTCAGCCCGTGGGGCGGCTCCCGGTTTATCAATAAACAACACCCGAGGTGATTATAGCCTATAAGTTTAACACCACACGCTAACGTGTCCTTGTTTGTTTTCAGTTGCCTCTCCCTCAGCGCTCATGCTCTCACTACACTATGATCACACAGAATAGATGTTAAATATTCGTCTGTTTGCCGGTCACTCGTAAAGTCCAGGGAAATGATGGGCCATTTCAATGAGTCAAGCAGCGAGCACACGCGAGTTTTTTCAATCAATCAATTTACCGTCGCGTCTACAACTCACGTGTGTAAAGTAGCCTTTATTGTTTGCATTTACAATTGCCAAGTGCCTTATTCTTATTTATGTAATATGACATACAGTTCTAAGCACAAGAGTGTACATTTAATGTTCTGAGATTCCGAATATGACTTAATTTCTCTAAATAAATAAATAAATAAATATAATAATACATAAGGAACTATAATTGAAAAACTGAAAGTTGTGTCTTTATTTACTCATTATGCTGTTTTATGTAAAATTTTAATCTGAAAAGTAACTATTAAATCTATAAAATGAATGTAGTGAGCCAAGGTTCCAGCCACCAATGGCCTTAACTTTACAAAAAGTTAAGGCCATTTTTTACATTTATTACTGCAAATAAATATCGGTTCTACATATCGGCTATCGGTTTCGCTTGGTTATTAATAATCGGTATCGGTATCGGCCCTGAAAAATCCATATCGGTCGATCCCTAGTGTAGATGCTCTGGTTCAAGCTGAGACCAGACGTTTGTTTTGGATGTCAGTTTTTGAGCCATGACAAAGACCAAAATGTGTCCTACAACTGACAAGATAAACTTTGTTTTTAGCCTTGCAGTTGTTGATCCTTTGTGGCTTCAACCAGCCAGTTAGGAAGAGAGAGGGCTCCTCAAAAACACGCACATCAATCAATGTGACTTATTTTGGTTTAATTTAGTTCCATGATGCAATTCATGCATGTTTGATATGTAACAGACACATTAAAATGTACTTTATTCACATAAAATGAATACAATGTGTCATTTTTGTTGTGGACAACTGCAAATATCTGTTTTGGTCATTATTCATATGTTCCACTACAAAATAGTCCTGTATTGTTGCCTGTATCTTAATATATTGTGTACAGAGACATGTAGCACACTTCCTGCTTCAAATTTGACTTACCGTACCTACCGTAGTTGTGCGCAGAGTTTTTCTGTGTGATTTCGAGTGTGCTCTATTCCAGTTTAACCTCCAAATAAAAAAGTGTTTTTGATTATCTGGAAACTGTTTGTTTACATTCTAGCTCATCCTGTTGGGACTCCTATTTAGTAATCGATCTCAGCAGTTACTTTATGAGTACAAAGTTGTTATAAGTTATGGACAAATTTGTTGTGAGAAAATCAGAATTCCCTTTTGGAGCGAGCAAAACAACACTTTACATAATCCCTTTGATGAGATCTGTGATTGTTTTATTGTTTGTTGTAATGAATGTGATGCTTTTGGGCAGCTATTAGACTTTACTGTAATTGTCGGAGGATGAACCACAAGGGAGAGTTCAAAACAAACCGTGCTTGTAACTGGATGTGACAGACGAGAACAACATGTTCACTGTGATAGATTTAAATCTCTGCAAGCCGATTTTCATAGCGTACAAACATGAAGCGAGGAGGATGAAGGTAGGAGATAGGTATAAAGCATGCAGCAGAGTGTGTCTTTAAAGGGTGTTTTATTAAGAGGAAACAGGTTGTTGTGCAGTAAAGAGATATTTCCGCACACAGCCTCGTCCTCACAGTGGGCGATTTTATCATTTCTGGTACAGATAACTGCTCTCAAGTAAAAAAAAAAAACACCCAGTTGGCCGTCTAACATTTGTATTTTCTCCACCCTGACTCAAAGGGATAGGAAAAAAAACAGCCAAGAAGCCTTTGATTTCTCACGTTGTGTCACAACACCTCACTCCAATAAACCAGAACTATGATGATACAAACAGAGGCGTTGGGTAACGTTCAGCAACATTTAACGGTTGCTTGGTGAGACACTTTCATCATCGCTTTTTTTTTTTAAACAAAGAAACCACAGAAAAAAACAACTCCAGTCGCAGTGTTATATTTAAATGTGATCATTATAATAATACTGACATGCAAGGACAGATAGCTTATAATAAATGATTACCAATTAGTCTTATAATTATGTTTATATATCTGATATCTTGTTCTGTTTTATTTTTATTTTAAAGATGTATGGTTGAGATTTTCATGCACTTGACTGTTTAAAGATGCATTTTCCTGCATTTTGCACCGACATTTTATTTTGTTAAGTATTTTGTTGAAGTTTCAGCAACTACTGTAAGTTTGGGAAACCACCATGTCCATCCAGGGACCTCCAGCTGGTAGTGTTGATTTTAGACGGCTGCTACAATAAGCCTGTTTTGAAGAATCATGCAGAGGTTTCTGCATCTGTTTTGGCTCCTTTCACTATTATTGTTTATTGACCATCAGTTCAACTTGATTTACCTGGTGGAAGCCGAGGAAGTCCTGGATGGTGGGGGATGTGTAGAAGACGTAGCCTTCAGCTGTCACCACCAACACAAAACCGTTCAGCGCCTAAAGACCAAAAAACAATTAGGTTACGAGCTTATTTCTTTTAGACTGTCTGCTATCCGTTACACAAACATCTAAGGTGTTACCTGAAGCAGCAGGAGTCCCTCAGAGAAGCTGACTCCGTCGATGGAGGTCACTTGGGAGGCGCCTGCGGGAGCGGAGGTTGTGGAGGACGAAGGCAGCGCGCTTGGGACATTTCCCCCGAACATCAGGCTCCGCTCGCTGGTCCAGCTGGTGCCGTTCTGGCCTTTCTTCATGGTGGCTGGAGGAGAAGACGACAGAAGACCGGTCAGCTTTTTTCATACACAAATACAGAAGAAGAAATAAAACCTCTACGAACAAACAAATTAAAGAACAGATCAGATTATTTTGATTTGTTTCTGTTGTTTATTTGTATCTTTCAGTTCAACTTTGACCCTTTTCTGAGAAAAACACAGAAGAAGAAACCACAGACAGGAACTGAAACTAACTTTAGAAACAACTCTTACTTTTCTCGACCCAGTGGACAACATTTCAAGACACGATTTAAAAGGTTTTGGGTCTTGCAGCACCCTTTCCGGCTACAAACAGCTGATTGTGTTTACAAAACTATCTATCTATCTGGAGAAAGGAGAAGCGCTAAGTGAGAAAAACAGAAGGGGAACACAACATCTCATCAGGGTGGAGCGCCTGATGTTTCCTGTCGTCTTACAACACCGTCACTTAACTCTTCCTCCTCTTCCTCTTCCTCCTCTGGCTTATCAAGCAGCTCTTAACAAAGAGAAAAATAACCGGGCCGAGCACCTTACAATATCCTCTCGTAGAGGAAGCAGGTGGATTTTGGGAGGAAAGGAGTTAAAGAATGATGACGGATGAACTGATGGAGGAGAAAGCGAAGGACACAGTCATCTTCCTCTGGATTTTTGACATATTTTAGAGTTATTTTTAAAGAATTTGAGTTTACATTCAACTGGAAACATAACTCAAAACATCAAATACGCCCCACAAACTTACTAAATGTGTTGTCTTGGCTGTTCTTCCTTATTATAGTCTGCTTGTGCTTGTGCTGAAACTCGTGTGGTGCTGCATTAGAAATAGTTTTCACTTTATTTTATGTCTCTGAGGTTTTGATGTTGCAAAGAAAGTCGCCAAAGTATTTGAACGTGGGTGTTGAACTCTACACATTATATTATCTATGGTGGTATTTCTTTGTTCCATCCGGCTGATTTACTTCTTGCTTCGTGGTGCCTCTTTTTGGAGTGTTGGGCAAAGCGAGCCTTAAAAATGAGTCACAGGACGAGGCCAGAGCGTGCAGCCATGTGAGGTTCAGCTGCTTGATAAGAGTTCTGAAGTACAAATTATGATAAGTTTGTGCCCTCGAAATGATGATTTTTGCTGTTAAAGCTGCGACGACTAGTCGACTAATCGTCAAAAGCCAGAGTTTGTAATTCAAAGCTGACACAGATAGAAAGACAGTGACACACACACACACACAGTGCATGGAGGCTGGCTCAGCCCAGTCCTTGTTAAACTCCGGGCCAAACGAGGATAACAGGCAGAGCCACAAAATTACCCGTTGGCCTCTGCGTTTTCCCCTGCAGACCGAACTCAGCAGGGAGGCGGCCATTTTGGAAGACGAGAATCATGTGAAGTGGTCGACGAAGGCCTCAGACACTGACAGGGGGGAGAGACTCCGAATCGATCTGGATCGAGTTGGGTTTTTTTCTCTAATAGCGCTCGTGTGTGCAGAAGAGTTTTTGTTCCTAAATGAGATTCGATGGAAACATGCAGCGTCTTCTCCAACAAAACCATTATAAAAAGGATTTCATGTATAATTTAGAGATACTGGATAATAACCCTCTGATTACAAGTTATAACTGCCTGAAAAAGTTATTTTGAAATTAGAAATGTTCCTGTTTCTTTACGGTGATTATATGTGACAGGGCTCGGCTCTGAAATAGGATCTTTAAAAAAACGACAGCGAGAAACTTTCAGTGAGGTTTGGTTTGTAAAAGGGACATCGAGCTCTTTAAATTTAGTTGTTTTTGTGTGCGTTTCAATCCATGCTTTCTCAATTATGTCTGAAGATCATAACATTTCTTTTAATTTCTGGAAATAATCTGTGAATTCTTAATATTTTCAGTGATGCAAAGGCCACTTTACATGCAAATATACTATCTTATTGTCTTATTTCTTCAACATTTCTGCTGGATAAAGAGTGAAACAACAGTTTTTACAACCTTGAACCGTTCTATATTAGTATTTTGAGTGATAGTCAATAAGTATTTGTACATATTTATGTGCCCTTGTGTCAAATTTATTTTATTTTGAGTTCCTGGCTGAGTTCCTGATGAACATCAGACCACGCATGTGTGGTAAAAAGTTTAAAGGTACTAAACTAAAAGACAAAACTTAAAGTCATCGAATGTGGCGTGAAGAACAGAATATTTTGGGTTTTGTAGTTGACTTACGTCTGTAGATCATAACATTTCCTTTAAATTTTTAAATAGTCTGTGGATTATTGATCTTTTCAGTGATTTACAGGCATTCATAGACTACTTTACATGTAAATAAACTGTATTATAGTCTTATTTGTTAAACATTTCAGCTGTATAAAGAGTGAAACAACAGTTTTCACAACCTTAAAGTGTTCCACATTAGTATTTTAAGAGATTATCACCAACGAATTATACATAAATTTGTCATATTTCTTTTATTTTAGGTTCCTGACAGCTTTATATACTTTGTTAAACCAACAAAATGAGTATTTGAGACAATGCATGTGCAGTGAAAACAGTTCAAAAGGTGCTAAACAAACACAAAACTTAAAGTCATCAAACATGGCCAAAGAATATTTACGGTTTTCCAGTTGACTGGTAACATTTCTACAGTAAATATGCTCGTTTGTTGAAGTTTTTTAAGATCTCTAACTCTCCACTTCTTTGAAGAAAATGACTGCTGACATGAAAAAGTGGAAAACATTTCAGCGTTTCAACTTATTAGTTATTTTAGGTTTGGTGCTCATCCAATCAGCGGGGATGGAGGCGAGACGTCCAAGTTTTTGGGGGATTTATAGCATTGTGTTTTGGAATGAAACCTATTATTTTCAAAGCATAACGACTCGGAGCCTTAAACGATCTGTCATTTCTAATCTTACGTGATCACGAAGGCACTCAGCAGTTCTCCGGATTCAAATGTTCAAGTTCATCTGCTCACAACTTCATTTGGTCCACTTTTATATGATATAAAGACACATTTCATACACTGATCGTAGTCTTTTAAAGCAAATTATATCAAGCTGGAGCCAATTCATTCAATTAGATGAAAAGATACTATTCTCATGGTTTAGCTTAGCATAAAGACTGGGGGGAACAGCTAGCCTGACTGTTTCCCCCTGCTTCCAGTCTTTATGCCAAGCTAAGCTAGCCTGCTGGTGGCAACAGCTTCATATATACTGTGTAGACTGTTTTAACTGTTGCTTTAACTTCTCTGAAGAGAACCATCACTCTGGTTGGTCCACGGTTGAGTCCAGTGAACGCAACAAGCTCAAAGACCGTTAAATGTCATCAAACACTTTGTATATCCACTTGGACAAGCCAGGGGGAAAGACTGCAGTTTGGTTAGATCCATAAAAGCGCCACAGGAGTCAGATAATTTGAGATTTGCCATAACAGCAAGCTACAAAGACGAGAACATACCAGGGGACAACCGAACCAGATGGGTTGGTTAAACACACTAAAGCACAAAAGGAAGGAAATGTCCCAGTGGCTAAAACTGGGTAAAACTGGGCACATACTCTTTAAGTATATCTGCGTCACTTTCCTGAGGAAGACCAGGTGGCATTACATTTCTGAAGCTTTATATCAAAGGACACATTCTCGATCCGTGGCAGGAATTTTAAATACTGAGGCAACATTAGCAACCAAGCCATTTGAAACAGAAACACACCATGAGCTATAAAAATATGAAAAGAACACTTAAATCTGGGTTGTAAAACAGCGGCTGCAAATACCAAAAACACACCAAAGAGCCAAGGAGATAGTTTGGATAGAGACCGGAGAAAGAGGCAACACAGATTTAGTTTAGTCGGAGCCATAAATCATCAGTTAAACAGAAGAAAGTAAAAAAAATTGTGATGTTTTGATTTTATTTATGGCAGCGAGATGCCCTCTTGTGCTGATTTACACCGCCGACTCTTACACTGCCTGTTTTATTTAGTTTGATTAATGGTGCTGCCAACCGCTCATATTCCCAAAGCAGCATTTCACTTGTTTCACACATATTGGAGGTTTGCCACCCTGAAAGCTCGGGCTTCAACACTTGTACGCTGATGCAATACTTGCAAGTAAATGAACATGAAAGGGACTGAAAAAGGGACGAAATGACAAGTAGTAAAATTTGTGTTTTGGTGTTTTGTTGCATAACAAACATGAGGTAAAAATATAAGGAAGATAAAAATCAAGTACTAGAAGATATAAATATATCCATACTATATGTTTTTACTGTACAGTTTGCGCAGGAATGTGAAGTATTCATTAGAAACCTTTACAGTATGCAGAATATTTAAATGTGCAAGGTGTTTTTAAGACGTAGTGATCCAAAATATGTTATTTAAAAGGTTAGAGTCAATTCATGTAACACCCATGGAGCCCTGTAGGGCAAAATATCATTACAACATGTTAATGTACACTAAAGTATACACAGGACCACAGAAGAGGGCTGTGAATTTCATGAACAAGCTGCAAGTTTTAGCCACATACAATGCTGACCACAGTATTTCATTCACTTAAAACAGAGTAGTCCCGTCCAGAGTCCAGACTTATCTCCTCGTTGTTTAGTGCAGCCGATCGGACAACAGCTATCTTGGTATTTTGGCTGAACAAACTTAGTCTGTGTTGGAAATCGCCTGGCAGCAGAAGAAAGCCCTGCTTTGCCCTGCATAGGGATCCCTTCCGTTACCATGACATATAAAACATGGACAGCATATGTGTGACGTCACCCACAGGTTTCTGAAGTGTGGTGGCTCTGGCCGCCGCCATGTTGGTGGTCCTGCCTCTGCTGCCTCACCGCTAATCTAAAAATCGCCAAAGACGTGGATCATCTGCGGACCCGAGGCAAGCCTGAATGATGCCTAGGTGCTCAAACATTCCATCTGTAACGGGAAAAACTGTTTTTATGGCGTGCGGTTTTTGGTCCTGACGGACCGCAGCCTCCTGCCAGAGTGGAGAGCAGGGGTTAAAGTTAAAATTAAAGTTATGAACACAAAATGAAAGCCTAAAAAAAAAAAACTAATTATAATCACAGATTTCTTTGATTCGGTTTTCGTTTATGCATTTGTTTGTGTTTAACTCCGCACATCTTCCTGCATGTTTTCCTGTATATCCTATTTCAGTAACAGCCTCAATTTTACATTCCTTTCAAGTAAATATGTAACATCTGCTAAAAGAAGAAAAGCCTGTCGGGCTAATTCTGCTGCATCTACAGCAACGTTGATTCATGCGCACCGTCCCCGTTTAATTACTTGTGTTGCACACTCGCTCGTTGTCTTTTTTTATCTATAGTTTTGTGCTATTTCAGGATTATAAAACAGAAAGAGGATGCTACAGCTGAGAGTCGCGTTGTTGTCCAAGTGCGTACGCAACAGGCCTTAGCTGCCGTCATGCTGAGCCTTTGGTGATTTCACATCATGTGTTGTGAAATGTGTCAACATGTGAGCTTAAATAATAGCTTCATGTTAAAACAGACTTCTTCTTCATTTCTAATCCCGCCTCCTCTCGGGGAGTTTTCCCCCCTCTGCGCCATGCCAAATGCTTGCTGCTCCCACGGCATGCTCTGCACAGCGTTCAACATGATTTATGGAGAAACACAACAGCGCCAATTGATTTCATGCGCTCTCACATTTCATGAATTTAAATACTGAATCCTCTTTTGTTTTGGAGGCCTACAGCAGCGTTTAGGTGCACACAAGCGCTGTTTTTTTGGGCTTTTTTTTTTTTTTTTTTAGCGTTTATTTATCCAGGAAGGATTAGCTGAGCGCATGCACTCTTTCCCAGCAACGCCCTGCTTCACATCATCACCATTGTAAAGATTCCCACCTGGCAGCTTGCTGCGACAGCCACAGTCTCTTGCTTTTAACCACTGGGAGCTTCCCAGTATAACCACAGACAACAGCTTTAGTGGAGCAGTTCTTTTACCAACTAAAAGCATTGCTTAAAGGCTGTTACTCAGCAGTTACTCGCAAAGGTGATGATTCACGAGAAACGAGGATATGTGTGCCAGTGTGGGCATGCAAAGCCATCATCAATCGGTCCAAAGCACAAAGCTATCTAACTTACTGCCTCATCACTAAGTGTTTGACACTTTTGCTTCATTAAACGAGAAGTAAATTATAAAAATAGTCGCAGATCAATATTCTTTTGATGAGATAGACTTTATGATCCCATACTGAGGTTCTGCATCCCCGTCTCTTCCTCCTTCTCCACAGACGAACAACTTCCTGGTCAAAATCTGTATTTTCGTCCCTCTCCACCTTCAAAAACCTCCTGAAGACCTCCAGCTCTTCAGAGAGTACCTCCTCTCCTAGCACTACCAACAACTTTTTGTAAGTCGCTTTGGATAAAAGTCTATTTGTAGACTGAATGTTGCTAAGCTAGCGAGCATCTTCAGGTCTGTTTATCATGTTTACTTTAGAGTTATCCAGCCTTAAAAGTGTTTAGCACATTTTGACCTGCAGGAGTTCTGTTACGTGTTCTGCTGCCATGAGCTGAAGGAAGCCAAGTCCAAAGTGTCTCATAGTCATCTTACATTCAACCCAGTGCGGTTTTTCAGGATCTTTCAAGCAACCAAAACTCCACCAGGGGGAATTTCACACATTAGCTCCCCATCTCAAAGTGTGCTGAGCAGTGAAATCACCTGGCATAGCGATGCGTTGCCAATAAAAACCTGCAGACTTTTCATGGCTTCTCATCCTTTCTGTAACCTGACCTCACACAAACATTCCCTCACATTGCAGGAATGATGATGAGGAAGGTGGCGCTTACGTTTTACACAAATATAATTTCTCAACATGACACATGAAGGCTGGAGCTCTAAATTTAGACAACCACCACCTGACAAACGGGACATTTACGGGAATAAAATGCTATGACAAGATGAAACTTGTGTTCTTTGTTAACTATATGAGACACTTCTGCACATTTTTATTTATAATAACATAATGATTAAAAGTGCAAATATGGAACAGTTGTCCATAAACATAACACAAACAATATGTGGTGTGTGTGGGTTGTTAACAAATATTGAGTAAAGATGTATGTTACTCGAAACTAGACACAAGAATTTTTTAAGAGTGTACGTCTTTGTCTTCGGTTTCACTGTTGCCTTAGTGTGGTTTTGGTGTAAGTGTGTGTGCGGAGGGGGGGTCTGTCCGGGCATGCTCAGAGTTAGGGCCTCTAACACACAATATACACACACTCATAGCCAGAGGCGATCCGGTTTAGTGGTTCAGCGTCTCAGTACAGCAACAATGAGCTATTTTAGTATCAAAAAGAGCAGGATGAGACAAAAGATAGATTAAGATAGGGAAGAAGAAATGAAACAAGCATGTGAGGTATAAATAGATAAAGTGTAAGAGTGCACAAACAAAGAGGAAAATTGGAGCAAGAACAAAAGACAAAAGATCAAGAATCAAACAAGTGATAGTTGAAGAAGAGATACAAGCCTGAGAAAAACAAGAACAAAAATGTACCAACTGACAAAAGGAAATAAAATCACAGAGGGCCGCTGTAGGTGCCCTGGGGAACTCCCCGCTCTGTTTTTGACGTGGTAAAAACCCAATTCATTCACCCCTTTTACCCCCAACGCTGAGGTTTTAACAAGGAACAGCTGACTCCTACCAAACCCTCATAAAACAGGAGAAACCCCCCCAAAACCACCTCCACCTCGTTTTTATTCTGTCGATGTGTAATGAAGAGGGCCCCGGGGCGCTCAAAAAACCCCCTCTCCAAGCTTCATTTGGGGGCCATGCACTCATCAAAAAAGGGTCTGCGTTGTAACAACAAAGACCATCTTCTTATGTTCATGTTGTTATATGTTGAACATATATAGTACTCAGATGGTCTGACAATAACTTATTGTTCTGCAAAGACATTAAAAGTGTGTCTGCATGTGCCATTCATGGTAAAAAAAAACTTTTCATAACTCTGTCAGGTGCTGGTTTGGTCTATAAAAAGTAAAGTTATGTCTTGTTGTTTTTGTCAAGCAGCAACCTCCATAGCCCCCATGTTAAAATGTCCAACTTCACAGCAGAAATAAACATGTTTACAGCCTGGTACAACTGTTTTGGTCTCTAGAGCTAATTTCCCTGTTCATGACAACTGCACTGTGGGTGAATTTTTATAGAAATCACCTGTTCAAATTATATTAAGACTTAAAGTTATGCAGAATTAACAACGTGGACACTCGAAACTTCATATATTCAATATTTTTTGCTTAAGATTTACTAGCTTCAGGTCCTCAAATGTAATAAACTGAATATATTTGCCTTTTGTTTGGACAGAACAAACTATTTCAGTTATCACAGGTATTTTCTTATATTTTACTGAACTAACAACTCAGAATTCATCTATTTAAAAAAAAAAACTAAAATAATTGTTGGTTACAGCTCTAAAAATATTCCTATAGATCTTTTATGTTGACAAGAAAGGCCTCTGAGGAAGGTTCCTTTTTTTTTCAGGGTGTGGGCCTCGACCACAAAAACCCACCCTGTGCACTCGCTGACCCCGTCATTGAACCAACAGTATATGAAATCATTTTAGGCTGGTGCAACCCCACCACCTCCACCACTATTTCTCTTCTCTATCATATTTACGAACACGCCACCACCGCCGCCCCCCATACATACACCATCCCTCCGTCTCCCAACACCCGCTCTGAAGCACTTTGCGGTTTCTGTCGACTTTGAAACCCAAGAGCTGAATGGAGTCATTGTTCTTCATCCCTTTGGACTGCAGGATGGAGGAGAGGGGAGGAGGGAGGGTGACAGGAGATCAGCATCACCGACACTCTCTCTCTCTCTCTCTCTCTCTCTCTCTCTGCCTTTCACTCTTAGTTTAGCTCTCTCGCTCGCTCCCTCTCTGATCCTCTCTGTGCAGGTTTGGACATGAACGCCGAGGACTTTTGCGAAAGTACAAAAAAGGCCTTGTCTGGTTTGGAAATCGAGACGGGTTTCATATTCAAAGTTCCCTCTGAGTGCTCCTCCATTTGCTCTCTGGCTTTGAATCCGCTCTCCGTGTTTTTAACATGTATCATCTGGTGTCTAATGTGTGTAGTTTCCTGTTATGTTACTGTCCCTTTGATCAGTGACATTTTGTTGAGCACACACACAGCATACACCACATGTAATCTGCACCACAAACTGACATTGCTTGTCCATCAGGGGGTGCTACAATAAGCTGTAATTCACCTCAACTTATTAATGTGACATAAACATGCATCTCGTCATACCAGGCAGCTACTTGCTGTTAGCTATATTTATAAATGAGTCTAATAAATGCGATAACAGCAGGACTGTAAATGTTCTGCAGCATTCTCTTTATAATAATAATATTACATTTTATTTTGAAAGTCTAAACATTAAAAGGAGTTTTAAAAAGGTGTGTCTTTGTCAGTGATTTGAAGGTGGGTAGGACGGTACAGTCACAGAGGTGTCTGGGGAGGGGGTGCTCCAGGTTCGGTGCTTGGTCCTGCGTGGTGCAGTCAGGAAGTTTGCGGAGGTTGTGGGATGGAGGTGGTGATGGAGCAGGTCTGTGAGGTTAGAGGGCGCCTGGTTGTGGAGGGCTTTATGTGTGAGGAGAAAGGGGAGGATTTTAAACTGGATCTGCTGTGGAGAGCCAGTAAAGGTTTTCATTTAAGGTTAAGATGGGATAAAACTAACCTTGAAAAACTCCTGAAATTCTGCACTTTAATCCCAAAGAAATATTAAGTTGGGAATATCTTGATTTTAAATAAATAAACAGTTGATTTCATTCATTTCCGTGAAGAAAACTAAATAAAATTGTTATTTTTTCAACCTCGTCCTGCATTAATATGCAGCTAAAACAACCAAAAAGCTCATAGAACTGTAATGTGAGGGTTCGATATGTGCTGGTTGGATCACTCTTGATGAGAAGAAACAGCAGGACGGAGATGGATAACTTACTCAAGCAGCACTGATTTCCACCCTTCATAACAACTTCACTTCCTTGTTTGAACTCATCACATGATCGAACTAACCAACCAGAAGCTAGGACTTAGACTGAGGTAAAGGTGAGAGTTTTAAAGATGCAGCTGTAAAGATTTAAACATGTAAATATTAATGTGTAACGTAAATATGTAAATAGTTAATTGTGTAACCAAATACTTTATCAAATATAAATTATATTTACTTCTAAACCTTACATAGGAGTGAGAAGAAACACTGAATTTAGCAAAAAAGTAAGTTAGTATGTATGATTTTTAAAAAACAATACATAATACAGAGAGAGAATTGTATAAGTCGTTCCTAAAAATATCAGGGAAACTAAATATATAGAGGAAGTAATCTTCTAAAACTTCCTGCAGTTGTTGCGTTCACTCTTTAGGTTAATTGTATAGTTTACAACTGTTTACTGTTAATGTTACGCATCAAATATAATATGAAATGTACATAAAATATGTCACTGAGTCGGTTTATTCAATGATAAAAAAGAAGTCCTTTAAAGAAAAGAGGTTTTAAATGCTCAATTTTGTCAGTTAATCCCACTTTTGAGACCCGTCACTCATCCTGACGAGCTTCCACAATCAATCAATAAGCCTCGATAGCTGATGTGACACAAATGATCATTTTGTTTTCTCTCCTCTTTCTGGTCTCCTCCACGGTTGTTGTTACTTCGACTTCCTGCTCTGCGGCTAAAAGTTTCACTTTGATAACCACAACTATTTCGCTGATGGTCGCGCCCAAAATGGTGAGCCGACAGAAAAAGGTAAACAACCCAACATTGCGACGATTAGCGGAGGAACAATTCAGCGTACAAGTCAGCATAAAGTGCAACCTTTTTATTGAGAATAGGGGTCGAGCTTAGATTTTGTGTCTTTGGGCTGTGGAGTCAGTTAGCTGCAGGCGTTTCATGGGAAAATCTGTCAAACTGCGTATAAAGACAGGTAAATACAGGTTCACACACAGGGTGTATTCATATTCATGCTTCACACGCACACACACACACACACTGCTCCAGCCCTGAACCTGCTCTTCCTCCGACAGACCTCTGACCCCTGGCATGCTACGATAAGGCTGAGTCTGGTGGAGACGTCTCAGCGTTTACATTCCTCTGTCTGAACGGCAGGTCACCCTCGGGTGCCTCTGCTGATACTGCACACGACCCACCACACCCTCACACACACACACACACACACACACACACACACACACAAACACATCATACCAATCACTCATGAAATGAAAGGCAGCTTCAGGAGTTAATCTCCAAAACGCTACATATCCATTTTGTGGAGAAAACAGCTGAAGTTCATCACTCAGAGTCTCTGAAAACTGTCTTATTTAAGCTTTGGGTCAAACATGAAGACAAGCTGAGAGCTCCAGAGACTGAAACCACACATAAAAACTCTTTCCATTAACTGACTTTTTTTTTTAGTCTTCAGGAAGTAGCAGAAACCTGACAACTGAGTAAATACACCAGACTGAACTACTGGTCAGTAACCACTGGAGTTCTGGCGGTAGTCGACCCTACAAATCCTGCGAGAACGCCGACCGTCACGTGTTCTCGTTCCAAAACAAACATGGACGCCGACCAGCAGCTTTGCACTGTTTATGTGCTGTGACATTTGTGCTGAAAAGGTCCAAAAAAAAAAAAGACGAGTAAAGAGAGCAGAGAGTTTGGTGAGATCCTGGACGAATGTAGGACTGCAGAGTAGAACAGGTAAAGCTGTTTGTTTACTGGTGCGTCTCCCTTGGCAACACATAAGCGATGTTATCGGTCGCCAATGTTTATCTCAAACTTGAATCAGCGAGTGAATCTGAATAATTACCTTGGACTTGGACTTATTTTTAACATTTTATAAACTAAACAATTCATCGATTACTTCAGAAAATAATCAGCAAATTAATCGCTATAGCTATAGCTAGTTTGCACAGGCCAGTAAAAACAGTAAACTGTAAAAAACATATTTTAAAGGTCCAGTGTGTAAGATTTATATGTATATATATATATATATCTACAGAGAGAGTGGGTCCTCTTCTTCGATATAGACTTTTGCTTTTTATCTGAATTTCACTTGAGTTTTTCCTACATGCTTGGAAGGAGATGGTGGGAGACACAACATAATAAATGTTTGTTGTTTTTTTGCATTAACAAAACACAAACACTTTCACTAACTAACACCAAGCACATGAAACGCCACTTTATTTGTCCTTGTGATGAACTTTAGTCACTTTTGTGAGTCCCACTGATCTTTAATGAATGATTAGTGATGAGTGATGAATTATTTGATCAATTATTGTAGCAAGGTACTGTCACTTACTAATAAGAACCATCACAGGTAGGTTCATTCACTGAAGCTGGTTCGACTGTTTTTTTATTATTATAAATGATTACTGATATAACGCCACCGAATATTACTGCAATTACACAGAGTTTGAAGCCAAAACTTTCTAAGAAGATGGAGGAATTTTCTTTTTTAAAGGTAAAAACGAAGAAAGAAAGAAAGAAAGAAAGAAAGAAAGAAAGAAAGAAAGAAAGAAAGAAAGAAAAGAAAGAAAGAAAGAAAGCGTCTGATGTTCGCTTCAACACAACTGATGGAAATACGGCTAATTTGCTGTAGTTGCTGCTTATTTTCAAATGAACTCTCCCTTCCCAACACACACACACACACACACAGTACACACACACACACACACACACACACAGTATATACACACACACTTAGCCTCGCGTGCGAACTTTCAATCCCCGGCATCCTGAGCTGAGAAAGGAGAGGAAGGAGACCGGTGGAGGAAAAGACGAGGAGAGAGAGAGAGAGGGAAAACATTTAGTATGATTATTGTGTGTGTGCGCACACATACACACACACCCTCTGCACAAAACACACACTGACACACACACACACACACACACACACACAATGGCAACGGCTGCCAAGGAGTCTGATATGCCCTTACTGGCTTTTGAATGGTTTGCATGATTACATGTTCTCCAATTTGGAACTGCTAAATGTTATTATACAGTAGATACTGATGAGGGGGGAGGGGAGGAGGAGAGGGGAGGAGGAGGGAGGAGGATATAAGAGCAGGGGGAAACAATGGAAAGAGAGGTGGAAGCTGACGGCAGGTAGGAGGAGGACAGATACTGAAGTAAAGAAGAAGTGAAGGAGGTAAAGAGAGTAGGAGGATGAGTGGGAGACAGGAGGAGGAGGGCAAAGAAAGGAGGTGAGAGGAGGAGGACAGAGATGGAAACATAAAGGGGGTGACGGGAGGTTAAAGGAAGATGGGGTAGGGAAAGAGAAGGGGGAGGAAGAGACCAGAAGAGGTGGAAGGCAGAGCAAGGAGATAAGAGGAAGACAAGAGGTAAAGGGAGGTGAAGAAGATTTTGTAAAAAGGGGGAGGAAGGAAATGGGAGTAAGAGGATGAATGGGAGACAGCAGGAGGAGGAGGGGGGTGTAAGGTGGGAGAAAGAGAAGGAAGAGGGGAGAGGAGGGAGGAGGGAGGAGGAGGGGGTAATCTGTAATGGAGTTTGAAGCATAATGTAGCTCCGGTGCTCTTATCGCTGTCGTGCCGTGGACCCATTGAGGACAGGAAACCACCCACCGACACACACACACACACACACGCATGCATGCGCACACACGCCTCACTTTCCAGCTACTGGGTAATCAAGCTGGGAGTAAAGGTTATTTTTGGATAAACAAGTGTCCGTCTGCACCAAACGCAGCTTAAAAAAAGTCCAAGTTTTAAAATTATTACTAAGTTTTATCTTAATTATAGCAAATCTGCACATCCACGTGTTAAAATCTCGACCCCAAACTGTTTCTGTCTGAGAGAGATTTACAGGAGGGCACACGTCAGCCTCCATTCATTTGTTTCTCACCACAAAACTGATGGTGACAACTTCAAGTGTTGCTGCAGGAGGCTCCCTGATTGTTATTATTGCCAGTGGCAGCAGTAATTTTAATCCAGTAAAGCCTCACGAGTGTGACTCACTGTGGCACTGATTTGAAAAGATTTGTAGTTCCTCTTTGATCTGGAGTGAAATCTGCCTCATCTGCACGTTTATTTAGACGCAAGTTTGAGCAGAAGTCTCAATAAAACTTATTTTAAATCAAACCGTGCAGCACTCACAGAATCAGTGCAAAGTTTGAACAGTCTGAGAACTGACGAGAAGTTTTGTTTTATCAAATCAATCAATGTTAGTTTCAGAGGTTTGAGGATTTTTATCTGAACTTTCATATGTGTTTCCACGTCTGTCAAGTATAAAACAA
The DNA here is from genome assembly GCA_946959425.1 of Argyrosomus regius. NCBI lineage: Eukaryota > Metazoa > Chordata > Actinopteri > Sciaenidae > Argyrosomus > Argyrosomus regius. The sequence continues at coordinate 7,199,365 of OX336905.1, forward strand.
CTATGCAGTCAGTAAATCAGTCAGTAAGCTACCTACTCTATGAGTAAACCAGTTACTTAGTCAATAAACCAATCACCAAATAGCCAGTACACCACTTACTCAGTCACTTAACCAGCTAATTAATCAATAAACCAAAGTAAACTACTTAGTTAGTAAGCCAGTTATTTAGTCAATAAACCAGACGGTAAACAGTCAGTAACCTACCTACTCAGTCACTTAACTAGTCCTTAAACTACTTTGTTAGTCAGTAAGCCAGTTCAGTCACAAAGTCAGTCATTAAATGGTCAGTAAACTAATTCCTCTGCCAGTAAACCAGTCAGTTAACCAATAAACCAGTCATTAAACAGTCATTAAACCACTTACTCAGTTACTTAACTAGTTAATCAATCAATAAACCAGTCAGTAAATAGTCAGTATGTTTACTGACTGTTTACTGACTACTCAGTCACTTAACCAGTCTGTAAACTACTTAGTTACTCAGTAAACCAGTTAATCAATCAGTAAAACAGTCAGTAAACTACCAGTTCCTCAGTCAGTAAACTTCTAATCCAGTCAGTCAGTGAGAAAACAAGCAATCAGTAACCTCGTCAGTTAACCAGTTAGTCGGTCAGTAAACCAGCAACCCGGTCAACAAACAAGTTAGTCAGTAATCCAGTCAGCCAGTCGGTCAGTCATTGATTTCCTGGCATGCCCTGAGCCCAGCCCGGCGGTCTGGTTGTAACCCTGAGTGCTGACTGACAGGCGCTCTCAGCAGCAGACAGGCTCGGCAGGCAGCCAGTGGAGTTGCGTGTAAAGAGTTTATTTAGACAAGAGAGCGAGGGGGAAAGAGGAGTGAGGAGGGAGAAGGAGGAGGAGGAGGAGGAGGAGGAGGAGGAGGAGGAGGAGGAGGAGGGCTGGCTGTTCAAAGATGTTTTGTTCAGGCCTCAGGGATCATTTCTGCTGCAGAGAGCGAAGAGGTCTCACTCCTGTCAGAACTCAAGAACCCAATGAAAGGTTAGAACAGAACCGAGACGACCAGATGTGGTCTTTTATAAACTGTGTGTGTGTGTGTGTGTGTGTGTGTGTGTGTGTGTGTGTGTGTGTGTAATGGAACAGAACAGAGGAAGCCAGATACAGTTTACATAACACTAAAGACGCACACATATACACTTAAACACACGCTTATACAAATGTGTACACATGCATGCAGCTGCAGGCTCATGTGTACATGCACACGCACAACACGTTATACACACAGATACATGAATACACACATACATGTTTAAACACATCATGCAAACATGTGTGTGTGTGTGTGTGTGTGTGCATATATAAAGTTAGTCACAGACAGATTTAATGTGCAAAAACACACATACAAGTGAAAAGAATGTACACACACCCAAAAAACATGACTGATATGCTCTGTTCCTGACAGACGTGTGTGTGTGTGTTTGTGTGTACTTTGTACTTTACATGGAAACACTATCAGTTCGATCAGAGGAGTTGGCTGGATCTAATGTGCTTGCTGCAGCGCTGCAGCGTGTGTGCGATAAGGTCTTTTTATCTCTTTAAACTCAAGTTTAAAAGCATGACTTTTACTTGTAATAGATTACTTTTACAGCGCTGCATTAGTACTTTTACTACAGTATGAAACGTATACCTCGACCACTGATTAGATACCACGTTCAGAAAATAGAATACAATAATAATATCACCACTGACATCAATAATACTCATTTCCCATCAGCCCTGTTGCTTCCTGTCACTCCTTGGAGAAAACAAACAGAATAATGAGACATTTCCAGAAGCTTTTCACATCATAATCTGCCTGTAATCGATTAATTATGGCTCCTTTTGGTTTCACATTGCAGTTATGAGGACGTCTCCCTGTTCGACACTGATTGTTCTTGCAGAGAAATGTGCGTCTGACATCAGAGTCAGCGGCGGGTAGCCTTCTATCGGCGTTTGAGAAAAATGAATGAACAGATTGATGTGGTGCCACTAGTGGTATTATTATGGCATTACTACCAGCAACACAATACTCGAGTCTCATTTCAGTCAAAAAGTGGCAGTGGACTGGAAAACTCTGAGGACGATGCAAGTATCGTTTTCACGTTCCTCAAAATCCAAAAATGCTCGAGGGCTTTTACTTTGAAATATACAGGAAATGTTGAGTTTGTATGGATATGCACTGCAAACATTTTACTTGGCAAACTTGAGCAGGTCAAAAACAGGAGGAGGGTTCATATTAGGTGCGTTGCGATAAACATGATATTTAGAAAGTGAATCTTCAATCATTTTCGTTCGTTTTGAGTGCAGTTCATTGGATGAAAAGGGGCCAAAACAAACAATAAAATGATGATAAATGATAGATTTGATTGCGATATCGGGATAATATTGTTATTGTAAATATTGTATTGTAAACTTCTATCTCTGGATAACGCTGGCATACAGTATTTCGAGTTTCATCTTTGTCATCGGACCATATTTCTATTAAAAATTCTCCCCTTCTCTCTGTGCTAACCTTATTTTGCTCATTTTGTTTTCTTATGTTGCCTTTTTCCGGTTGTGATGACAGCTTGTGTTACTTCCTGTTATTGGTGTCAAGGTCTCAACCAACTCAAAAAACAAAACCTGCTGTCGTCAAACCGAAGTCTGGGGACGTTTCACATCTGCATTTTGAAGCAAAAATATCAAATTTTTGATAGTAACAGTGATAGTGAGCTGAATATTTTGGGGTTTTGGACTGACAGCTGAAAAAAAATGGCAATTTAAAGGTGTCATTTGGGGAAAATTATAATAAAAGCAACTAATCAGTTAGACAAGACAATTATAGGTAGCAGTTTCCAGTGTTATACATCTTAAATGCTCGGGAAGAACAGCACCCCCTTCCCCTGCTCCGTTTAAATGCTCAATACAGGCCACTGGAGGCTGACTGAGTGACGGTGTGCTTTATTTACATATCAAAGTAATGTCAAATCCTGCATCATTACATTTTAAGAAGATTTTCCCAGCGCGTCGTATGTGAGGCTTGTTCTGAGCTGTGTCGTCATTTTTTAAGAAGTGTGAATCAGAGGAAAACCCAGCAGACCTCAGCAGCTTCCTGCCCATCGCTCGGCGGTGGGCGGTGAAACCCTGAGGAGCTTCCGCAAACTGACATCATCAACGCCGTGGTTCGGGCCTTCCCCTCAGCTTTCACCTGCCGCTCACATTCAGGACCCTTTAAGGTGGACTGAAAAATGTATTTACCTTTTGAATTCAGCTGTATTTTGATTTGACACAGGTTTATTTAAATCTGTACTATTACCTAACTTTTACTTTTAAATTTATTTTCTTATTGATTTTATTTGTATTTTGATTGTATAGCATCTTTAGTTGAGCTGAATATGTTGACTTTGTCTGTATTTTGACTTCAAACTGCCGTAATATGCTGGTTTTATCTGGTTTAAATCAAAGAAATTAGATGGAATTAGATGTCTTGCAGTTATAAAAATATAAAATACATAAAAGTAACACCATGGTTTGATTTTTGTTCCCCAGTCTATAATTATTAATTAGGTGCTAAGTGTGTGAAAACAGAAAGGGCTGCTTCCTTTATCATCCTCAACTCACTCATTTTTCACACATACATCTCAGTCGCTGGGTCAAACTTTCAGAACATAAAACATCGTGAATATCCATTTATGCAAACGAAGCTATGTTTTGTCGAGACAGTAGCCTGTGCCTTTAAAACCCTCAAACGAGATGGTTCTTCATAGGTGATGCCACGTGTTGTGGGTGCCATGAGGCGGAAGTGGTAGCACTTGGCTGCCGTTGTGGTGAAACACACACACACACACACACCTACGCACACAGACACACACACACACTATGTAAATGCTATTGATGGTTCATAATTTCCATCAATGCTGGGTGTTTTGTCTGAGAGATGTAGGTGATAAAACAGTGAGCAGTTGGTGAACAGTTTTCAGCTTTAGTTGTGAAAGACGTGAAGCCTCCCGAGCGAGAAAACGTGAACATATAGTCAAGAAAGAAACACACAAATCAGAGTCTAATAATGAACACTCTTTAACTTAATACTGATGAAGATGAGCTGGTTTTTAAGGCCATATTTAAGTGTGTCAGTCAGACAGAAACCTAATAAAACATCATCACTTCCTCTTTTGCTTGAGGCCCAAAAGTCGAAACATTTTAAACAATCTGACCTCAAATTTGGGGAAATGTTGTTACTGAAAAGACAAAAAAAATCACAATAAACGACTATCATCTGTTAATGAACAGTTTTAACTTAATAACTGAGCCTGTGTGATTGCGTAAACAAAGGCGGGGATGACTTCAGCGAATTTACTGCACTTTAAAGGCAGTTTGCCCGAAGCACAACATGAGAAGGCCTTAACAGAGATGTTTCCAGACACTGAAGTGTGGAGTGAAAAACTTCAGCTGGACGTCTGCAGACTGCAGTGAAGATCAGTGTTGTGTTTCTGCGGTTCGCTCGCACACAATCAAATCCAGACTGTGCACCTGCACAACTGCGAATAACACAGAAATCTGATACACGGAGCCGATATTGGTCTTTTATTAAATATTAGATATCGTCCACCTCCGATCACAGCTGGAGAAAAACACATCTTGAATAGCTGAAACGAGACACTGAATAATGTTTTCTAAAAACAATAAAATCTCAGCGTTTCCCCAGTATTCAATAAAGTGAGTCACGTTGACTTGAACAGCTGCTAACTTTTAGTTTTAATTTTAGTGGGAAGTTTTGGTGTTGAAACTCAAAGAGGAAACTGAGTCAAACTGATCAAATGTAAAGATATCAAGTGTCAGTGAAGCATATCTGATGAAAGTCAAATAAACTGTCTGCGGTGTCAGTTTTATTTTCATTTGTGGGGATGAAGGACACAGACTTATTCTACTTCAGAGTGTCAAAAAGTATTCACACGTTTGGGTGTGATTGTTGCACCATACAGATATCCGGTTGGGTGTATGGACGAATATATCAGCTTTCTGATAATGGAGAGTCAATTTTTGTCATTTTATTTAGCTAGTTTAATACCACTAAAGATCCTCTGAAGTGAGAAACAACAGCTGAATAATCTGAATATTTGAAAATGAGATGCTGTCGTTAAACATCGCAGGTCCGATGCAACTTTCTTCACCGGATCTTCCTGCAGAAACTCTTAACCTCTGTGGTTTAACGTGAGTGAAATGCCTGAAACTGAATGTAAGACAGTGAAGAAAAAGCTGCTTCCTCCATCGTTCTCAAGCCAACAACACGCTCATGTTTGCACATACATCTTTCCTCTCAGTAAAACACTTAAAATAAAAAAGTAATAGCTCCAAAATAATGTCAGAAATAACAGTGACTAGACACATTTCCTGATTTCCTCTCGAGTTGCCTTTGACATGTTTCGGGTGACATGCATCAGCGACTTGCTGAGCTTGAACCATGAGCTCTTTCTGCAGATTCACTGACTCGCTGTAAAGCCTCTTGACACGCTACGCATGCAGGGAGTGACAGCACATGTGTGGACAGTCTCTCAGTGTAACTGAGGTGAATGCTGTCAAACAGGCCCGGTGGGTTTGTTCCAGCACGTCTGCAGGAATGTTACTCAGAGTAGTAATACTATTGTAACTACTACTAATACTGCTGACGCTACGACATCTTCTGCTTTTCCACAAAATGAATTAAACTCATAAATAGTACTAAAAATGCTCTTACCTTTGGTAGGGAAGTGTAGAGAAAGGAGGCAGGTCATCAGACATGCAAGAGAAGAAAAACAGACATTAAGTTCCTCAAAATTATCCCACTTCAGGCTTTGTTTTCCGAGCTCTGACTCTCAAGCTCAAATGTCACATTTTGTAGGTTTACATGCACACAAGACACCCGAGTTAGTCGAAAAATCAGGTTACACGGGTAATCGGATAACGTGTTTACATGCACTGCGGTAACCCGGGGCCCTTTAATCGCAGGACGCAAATAGTGGCGGCGTCCTGCTCGACAAATGATCGCCGCTCGCAAATTAGAGATAAATATGTGAGTCCTGCAGGGCTGGATGTCAAGTGTAGAGTTTGTTTCTGACTCGTGAGAGTGAAAAGGTGGGACAGAATGTATGTGCAACGTTAAATAAGATTTTTACAACCTTAAAGACGTCAGAAACTCCACAGGACGCCTTAAATCTTACATTTTTCTGTCTTTATTGAAACAATATCATATTTAAACTGCCCTATTCTATTAAATGGAAATATTCTTCCCCCCAAAATTCAGCTTGATATATTTGTTATCTTTGGAAACTTTGCCATCTCAATCATAATTTCAAGTTTTGTGGATGTTTTTCTGCACAGCGAGACTCTGTAACGCTTTCATATTTGAGTTTTACAACATTTTCTGTGTCCATCGAGGAGGAGAAAAGGGCATTTTCCACTTCTCTGCGGCTCTGAAAATCAACCACAATCTTCACATCGTGTCACAAAATGAAACCTCCGTGACTGCAAAGTGGAAACTATGCAGAAATATGAACTCTCCAAACCCTAAAACATTATTCCTATCCAACATTTGAAGAGCAAAGACACCTTTTCTGCCAAACAACTGACATCAAAGTAAAACGTTAATACCCTGAAGCTCTGTGACACGACAGAATGAGATGTTTTCTTTAATTATTATTGAGCAACAGACATCGGGCTTCCATTTTCTTTTCCTAAATAGATTTATGGTGTTTAGGAATTAAACTCTTCCAATGTAAACTCCGGGTCGGCCTCGCCACAGAACTCTCTCAACCTAAACAGTCCAAAGTGGGACCGGAGGCGAGCTGCTCGTCCCCAGACGGAGTGACAGCGCCTCTGGATGGCATCAACACGGAATTAGGCTTAGGAAATCATAAGCCGGGCGTGACTTTATGCCTCTACTGTCAGTAAACACTGGTGGTTGAAAAGAAAAGAGGTCTACGGCATGGGAACGCTGCAGGAAAGCTTGTTTTCTGTCAGCAAGTCACAAGTCTTTGGAGATCGCCGAGGCTTTACCCGAAACTGTACGTGTCCGGGCCAAACCGGCGTCACCGTCTTTGCGTCACGCCGACCACAATGGAAAGGAGTCGCTGAGACTTCGCTGTGGCATCTCCCGAGATTTCATTTGTTTTGGAGTTTTATTAAAGCTGTCGTATCTGTCAAATGCAAAACGGACAGATGCCAGTTTGTGGCCAACATGAATGTGTTCAGTTCAGTTCAGCTCCTTTGTCATCATTACAAAGGCTACAACTAAGAATCATCGATCACCAGTGATACTCCTCACATTTAGAGGATATTTTTGGCATTGTCTTATGTGTAAATTGAAATTTACGTGATCCAGCCAGCTATGTTTGTTGAAGAAGAAGCCAGTACTCAGTTGGTGACCGTTGGAACAGTGGAGAGACAGACCAAGATGGTTTTGGTGAATTCATTTTGTTCTAAGTGAAGTTAAGTGTGTTTTACGATGAGTTAACATGGCAATTAAGCTAATCTTAGTACAACTTGAATTCTAACGTCCTCACATTTGAGAGGCTTGAACAGGATATTTTTGGCATGTCTTTCTACTACTCATATTTAAACTAAAATTTCCTTCCTAACTTCTTTCCAGGCTTTCAACCGCATCTTACAGCCGTCATCACATGATCCAGCCGGCTTGTGAAAAGCTAGTAAATGGACCGTGAGATTTTGTATTTTCACATCTAACTTGGTGAATTGAGAATTTATATTGACCAAACCAGAGCTGGTGAATAACCAAGCGGGTGTTGGTGAGTTTTATTTTGCTTCTGTCGTGTTTGAACTGTTTTACGACGCGTTAACAAGACAATTAATCTAATCTTAGATTGGAAAAAGAGAGAAACTTTCTTTGGGCTGCAGCTTTGAGGCAGATTGAGCGAGTGCAGAGAGGTTTGGTTTTGTGGGACGGCTGACGTGGATTACTTACTTAATAAATATGGGGGAGTAACCACGCCCAATTCAAACACAGTATCGAAGATGGATTGAAACTAACTCCTAATACTTTTTAAGATGCTGACTACATAAAACCTGAAATGACATAGCTAGAAGGCTGTTGTGGATTCTGGTTTCGGTGGCTCTAAGATTAAATAATTTAAAAGATTTCCGTTCCTTGTTGCTTCGGCAACACCTGCGGTTACTTGTGGTAACGGCAAGTATGTTTTAATTAAATAGTTCCCAGAGTTCTGTTGCACTTTTATTGAAGCAAACCTGCTTTGAACAAGCCGTGATCTGTTCACATCGCTGCCAAACAAACTGCGGGCTGGGTGGATTTATCAAGGTCGTTCGGAACACATAAATGCCGCCTGCGTTAATTGAAATGAGCGAGGAAAGGCGGACTCCACCAGAGCTAATTAAAACTAGCAGTTAAAGAATGTGAATAGTGTAGGCTGAAAGGAAAAATGCAGCTAAAAGTCCCAAATCCCGAATGAAAAAGTCCTCCCAGTCCCACCCACACCGTCTGACTGCAGCCACAGCAACACTCATTATTGCTTCAGTCCTTTACTCCTCCGCTCTCCTCGCGTCCCTCCCTGCAGTTTGTCTCTCAGCTGTTTCTCAGCTTTCACTCCGCTCTGCATTCATTCATGTGAATTCACCCTCTGGCTCTGTTTTCCTTCAGCTTCACTCTTCTTTTCTTTTCTTTTCTTTTTTTCTTCTTTCTTTCTTTCTTCACTCTCTCTCCTGTCGCTTTCATCTTTTCTCCAACGTCTGCGAAGCACTTTGAGGTGATCCCCCGTTTGTCAGTCGACTTGACGCTGTGATTTTAATTTAATAATTCTCATAAGAGCTGCAACAATGGGTTGATTAGAGGATTAGTCGAAGAAATGATCTGACATTAAAACGCAGAAAAGAAAATCACAGGCTGGTGCGACTATTCGCTGGTTTTCTTTGTCCTAAATTATATTAAACTAATATCTAATGTATCTAAACTCTGACACGTTGACATGTCAATATTTAGATCCATATTTGGCTTTATATGACTTATTTTTTGCTGGACTTCATGATAAATTACAAATATTTTCAGTGAATTAGCTGCAGCTGGGAATTGTATTTAGGTCATCTGTCATTGTCATGATTCTCCTTAGACTATACTCACACGTGTGCCATATTTTTTATTAAAAACTGCGAATATTATGATATTGTGTGTGATAGAATGAATAACAAAACTCTTTGTGGAGCAAAATTTTCTCTGAAACCTGAAATCAAACATATTGTCTGAGTTAAAACAAATGATTGTACTGCATCTTTGTTGGAAATGTATCAGCGAGTATCTGTTTAGATACGTTTTTGGGTGTCATCTCCTGCCACATGCGTCAAAAATCTAATATGATACCGGATCTGTTCTTCGGGAATCTCTCGCCTTCCCTTCCAGCGTCGCGGGGCGAGGGCGACAGGTTTTATTTGGCTCCTAAATATACACCACACATGGCTAAAAATATTTTCGGCGGAGGACTGCCACGCACATGGACGCTGATCGCTTCAAGAGCTCCGTCAGCTGCTGCTGCTGCTACATGAAGCCCAATAAGAAACACATGATAAGCTACCTTTAAACGGTTGCACAGGGTGGGGTGGTGATTGCCCTGTAGCTTGTGTGCATGCATCGAGCTGCACTGCAACTGAAGTCATTTTAAACCAGTTTGGTGACACAAAAAGCCCAGTTCGGTTCCTGGTGCAGGACCCTGTGAGGTAAGGAAGGACAATGAGCTCCGGTTTCAGCTTTCAGGTCACAGATATCCTGCTTTTTTTTGTTAAAATGTGTAATTATCTCACAATGTAGTCAAGAAAAATGCGATTTTAAGACTCAATCCAGGACAAAAGCACACTTTCTTGGTTGTATCTTTTAGGAATCTGGGTCTGATTGGGCTGTAATACTGAATTAATCTTTCAGCTTCCCCACAACAGGTGGAGCTACATTGGAAATACTCAAGTGTCACATCTTCAAAATAACCTAAAACGCTAAATTAACTCCATCTGTTTTGCACAGTCAGTGTTTATTTTTAACATGTGCTTTGTTTCCTGGAGGACAGTAACGGGTTAAAGCAGCCCTCTCCAGTGTGTAGAGTGATTACACAACCGGAGCCATTGTTTTGGTGTTTGGGCCCGGCGGCGAGGAAGGCCAGTTTACCGACATGTCTGAACCAGCTGGAAGGAGGCGCCGGCTCCTCTTTCATCTGCAGGAGCTCAAGTATGTAAACAAGAGGAGCAGCGTTTTTAAAAAACGGGGACAGAGGACCAAAGTTTTTTTTTTTTTTTGCTTTGAGAAAACAAGAGACATGAGCTCATTTCTGTGGTGTCGCATCCAGATGGACTTCATGATTACATGTTGAAGGACTCCAACGAGCAAAACTGGAGTCTGACAATGATTTTCTCGATTAATCATTCGGTCTAAGAAATGGTGGAACAATTTGCCAGAGATTAATGTCTTATTTTGTGACCTAAACTGTAGACTAAGAAAAGCAGCAAATATTCACATTTTAAAAGTAACTTAAAGAATTAAATAATTATCAGAGCGGCTTCAGATTAATCAACTAATTGTTTCAAACCGATCTGAAGCGCTGAGGTCCCGAACCAGCCCACGCCAATCTGCACAGAGCAGCTCGAGCTAGCAGAAAGTCAGACACAGAAACGGCATAGAGAATCTGGTAGATTTTCAAAATAAAACACCCTTCTTTCTTTTTTGTTGTCATTTTAAACAAAGATTTTATTCCTTATTTGGTGAATGAATGACTTTGTTAGGTGGATTTAGTATCAGGTATCGATCTGTTTCATGTTTAATGTGATAATCCAAATATTCATGTTGATTTTGAGTGTCACGATGAATCCTGCAGCAACACGTCAACACCTACAGCTGGGATTACCTACTATAAACCATCACACACACATGAACACACACACACACACACACGGGCACCACTACAGCTGCATCATTAATACCTGCGGTGTGTGTGTTTTGCAAGAGAGGTTTTAATTTCCTGACTAAGTATTTGGACTGAGACACTCACACTGACTTGGCTCGTGTCTGACGGGGCAATTAAACTCAAAAGTCAGTGGCAGTTCATCTTTATCAAGCTAAAATCACTAAATATTTGTTGGTTTAAGCTTCATAGAAGTGTTTGTCAACCCATGTGGTCCACACATTTATGGACAAACCGTCATTGCCATGCAGATGTAAAAATTAGGTCTTAATCAGACTAAATGACTAAGATGAAGACGTCAAAAAACTCAGATTTTAACCTCAAATTTTATTAGAATCAGGACGGATTACTGCTAGATCAGTTGTTGCTCAGTTTAAAGGGATTCGGGGTTTCCTGAACGATCGACTTAGCTTGTCAGAAATTTTGTTCGCCTGTCTTGAGCGGTTTCACGGTCCGATTTCCCAACATGGCTGCTGTCAAAAGATCCTTTATAGACTGCACAGAGCTGATTTAATATTACTGCTGTGACAGGAGCTACTTTCTTAGACCAAACACTTAGCGGTCTTGAAGCGACTTGCACCTTGAGTCAGACAGTTTGGGAGCTACTTTTAGCCACAGGATGTTTTCTGAATGATCTCCCTCTGAAGCTGCCAGCGGTTTTGGCTGAAACTGCCCAACTAAATCAACCAGAAAGAAAGGAAGATACAGATGTTGGCAAGTCCGGGACACCAAAGTTCACTGTTGAGGCCTCGGGAGATGTAGAGGGCTCATGAACAAAATACTAAGGAAGAAGGAGAAGAACCGAAACTACCATCCACACATACCTAAACTATAGGCAAAGGCTGAGACTAGCCACTCTCTCTTTTATACTTTTATATGATTGCATGCTGGATATTTTTAGGTTTTGTCAGATGAAACAAGTTGAACTTAAAATAAAATGGCCTGTTGCCATGGGTGGAAGCCAGTTACAGTAGCTGTGAATACTTTAATGTGTTTTTTAGCACTTGGAGTACTTTTTTGTGTTTTTGTCGACCCCAATTTCATCTGTTTTGTGTGCAAACATGGAACTATGAAGATTAGTGATTTGCCTTTTTTTCTGTTCTACTTCATGACGCATCAGGTTACCCATTTAAAAAAAAGCCAAGGCTCTCTTGTTTACACTTGAGAACAGCTGTTAGCACTAGCATACTCTCTGTGGAAAGACAAAAGATTCATGCTGAAGTGAGGAGAAGGAGACAAGCCATGAGTACCGTCTGTGATCTCTCCCCAGTAAGATGGAGGAGCTAACCAGGCTGCAGAGGGAGTATGGAGAGTGTAGCATCACAGAGACATGGCTGAATTAACTCACTTCAGACTCGCTGCTAACTCGTGAGAGTGGACAGCCTATAATAAATAAAGTTCTTATTTTTCTTATAATAAATCAAAAATGTAAATATCAGATTAATCCACAATGAATTAATTGTTAGCCCTGTTCCAGACTGTTATGGATTATAACACCCAGTCTTATTCACAGATTTTTGCAACCTTGTGGTTTTCCAATAAGCTCAGCCGCAGTCAGACTAATATAAACCAATGACACTGCAGCAGAAAAATGCCAGGACGAATTTCAAGCCCGGCGAACGTCATCGCTTAAGTTAATGAGAAACTGTGAAAACATTTAATCATGTATGTGACTGAAAATGCTCTCAAAGTAAAACAAGAAAAGTGAAAACAGATTAAGTTCAAAGTCAAACTACTGAGTTGAAGCGCGAGTAGTGCCGACTGCCGTGTTGTGAAACTCTGCGCAGTGTCAAAACGCCTCTGTGGCGATTTCACAAGACGGCTTCCTTTCCGTTTAATGAGATAAAAGCAGAATCTTCTTGCCATCTTCCTTCACACCTTTCTGCTCAGGGGGACAGTTATTTTTCTCTTCTCTCTTTTTTGTTTCTTGGCGTCTGATCACAGCCTGAGAGTCTTCTGAGACACACTAACGCAAAAACATGACCAAAAAAAAAAAAAAAAAAAAAGTTGGTGACGCAGGCTTGGCCCGACAGGCCTCTTTTTTTTTTTTTTACTTTAAACCATCTTGCCTTCCCTTGTGGCACATATCCCTATCAATTACACAACTTTGATTTCAGAGATTAAAAATATTCCCAGAAACGACCGCGGAGACAGCTGGAAAAGATGGAGGCGGGAGGGGGGATCTAGGGCGATCTGCTTCAACAGGCTTTTTTTTGTTTTTTTTTTCCATGCTTCGGCTTCAAGTGTCTCTGAAGAAAAGACAAGAAAAAGATGAAAAACACTTGATATAAACTGCTGATTAAATTAGCGCAGCTCATCGCCGCTGTGATCTGTGTTGTCTGCCTCGCAGCAGATCAAGTTTCAAAAAGTCAGGGCACTGGAAAACGTGCTGTCATTAACATATATTAAGTCTGCGCTGCGATGAAAACCAAATTAGACCACCGCGTTGAAACAGCGACGCAGGAGATGTGAGACGATGAGTGGGGAATAAAGAGCCGATGAGTTTCTGCCAGTTTAACTTGGTTCTGCTGTGTTTATTGCATCGTGTACCGTGTTGAAAATCTTGTTAGACGACTCATTTTTCATCCTGGAAAGCGTGAAATGTACATTACCACACATAGTTTGGGTTAATACAGCACAGACGCAATACTGGGTCACCATCACATCCAAAACAAGTGACTGTTCTTGGCAGTGTTGGTGTCAGTGTGCCTGGTCGCTCACCTGTTACACAGGCTCAGTCCTTGCCGCCGCATCCCAGGGTTCGATTCCCACCTGTTGCTCTTTGCTTTGCCGACTGGAAATGACTCATAAATGTCCAAAAGCGGATTAAAAAACTTAAAAGATGTCGACAAAAGTTAACCATGTGCAATGCATGTTCTGTCAAACTGTTGCACATTAAAGAGCTACAGGTGGGAATCGAACCCTGGGCCCTGACTTTCCTGTCATTACTCAGCTGTCTCTATCAAATAAAGCTCAAAAGCCCAAAAATATCTTTAAAAAGTCAAGTTTCTGCTCTTGAAATTTACTCCTTTATGTCAAAAGGTGATTTAAAAAGATGTAGACAAAAGGAAACCACAAGGAATACAAAGAAAACAAACTGTTGTACTTATATTAAAAAGAACTCTTATACTTATATTTTATTTTGCTAAACAGCCAATCAAGTTCTTGATTCAACGTGTTAGAAAGACTCACAAATCTTTTAAAAAAGGACTCAACTAGTGAGAAATATTGAATTATATTAGTCCCTGCAGCACCAGAAGATTGAAAATGACTCATTTCACTTCAAAAAGTCACCACGTGCTAGGCATTTTCTGTCTAACTGTTGCACATTAAATTTAAATATTCCTATACTGAGGATATATTTTGTTGAACAGACACTCAAGTTCTTGATTTAACATCTTAGAAATGACTCACAAATCTTCTGCCGGCTCGTGAGAGACACTCGATTATATTAGTTTTGTTTGGCTTATCTGTGCTCAAGCCCCTGCAGCACCGAGCGAGACTGAGGACGACTCATAAATGTCAAAAAGAAACCTTAAAAGCGAGGCGCAGATAGCAGGCAAGAAACATGAATTACTAGTTATTATGATTGTCAGTTTTTCTAAGCCACTTAAATCTATAATTACAAATAAACTGTAGACTGAAAGTCAAGTTGCTGCAGCAACCAAACGAGACGACCGTGCCGAAAAACTCAGGCTCCTGCAGACAAAAGTGGACAATGAGAACGAATTTGATCGCTTTTCTTTGGTTTATCTGTGTTTTTCTCATCTATAATAGACGATAAGCTGTTACTGATATCATGTGGTGCTGAACAATAGATCGAGTTCCTGCTGCACCAAACCGTCTTTTTGCAGTTTGGCAGCATCTCGTTTCCTTAATGACCCACGCATACTTGCCTCGCTGCCTATGTAAACTCTCATTCATAAGGAGATGGGCGGGGCCCAGAGGCTGCCAGTAATTTTCCACCATAAAGATCTAACCAAACTCACTTCCCTGTCATTAAAACGACAGCGCTGCTGCAGCTCCAGACGTGCAAGGGGAGTCCCAGACCTCAAGAGCAGCGCCAGCACACTCCCAGCGTCAATATGACTCGTTTATTAATCCTGTTTGTTCGATACGAGCTCCAGATTAATGCCTGTCATTTATGCATGAACGACGTTTCATATGAAATCTCTCAAGGCTGTGACGCTCAGGTGGATGCAGTGATTCTGCAGTGAGATTATGTGTTGAGGTTATGAGGTTGAAAGATTAAATACTGCAGATGAGCGGCCGCTGGTTTCTACACATGCTGTGGTGGGATTTACAGCTGTGAAGAGACTTCAACCAGAACACAAAGCGGAAAAACAGGTGGTGACCTCCGACAACTGCCGAGTTCCTCCACACCGCGATAAAGATTCAACACATAGAAGAACATATTCTTTTTTAATAGTGATAGAGAACATGTAAAAGTTAAATCTTTATCTATTATTATTAATAAATCAAACCTGAGAAAAATAAGTTAATCTACAAAACTAAATCTCATCTTGCTCAAATGTGGTGATATATTTTGAAGTTTATGCCTTCTTGTGCGGCGATTCGCATTCGCTTTATTGGCTTGTGAAAGCAAACGGTGATGATTTTTTCCTCAGTTCGTTTGATTAGTGACTCTAAAGCGAGATGTCCACTGGACGCAGCTGTGTCTCGTTAAAAGAAGTAGAGCCACCAAGTATCTGTCATCTGCATCGATCATAAATGAGCTGCAGGCGAGTTGGTAAATGTTGCTAAAACAACTCAAAACAATGCTGGAAGTGTGTCCGCTGAAGAACACAATGAAAGGAAATAAACAGTAATAGATATAGCAGAAATATTCCCTCTTTTTTATTTCTCTTGTCATCTTGGGACCCTTTCATGTGTTCAAAATGTCACTTCAAAGCCAACAGATACTCATCTTTTTAATTATTTTCACATATTTTCAGGACTAGAAATGTTGAAATGACTTCAGTCTATAATGCTCATGTGCAGCTTCGGCCTTTGTCTGCCTTAACTTGACTTTAACCTGCATTTTGACGCTGTTTATCTGCAAGGTTTTGAATTTAGTCTGCGAAAACATGCGTAGAAATGAACCTGTTAATTAAACTGTTTCTGGTTTTGATGTAAAAGCCATAAAAAAAATGATGCATGGCAGAATGCTGTACAAAATGACATGATGTAAAACATAACAATCGTTTAAATGGCTTCAAGATGGCGCACTGAAATGAAAGAAATACATCAATATTGCTTGAAAAGGCTGAGACTACGTCGAAGACAGTGATTTGTGGTACCGTTTTTATCCCGTGAGATCAAAGACTCTGTTATTTTTAATTAAAAACGTCCTCAGCGGTAGTCTGACATCAACAACACAACTAACATATGTACCGGCTATAAAAGATAACCCAAAGCTAGAAGATAAAACCAATAGAAGCTAATGAAGACTGATAACAAGCTGCCATTATGTGAATCATCGCTGGAAGACGTCTTTGACCAATCAAACCGTTTGGCAGGAGCTCGTCGTTATATAAGGGATATCCATCAACGGCTCGCTGATTATCTAATGAAAGGAGATGCTAACTTTGACCGACAGATTTGGGTCGATAAAAGGGAAGTGAAGTCAGGAAGCAGCTTGTTCCTCTGAGGAAAATGAGATCATGACAGCTCGGTAACTGTATCCTGACCCTGGAAATGTCTGAGCTGCAACACTCTTTTAAAAAAGGGTTCTGGAGAGTAAAAACACGGCTTGTCCATTAAGCTTTGAACTACAGGAGCCACGCAGTGTCCTCACACATCAAAAACGAGCCTTTAAATTGAGGATGAAACCTCCAAATATTCACAAGACTTCTCAGCAACGATGACTCAACGAACATTAACATGTGGTCAGGGTGGAAAAAGTACCCGGAGCGTGGACTTTAACTGAACTTTAACATGACCTTAAATCATATTTTCCCTTACTTGAGATAACCCTCAATATGTGACAGAATAATCAAGGCCCCTTAGTCGCTATTTTGATACTTAATTAATCATAAATTCCAGCTATTTGATTATGTTTGTGTTTTGGACATTAGGTTGAATAAAACAAGCTAAAAAAAACACGTCTTTTTTCACTACTTTGTTGACATGAAATGGGCCAAAAAGTTAATTGCTTGATCAAGAAAATAATCTCTAGTTGCAGCCCGACAAGTGAAAGTAGTTCTTGACTGTGTTGTTTTGTCTTTTCCAGTTTGCTTGCTGCTAATAAGGCTACAGACTTTAAGGGTAATTAATTAGGAGAGTTCAACAGTGCGAAAACAACTACACTAGCTTAACGATAGACAGACGGGTGACAAATTGAAGGAAAAAAACCTGAATATATTGAGTGGGAGAAACATAACGGATGCAGATGCTTCCTGCATGGTACAATTAAGCAATTAGCATCCAGTCATGCTCGGCGGCGTGGATAAAAACAGTGAGCCGGTCCAGTCGATTCTGATTTTGTGTCAAAGAGGAGGGTTTGGGGCATGGACTGCAGGAGCTTCAGTCACAGAGATCGACTCAGTGGACTCATGATTCAGAAGAACAGGGACTAAACGAACTCTTCGTAAATAGGGTCAGATTTTGTGGTCAACAGCGCACATATGTTGTGAATTAGTTATAAGTAAGAAAAATGATGACTAAGCTATGATGACCTTTGCAGTCACCACATCTCAACCCAATCGAAGATGCTGGACCCATATGTGCTTTTCTTACTAAGACACTTTTTATTGTTTGTCTCTTTAATTTGTCACTTTGTCTGTCTGTTAGAGCTCCGTTGCAGAGATTTCCGTCCTAAAGATTTCCAAATAAACGGACTTTACATCATTTCACACACTTCCTGATTCCCGCACAGTTACTGTAGCTACAACAGCTGATCCAAGAGGGCCATTTACTTCCAGTGTTTGAAAATATTTATGTGAGTTTATTTGTGTCTAAGTCCATTTATTCGCCGTAGGCGGCTCACATGGCTTCAGTCATGTTTCCCTAATTTCTCCAAAAGAGGTGACGAGTGCAAAGTTAACATGATCCATCCATAGTCAAAATACTGGAATTTCCCTTTTGAAATAACTTTGAACTAACTATGACTTGACTGATCACACATCCCCACCTGATTTTTACTGATTCGAGCTGTTTGGATCGACTTGTAAGTCTGAAAACCTCAAAACTTAAGAGTTGCTTCAGGCATTTAAAAAACAGCTACTAAGGAGTGTCTTTTTTTTCCCCCGGATGTCAAAGATGTGCTGCTCAGATTATTTACCACAAAATAAACGTACGATGTGACTGATTCATCTCAGCTTGTGGTCAAATTAGTCACCGATTCTGACGCTAGATAACGGTGTAAACAGTTGCTTGACTACCTAAATATGCAGAATTCACTGTCTGATGAAGTGCATCTGCTTATTTTCCAAGAATGTAATCATTTCTGCGAACATTGGTGGAGTTTTTTACTCTTCAAATACATTTTACAGAACATTTGCAGCTCCCACACTACATAAGTAGCTCAAAACATCCTTCAGCTCAGCTCCGATGACTGCTGAAGCGTTCCTCTTTCTTCTCTGCTGTGTCAAACTGCAGCAGCATATACAATAAAAGCAATAAAGCTGTTTAAATCACAGACCGTCTACTAATCCAGCGCTACATGCGTGAGGGATGAGCTCTCGTTTGCAACAGCTGGGGCGAGAGTCTGCTGGTTTTCACTCCCAGCGATTCATCACAACCGGAGGCTCGTTTTATTAATTAGCTGCTGCTCTCTGGTTGAAGCCGTGGTGGAGATTGAAATCAGCTGCTGTCGTGTTCGAATGGAGAGATATCCAGCAGGCTCTTGGCTTTAAGACGCCGAGCTGATTTGAAATGTTCAGTGTTTTTTTTTTTTTATATTTTGTTTCCTAACAGCATTCTGGCAACTTTTATTGATCTCTGCTCTCTGTTTTGATTGAATTTGGACTCTATCTTTTGTGTTCCTGCAGCAGACAGCGACATAAAAACCACATGCTGGGAACACATCATGTCCTGTCCTTTTTTTTTTTTTTTTAAATAACAATGTCTGTCTTTTCGGCTAATCCTAGCCCCGTTTAGCCACGTTTGCCCCGGCTGTGGCTAGATCAGAGGTTAGCAGACACCTTTCTCTCCGCCACAACTTTGCCCCAGGCGCTTCCTCCCGCCCTGACTTCCTCTGACAAACATTACTTCCTGTAAGACACAGAGGAGAGATTAGTCAACGTGTTTTACAGGTTTCCCCCGATTAACTGAGAAGCACATGGAGCTGTGCGTTGTGTTCCGGGCAAAGCTGCACGTCTTGATCTGAACTTATCTGCTGCTTTTCATTAAACTCTGGGCTGTTTTTTTTTTTAAACTATGCACCTATAAATTTGATTTTTACTTCTCCTGCTGTTTTATTTTCTTGACTTTTCTCAATTTTTCTTTGTAAATCTGCCATTTGATGTCATTTATTTTGATCTTTTTAGTCTCAATGTCTCATGCGCAGCGCTATTAAAAATACCATGTGTACAAAATGTGCTAGAAAACACTGGTTTTGTTATCTTACAGAGGACAGAAAGCCTCGACCAGGTTTCAGTGTACAAATGCTCTTGGTGAAAAGTGCTCTGTGGTTTGGGGTTTGTTACTTTCACTGAAAACTGAAAACTATTTCTGTCACAGCTCTGTCATAACTCTGTCACACGTGTAAACCAATTTATGGCCGTTATTAAGACGCCATATCTGAATCAAAGGGCTTGGCTTGATTTAATTTGTGAGTTTGAAGAGAAATTATCTAACTTAAACATTTTTAAGGTTCGTAAAGCTTCGGCACCTCATTTAGGAGCAAAATGTCCGACTTAAATGTGTAAATCTGGTGTCACACAACAAACCATGAACTATAGAGCTCAGGGAGTACACTTGTTTTTATTTCAGCATGTTTTCATTCACTAATTAGCTCCTCCTGTCTGGCTGAAGGTGTGCTGATAATTGACTGACAGCTGCTGTGTTGTGACACTGACACATGAACAAAAGACAGCTTCCTTTCAGGCACAGCGTGTTTTTCATCGCTGTCCCGTCTGTTTGCGCGAGGACGTGAGGACAGCTGAGCGAGACGGAGATGCAAATCGCCAATTTGCATAGTGGAGATAAAAATCTTGATAAGGCTGAGTAGAAGCATCTCACCCTGAGCCGAACGACAGAAACGTGACAACAAACTAGAACAGCCAGATTTTACTACTACGACTCCGACATAAACTCTTAATCCCAACAAAGTGAACCTGGCAGGTGTTGGACACGAAAACACACACTGTGATTTCTGACTAAGTGTTTAGTCACGGAAGGCGAGTGGACAGATGAAAGAGAGTGACTCTGTTTGATTGTTTGCCAGCTTTATGATTGTTGTCTGCATGAGGAATAGAGCTCAGCGCAGAAACAACATCACGGCACGAAAACAAAGGACGCCTACCAGTAACAGATAGGAGAGTAGGAGACTGTAATGAAAAGAGTCGGACATGTGGCATTGATTAGCGATGCCTGGCGTTTTGCCACAGAGATCTGGACTGTGTAGGATGTGAAGGGACACAGAGATGTTTCCTAAAATACAGTCGTAGCCACTGTGTACATTTGTTTATCATCGATATACTACAAAACAAGATGTATCCAGGCTGACATCAGATAATCCCTCAAAGTTTGTTATTGTTGGAAAGAGAGCTGCACCATTACCCAGAGGACTCCATTACCCAGAATTCCTAGGAGCTCCTAGAACAACTAGTGATTTGCCAAATCAGGAAGCTCTATTGAAACTTAAGTGTGTAAATGGGTTGCTATTCTCTTTCAGGATTGGAGCTATTATTTTTGTGATGTCATTGTTAAACAGGATTGATCAAGTTTTAGGTCAGATATTAGCATGCTGACATCACCTTTGTGAGGTGAAACCTGCTTTAATTTAACACTGACATGAATGCTTGTTTTAAATATTTAAATATATAAATATGTGAGTCTGTTAGAGGTCTACTCAGGTCCTGGTTACTGAGACTTGACCCCGACTGCTCGCTAACTGATCTTGTGTTGGTTTCTAATTATTCTTGGATCTCTTAAGATGTTTTTCCAACTGCGCTCAGGACTGGCAAGTTTCCCCGTGGGCTCATTTGGAATCTGGTCCTGGTTAATCTAGTAGGACACACTGCAAGAAAATTAATAATCAGTTATTTTAGTCACAGAGTAATTGTTTTAAGTTTCATTTGAGTGTAAAGTGAGGTTACATTTTGACTGCTTCAGACAAAATAAACAATTTAAACAGCACTATTTGTGACTTATGCTGAAGTAAACAGCAGATTACAACAGATTAAGCTACATGAATAAATAAAGAGGTAGAATTTCGTTAATAACGGTGGATTAAAAATAACTCCCAGAGACAAAGAGAAGCAGGTAAAGACCAACAGGTCTAAGTAAAAACACAAAATATGAAGTTATCTAAAAGCAGTGGTAGGTACGACTCAGTGCCAGCATGTTTCTGCTGATTTCAACACACACACACACATTACAGACTCTCTCACACAACCACACACACACACACACACACACACCCTCTGGTCTTCCCCAGATGCCTGGGCAGGTTTCTACACGACCGCTTGTCTGCCGTGTTTTGACTGCGATCCTCCATGCAGAGGGTCTGCAGGTCCGATGTTATCACGCTGGACACACTGGAGACATTCCAGGACTTATTCCAGGACCTTTCCAGGACTTATTCCAGGACTCCACAACAAAACTCCCGCATTTCTCTTTACTACACCCCCTCCACAAATCATTG
The DNA here is from genome assembly GCA_946959425.1 of Argyrosomus regius. Taxonomy (NCBI): domain Eukaryota; kingdom Metazoa; phylum Chordata; class Actinopteri; family Sciaenidae; genus Argyrosomus; species Argyrosomus regius. The sequence continues at coordinate 7,221,088 of OX336905.1, forward strand.
ATAACAACCCCCAACACAACTCATCTGTCACATGTCACATCGTGAATTGTTTCCTCATCCTCTCGTCTTTAAGACGTTCTTCTCTGTCCTGTTCCCGCCTATATGTTCTGTGTTGAAAGAACCGGTTTGTTTCAGTGTTTTAAATGTCTCTCTGTTGGATTTTGTCTCTCCTGCCAATACAAATATTAATGTTTAGACTCCGATGACACAAACCAGTTCTCTCTCTTTCTCTCTTTTCATAATCCTCTTCCTCTTCATTAAAAAATGGATACGCCTGATGAAGAAAACAAAAAAATAGAGCTATGAAAACAAACGTGGCTGCAGTACCAATCTTCTAACACAGCTGGAGGGATGTTGATGTTTGAGAAAACTTCATAGCGAGGTCAACGTGGATCAAACAAAACTACAAAATCACTGATTCATCTTTAAGCATTTTTACAAATAATCAATTCATTTTGAATATTTTTAAACAAACAAAACTGTTTATTTTAAAAAAGACTTCGAATCTACTCACATCTACCAGCAGGGGAATTACTTATCTGACCTCTGATCTGATTGTAATGCATCTCTAAAAGTCCCTAATATTCCAGGACTTCCATAGCCAGCCTGAATCATGTGATGTGAGAGCAAAAAAACTCCCTGACCAACAGCTCAGCCTCGATTTAGCTCCACAGCAGCTCTTCAGTTAGCTTCGTTTTGCCTCAGGACACAGGCAGGTCCCACCAAACGCAGCTAACTCAGGCATCTGTTTCCTGACAGCGGTTACCGGGCTCGGGAGTCCTGCCAAACAGTGAATCTGCAGCAGGACTTACTTTGTGTTTTTGGGGGGGCTGATTCATGTCATTGTACAATGTCGCTGTGTGACAACCGCAACAGTAAAAGCCAACACCGGTTTGTGTCTGTCGACACCTTGTATCAGCCTGTCAGTCAGACGGCAGGAAAATAAAGCAAAACCAAAGTCGACACTCCCATGATTCCTGGTATTATTTAGTCGACATAACTCTGCCTCATTTTTGTGTCAGAGGTTGTTTCAAATTTAACTCTATTTTTAATTTACAATTTCAGGTAAATGGAGCTGGAGCTTTCAACTGTATCTTTAGGAGATTTTGTCACATGTGTTTAAAATTTTGATTATTCTGAGCAATTTTAAGACTCCAAAGTTGAACTTGAAAATGAATTCCTGACCTTTTAAGCTGCAGTTGACAAAACAATATCCACTCAAAGTCCAGTTACAAGCTAAATATTGTACAGTCCCCTTTACAGCACAGTGACCCCTTGACCTTTGCACCCTCGGACATTAGACAGATCACATAGGTCAAGCTGGAGTTCATGGGGGGCCACAGGGTTCAAATAGAGGAAGCTCAACAACCTCTAGAAGCTTTAATCTGCTGGGAGCACTGACTGAGGCCTGAAACTGAAAACACTGGAAACACATCTGGAAAACGCATGGAGGAGGAGGAGGAGGGGGAAAGGAGTGTGTGTTGAGAGAGCAAGAAAATACTGAATGTGTAACAAAGAAGAAGAAAAAAAAAAGCCAGTGTGTATACATGCATGTATGTCAGTGTGTGTGTGTGTGTGTGTGTGTGTGTGTGTGTTTCCTGAGGCCCAGCAGAGGAGGGAAGTTCAGCCGAGCTATTATAAGACCACAAATTACGGCTCTCCACAGCCAGAAATCTCCTCTGCTGGGGCCTCATCAACAGCACAATGAAGACTTCCATCCAAAAACCAAACGCATCCACTCTGGAAAAATGTCGCAACCTCAAATTCATCGCCCCAGATTTCGAGAAACACTTGAAGGGCTTCATCAGAAACAACTATTTTGTGGGCAAATATTTCATCGATGAACAGGAAAAAAAAACAAAACATGGATGCCAAGCGGACTTCTTTGTCTCAAAATCAGCCTCTTAACATAAAGCCTGTTTTATCTGCAAGTGCAGGCAGTGCAGTGGCTGTTCTTCTCATTTCTTGTGAAATACGTCATCCTGCACTTTCACGCCTGTCATTCCCCCCGCCTCTCAGGTGTGCTAAAGCTTTTCTTTATCCATTGTCAGCCGAGTAAACATCTCCTCCCACGTAAATGATACAGCCGAAACAATGAAAAACTTGAGAGAAGAAAGCAGTATTGTCTTCAGTGACACTTTAAATTACAGATTGCAGCCAACCGTGAGACTCCTTCATGCTTTTATTTTCAAACCATTTTTGATTAATTACATTGTTTTTTCACTTGTTTTCTACACTTGCTATTGAGCAACTTGTTTTTACGACATTTATTTTACTTAGATTAGTGATGTGAAGTGATTGACAATGAAATATAAATTAAACAGCTTATTATTTAGGCATGGATGAGTGTTGTCTTCTGAGGGTTTTGTGTCTTGTGGTCGTTTTGCATCTCCTTGTTGACCATTTATGTCTTTCTATAATCATTTTATGTCTCTCTGTAGCTGTTTTGGGTCTCTTTGTAGTCATTTTGTGCCTTCTGAATGGTGAAACAGTAATCCATCCATGGGTACATGACGTATTTATACATATATATGAACAATAAAACAAAAAGATTGCATTATTTCCCATTTCTGTAAGTTAATAACTATTTTAGTCGACTGGAGCAGATGAAAAGCAGAAGAAAGAAGAGACACAAAGACACAGACAGAGACACTAAAGATGAAAACAGAGCTGTGTCTGAAGATGAGGGAGGTCTGGTTCAGAAAATGTTCATAATGTTGAACAATGCTGGTGTTGTGAGTGTCGGCCATGGGATCGAACCCTCGGGCATTTCCCATCGGTCCGTCTGCCCCGTCCTGCGGCTCAGCCCAGGGGGAGAGACGGGGACGAGAGGACGGACAGAGAGCGTTCTTTTCTCAGCCACATCCTGCTGGAGCAACGCGTCAGCCTGGCCTTCCCATGAGCCTTTACACTCCTGGGTCGTCTTTGTTCGCTGAGAGGCATGCTGGGAAATTCGCCATTAGACAGACTCTGACTGGCGTGTTTGGTAACGCCGCACTCACAATGAGAGATTCACCAAGGCCACAGACACTCTGTCTGTTTTTGAAACTGTGAATGTCTTTATGTCGAGTTCAGCAGACAAATGGACTCGCTCCTCTGCTGGTCTGATGACCAAAATGTCCCATAATGCCACACAAAGTAGAGAGAAAATGGAGGAGTTGGTGCAACAGTTCAGGCAAAATAATAAAATATAAAGAAATAAATCTTGGAAACATATATTTTGAAAGTTATACAGAAACTAAGGTATCAAAATATTAACTTGTTTACTAGCTGCAAACATAGCATGCTACGCTTTGAGGTATTCGTTCACATTAACACATTATTGTGCTAAAAAAACTGTTTTTAATTCCCTTGAACTGAACCTAAATCATTTTATCTAATCCAAAATGTGTTAAAACAGCCTGATAGTCAGACACTTTGTTTTTCCTTGTTTGGTAAGAGCAGTTAAGTTAACAGTCAGTAGAAAGTGAAACGTCTCCTCCTTTGTTATTTTTAGCCAACAATAAAGTTGTGGTAGTGTTTTCACATCATTTGAACCACTATATAAATTTAAGATTTGTTATTTCTGTTGATCTTATCCATGCTTGTAGTCATTTTTATGTCTTTTTGTAAACAGTTTTGGTTGTTTTGGTTGTCAAACAGGGAAATAACCATCAATCAGCACAATACCAGACCAGAATCAGATATGTGGGTAGCTATTTGGAGACCTGAAGTGTATTACTGTCTTTACTTATGTGGAATTGGAGGATTTACTATTCCCGCATCATGGCTTTGGCTTTCTACTAGACAATATATCAACTGATATGATCTGCTGCTCGATGAACTGTTTCTGTGTTGAATTTTAATCTTTAATCACAGGTGTAAATGTGTTTTAGTGCTACAATCAAGTCCTGGATATTGTATCTCGGTACCTTTAAAGTTTGGCAGGTATCCATCCATCCATAAAGAGGTCCCATTGTACTCTAAAGCTGTCTGGCGATATGTATTTTTATTCACAAGTTTTTTATCACTGTAGATTAAAAAAAAAAGTTGGCTGTTTACATGACAGAGGAGAAAGCACCAGACTTTCTCAGCCTTGGAGGTCTTGTGGTTCATCCAAATTCCTCATGAAGAATAATCTAATTGAGAAACTCCTGCTGCCATCAGTGTCTGGACGGCACAGAGGCCACACACAGCAGCCTGTGGACAGCTAACAGAGGATATGTATGTTCATAACAAATGATACAGAGCTTTCTTTCTCAGACACTATCCAGCATATACAGTTTTTAGACCATTGTTGGGCATTTTTAGAACTTAAAGCTATGAATCAACATCTATGTGACAATCTAAATTTTGGGTTTGTCCACATGTTGTACTTCTGCATGGAAAATATATCTATTTTCCCAGATACCAAACTTGGAAAAGCTCAGTCTAGGCTCAAAGGCTAAGAATATCAAAGCCACTTCCTGTCTTGTCGCTGTCCGAGCCTGTCCTCCAACATGATTTAACATAATATGGTCTACTTTGTGGAGAATCATCTATAAAATGTAAACATTTCAGACCTTAGATGCGCTTTTGGCCTTCTGTAACACATTTGTATGAGTGCAGTTTGACTGGGATCCAAGGATGTTCAAGGGGCCCTTGAGGTAAGAGGTCCTTGAGCAAAATGAGAGCTAATCTGATCAAATGTTTAGCTCTTTCCTTTCCTTGTGAGTCCCCTGTCTAATGAAAAGATACATACAGAAACTGTTTATACCAACTGAACTCTTGTTATATGAGGGTCCATTTATGAACTCATGGCTAGTATAACCACAACAAACAGAGCTAAAATGATTAATCACTGTCAGTAAAATAATCTGCAACAATTTAGCTAATTAAGTAGTTTTCTCTCAGTAAAAATGAGAGAAATTTCATGATTACAGCCTCTTAAATGTGAGAGTTTACAGCGTCTTTCTGTTTTATATCATTATAAATGGATAATTTTTTTGTTTCGGACTAGTTGCTCAGACAAAATAAGCTATTTCAGGTTCGATTCACATTCGATTCTGGGAAATTAAAACAAGTTGTTTTCCCCAACTGTAAAAAAGGCAGGTATGGAAATTGAAAGAACTGTAAAATTGCAGCTTGTATATTCGGGGAAACTGCGTCATCGTTACTGTTTCAAATGTCAGTCAGTCGCTCTGTTTTGTGAATGTTTCCTTTTTAACGCTGCACTACATTCATTTAAAAAGCTGGTCACCTCGAAGCAGAAGTGAGAGACAACAGTTTCAGTCTTTGAAATGTGTGAAGTGTGACTTTACTGGTCAGATGTAATCCTGCAAGTGCATGCACCAAATCCATATTTGCAACAACACTGATCTTATTAAACCAGTCGGGAATTGGCCAGATGTAATATATGTAAACATAAAATTCAGTGTTTTCAGTATAGGAGAGCAGAGAAGCTAGATCAGTGCATCTATTTGATGTTCTTCCTGGGCTGTGGTGGGTCAAAGCAGAGCTTATCCCTCACTCTGACTCTCTGTTTGACTCTCTTACTTTCAGGACACACGCTTTAGGTTGACATAGCATAAAAATCTTGACTCCGGCAGCTGTGTTGTATCAGTATCGGTATTACCTTCTAAAATCACCTTGTAAAACTTAATTTTATAGACTTGCTGTTACATGATGTCTTTTATTTTATCGTTTGCACCATTATTTTTACCCTGTGTCGTCGTCCTTTCATCTCCTCGTGCCCTCTCCACTTTCAGATCATTTCCTGACTTTGATGTCGGCTTTTATTTGGCTGTTTGAGTGCTATATAAACTTAATGCTTTAAAAACGGCTTATGCAAATAAGGTTCATTGCCACAATCAGAGAGAGAAATAATGGATGATTACAATCATTATCTAATCTTCAAACCTGAGGTCTATCACAAGGCTGACAAATACTGACAAACACATTCACACCTTTGAGTAATTCATCTCTAATTGTCTCATCACAAAACACTCTTGAAATGATCTCACAAGCAACAGCGAACACATCATTTCCTGGCGACAAAGGCAGAAACTATAAAAGATAATCAAGAATGATATAAAAGGTAGGCGGATATTAAGGAACAACTGGTTTCAGTGAAGCAGACGGGGCCCACATTGCTCTCTGGATTCATGTAAAGGTGGACGAACAAACTTGTCATTACATAATGAAAAAGTAAAACCAGTAATGAGGACTCAAAGGTGGATAATCGCATGCACCACAATGCGCCTCAAATGGGGCTTGCATTAAAAGTCAACCTTTGAAGCAGCAGAGAAGAAATAAAACGGTTCAGCGTCGGTGTGTGTTGGAGAGTTTCATGAATGCATAAAGCCTCGAGTTGTCCCGGTGCAGGCCTGCCGTGCGAACAGGCCTCCCTGCTGTAACAACAAACTGGACTCCTGCAGCGCTTGTTTGGAGGTGGGGGCGGAGGGGTTGGTGGAGCTGTGAACTTCAGACGTAGGAGCCATTGAGGAAAAGGCTGAGCGGTTGAAGGAAAAGGGGCCCCGGGGTGCTGCAGGGGCCGCCACAGGAAATGGGTGGGGCTCGGTGGGAGGGAGAGTGATGGATCAGAGGCCAAGAAATGGGTGGTGGTAGTGGTGGAAGAAGTGTATGTGTGTGTTCTCAATAGCTATTTAATTGTTTAACTGTGTAATTTTGTAGCTGTGAAATAAAGAAAATAAGTCAGATAATGATTAATGTGTGTATTTCTGGGCGGTGTGTGTGTAATCAGATTTAACAGACGACTGGTTCATCTTATCTGTGCTCGCATCAGGTCTCTGATTCGCTGCATCTTCAGTTTCTCAGCGAGTTGCCGACCGTTTCCCCTCCGTTTGAAAAACAACAAGCTTTATCAGAGGCAGGATTAAGAAAGAGGATGTCAGCTTTCTGTGCTAGAGACAGCAAAACAAGCGTGGATGAGAGAGTGCAGCTGTGCTATGTCGCTGCAGCTTCAGAAACCTGCAAGACTCTGATCTTTGTGTTCAATTTAATCTGGGGGCCAGGATTTACTCAAGTTTGAGTTACTTGGACTTAGCTCGACTAACAGCTCTAGTTACGATTCAGACTAGATTTTTAGGTATAAAACATAATAATGATGCTTTATGTTTTATAAGTTCATCACATATTTTGTGTGTAAAATATATTAAACTAACTGACTGGTGTTGCTACCATTACCAAAGTAAAGGATCTGAATACTACTTCCAACCCTGCCCCCCTTCTCTCTCCTTGCATTTCCTGTGTGCTTGTTTATCTCCACTACCTCTGTCGATTAAAGGCACTGCATGAAAACGCTGCACGTTATCTCTCATTTTATGATCACGACGTGAAAAGAAACTGAAGCATATCAAGGAGCGTTGCCTTTTGTTGAAATGGGTTTGAATGCATCTTTGAATATGTAAAGGGGTTTTTATATTTGTTTTTACATCTAGAGAAGCTGAAATGTCTTTGAAAATAAGGTGCTTTTGTTTTGTCTTTGGTCAAATCATTTGTTAGGGTTGAGCAATGAATGAACAATGAGTATCTGGTGCTTTTATCGAAGTAATGTGCATTTCCTAATAAACAATAAACACAGCACCTTATTCTGTAAATAGTTTTCTAATAAATAAAACAGTTGGAGTTTTCCAAGTACTTCCTATAGTGCAAGGCTGCAGCTTAAGTTTATTTTCTTTATCGATTAGAGATTATGACATCTTCGCCCAAACCCTTAATTAACAATAAACTGTGATTATAATTTGGTTATCAGGTGTAAAAACTCTCTCCCCTGTGCTCTGCTTTCAAAATAAAAGTGTTGAGTGAAGCCACTAGAACCCACGACCTCGGCCCTCAGCACTGACAGCGCAGTTTGAAAGTAACCAGACTCCCGTCGCTGCCTCCAAACGCATTTGTTCAGCCGACACTAAGTGACCGGCGCTGCCAAATAATTGATGACTCCAAAGCAACGAGCTCCGCTGTCTGTTTCCTTTGGCAACAGGTTGAGGCTGCTGGAAAAAGAGGACTGAAAGTCTCCTGAGTTCTGATGAGAACACTTTCTACAGATACATACGTGTATCAAAGAGGCAATAAGTAATATTTTAACGGTCTCACTGAACAAATAGACCATAACATGTCTGCAGGGGGTTGAAAGGCTTGTTAGTATGCCAATGACTCATTGATTACTCGCCAGCAGCTGAGATTTCTGGCTCACTTTGCAGCCTGAACTCTGTGTCAGAACAAAAACTCTCATTGATTCCAGCAACGAAGGCCTATTTCTTAAACCAATAAAGTGAACACCAGAACAGTTTTATTATTCCAGTGTTCAAGGATGGCGATATATCACATCTTCACTTGACATTTCTGTTGGCTCTTCGCTCTGAATACCTCGTTTAGTGCTTTGTGTTGGGAGAATTTATTGTTTGTGTCAATTACAGCTAAAGGCGAGTTGTGTAAAAACAACGAGATGCTCAAATTTTATGAACTAATATAGCAGTGAATAAAGATCAGACGCAAACCTGGACGCACGCAGCAGAATTTGAAACATGTTTGGTAACTAGTCATCTACCTCCTCCTAGTATCACTCACAAGCCTTCAAATGCTTATTTTGTTAGGCTAGCAGTTAAAAGCGGACAGCTGAAGACAGACAGAAAGGCGGTGGGAGAGAGGGGGAACGACACACTGCAAGCCGGACTCGCTGCAGGAAGGACTCAGCCTTGATAGGCACATTTTTCTCACGCAGCTTCTGTAACAAGTGAATTTCCCTGTGGGATCAATAAAAACTATCTCATCTTAGCTTACTTAAATAAACAACATTCAGAATTATAGCATCAAATACCAAAAGTAAAGGTACTCATGTTGCACTTCGCACTTCCTTTTGAAGAAGAGGTCAGGCTCCAAATATACAGCAACCCAGGAGGGCCAAATTTCACAGGCCTGCACTGATATAGCCTCTCAGCTGGTGACGACCACACACACTCCCCCATCTCCCTTTACTGTAAATAGGAACCTTGTCTTTCAGACTGTCTGGATCTAATCGCTGCTGTTTTCAAAAGAGGCAGCAGAACAATATGAGGAAGCTCACTGGAAACCCTCGCCGAGCTTCAAGTTTCCCTGCGTCATGCTGACAGAAATACAGTACAATTCAGTGAGTATTCTACTCAGACGGAGAGCTTTGTCTTTTAAAGGAATTTTGCTCTTCCACCGCCATCCTTAGCACTCAGTTTCCTGCACCAAAACAGGAGGCTGGAATGCTTCGTAACCATGCAAGCTTTGTCTGGTAACTCAAATGAATCCCAAATGTTACTTGAAAAGCATGTATTCTCCTTGATTCTTGAAAGCCTGCTTTTATTTTATTCAACAATGCCCCCAAAAATAGTGTATTTTTGTGTTGTCTTGTTTGCTGTGAGATCCTTCCTTTCTGATTTCTGGTTTCTTCTTCGCTGTTCACTACACTTCAGCTTAAAATGTGCATTAAACTGTATGAATTTATGTTTAGCAGTCTAGACGTTTGCCCTTAAACCATGTTCTACTTCAAGTATCAGCCGCAAACAAACAAAAAGAGAAATTGTGGAAAGACTGGTATCTTGTAACTGCAGGATGTTTGTATCTGTGTTGTTTAGAGCACTGAATGGGACTAAACCTGGTTTAAAAAAGGCTTAAAATAAACTGTTTTCACTGACCTGCAGTGTGATTGATTGGCTGAATGTATTTGGGAGTTTCCACAGGATACAGCACCCACAAAACCTGCCTACAAATATATTCTCGTGTCATAAAACCCTACATGACGTGATTAAAAGGTGCATCATTAACTAATGAAACTATCCAACAATGGATGTGTACAATTTCAGACAAACGTCTTCCTCAAATGCAAACAAAACCGCTTTCCCGACGGCTGAATCTGAGCCTCATACTGTAGCGAGTTTCTGCTCATTGTTTATCGATCTGGCTACAACTTTTCTGTTCTGGATCAATCTCACCGCGAGTAGAAAAGCTCTAAAAACTCAGCAGACAAACAGCAGACACAGTTAAAGGGTAGCTGGGGAACATGCTTCAACACTTAGCATCTAAAGAGACAGGTATTTCCCTCAGGAGTTTGTAGAGACCAAAAACAGCTGAAAGAGAGTGAATACTAGACACAAACACGACTTCAAATGGATGATAATCTTGCTCTGTAACTGCTGGATCTGCTAAATAAGCAGCTGATTAGACCTCAAGGTGGAAAAACACCTCATACAACCACAGTAAGAATCAGACCAGCTGTCTCTCTGATATTTGCAACTTTCATCTGCATGTCTGGATAAATTAACAACCACAAAACTGCCTTAGCTATAGCTATACTCCAAAAAAGAGAAGAAGAGAAGGGATATCGTATCATCTCACACACCCTGTGACAAATATCAAATATCAAACTTTCCCAGGTTCGACACTCACCGTTGAAGAAGCTCTTCACCTTCAGGTACCCGACGCTGAGGCGGAGCACGGACAGCTTATCCAGCCGAGCCCTGACTTCCTCTGTGAAGGGCAGCAGGCTGGTGAGCTTGTCCAGCTCGCCGTTGAGCCGGTCTCTGTGGCGTTTGGAGGGGTTGGACTTGGTGCCATCGGGAGGTGGTGGTTTGGGGCTGCGAGTAGAGAAAGAAGACATTAAAACACAGCAACAAGGTTGGAGTTATTTTAGGAAATACCGGAAAGTGAGAAAACTCAACCAAACTTTCTCCAAACCGTGACGAGTATTAGAGACAAGCTTGAGGCTAAATGTGCTCTGTACACCGACATCTGTCAGCTGAGATGAACTGATAATTATTTAAATTACTGATTATTTAATTATCATAACAGTAATAAAATAGAAACATGCATTTTCTTTTGAAGATTTTCTGGAATTTTAGTTCAACTTTGTGCTACATCTGGATGAAAAGAAAGCATTAATGCAGTTACACGCGTTGGATATTATGTGTGAAAGGTGCTGCTACATTCTGGGGCTTTAATTATATAATTATGTCATTATATAGTCTCTTAACCTTCACTTGTTTTTTCGTGTAATCACATTTAATCAACTTAAATTCATTTCAGTCCGCACAGGCTGAGTTGATTGTCCCCTCGCAGCTGCTCGATGTCGGGGATTAAAAAGGTCTGCTGAGCGGAAAATAACGGACCACCTCGACTCTCAGGAGGCAGGAGCGACGAGCTACCTGCTCCATCCGCTGTTGCCATGGGAACCAAGCCCTGATGTCACCTGTTTCCAGGAGTTGTTTATCACCCGTGTGTGTGTGTGTGTGTGTGTGTGTGTGTGTTTCGACTCTGTTCCTGTCAGCACGCTTCGACACGGTAAACAAGGCTTAAAAAAACAGCATTTATTTATTTGCAATATTCTCCTGACTCTATGGTCTATATACTTCCATCATCCCATTGACTCTTCCTACATGACCACGAGGACAGAAAAACAGGATGGAAAACATGACAGGACGTTAAATTTTCTTTGTACATTTTATTTATACATTTGGCTACGAGTTAATGAAGAGCCTCGAGATGCTCTAAATGTTGCTGTAGAGGCTTTTTTCCATCCTGACAGGAGGAAAAACTTTCCTTATATGATGGTCTACTTCAGATACTTAATTGGGCCACACATTCGCTGGTTCCACCCTCTAAAATGTGAGGATTTGTCATACGTTTGGACTCTTGTTCAAACAAAACAAGCAACAGCAAGACAAAATAAGTTATTAAAATAAAAAATAATCACACGTTCACACGTTCAACCGTGTCATTTCACACATTCTTCCTTTGTGACAACGTCTGCAGCATGGTGCAAACTGCTTCAGCAGCTTCAGTCTAACATGTTTATTCATATCTGTCTTAATATAGCAGCATGTGCTCTTAAAAAAGGCCTGCTCACATTGGCTTCAGAAGACTGTTTTGTTGTTTTAACTTGTGTAGAGAGGTAAATAAACCACGAAGGCTCCGGCTGTTTGGCAGGTCTGTATCTGTAACTGAACTCCAGTGACCGGCGGTAAACCCGGCGGCTTCTCATCTGTAACTCAAACCAGACCTTCGCCGTACAGAGGGGCTTTTCTTTTTTCCCGGTGAAGGTGTGAAGACGTGGAGCTCCCTCAAACGTGCCCTGGTGATGCGTCTCGTTTACACAGGGATTGACTTTGGGTCACTGATGATGTTTTTTTACATTCCTGCAGTTTAACTACAGTTTGATATAATCAGCACAGGAGAGAGAGCAACTTTTTTTTTACGACTCAAATTTCAATAAATGCTGCGTAGAGTGTAAATTTAGCCCAGAAAAAACAGTTAGACATGTGGACTCAGCACACTTTTCCACTTTCCTTCAGTCCATGTCCAGAGAAGTCTGCAGTGTTTATGAATTTTCCCTTTCATACCCAATCACGATACTATCACCTGTTACCAATGAGTGTGTTTACCTTTGGGATGTTCCAAACAGATGTTTTTGAGCATTCAACAACTTGTGCAACTTTACAAAAAAAGAATAAAGTTCATCAGTTTGAAAATATCTTAAATATCTTGTCTACTGTTATCAAGGTCAAAAAGGATTTGCAAATCATCGCGTTCTGTTTTGATTTAAGTTTCAGACGGCGTCCAAACTTTTTTGGACGTGCGCTTGTAGGTCTGAAACAAGAGAGAAACAACAGACTTCGGTCAAGTTAAGTTGATCGAAAAGCGGATAACAGAAGTCGTCCTCACTTCTGCTTTCCACTTAAACATTCAAAGTTTCCAGATCGCTACGTGGCTGTGATTTTTCCTTTACAATACATCTTTGAATCGATATCTAACATACAGCAATCTGTGGTCGTTCCGCTCCGCCTATCATCAAGACAGTCAGTGTGAACGCTTTCTCAATTTAGTAGATATTTCTCTTATTTAGACAAACACTGTTTAAAAATTATAAAAACAATAGAAGAGTTCATTCCTAAAATGGAAATAGTAGTCTAACAAAACAATCCCATATCAAGGTCCCCTTTGTAGCTTCTTCCTGGAGCTTTCATCCAGTCCTCATCAGTAGCTGGACAAGAAGTGTCATGGATGAAATCATGACTAAGCCTGCATGTTTAACAAACTCCAACTCCATGACTGAGCAAACTGCTGATGATGACAACTGAGAGCTCCACAGAAAGCTTGTAAGCAGACATTGATTTGCTAGCCCTGTCCAGTTGCTATTTCCACAGTTTTATGCTTAAATGTATGATATTTTGACAGTGTTCAGCGTTCAAATTCAGTCTGACTGCCTTGCTCAAGGGCATAGGGAGTCATTTCAATCTGACCTTGCAACCTTTTACCATTAAACACAGATTAGGAACAAAGCTGAAATGATTAGCCACTTAGGTGCAAAGAAAGGCAACAGTTTAGATAACTGTTTATCAGTTATTTTTCTCACAAAAATGCCAAAATTTGCTGGTTTCATCCTCTCACCTGTGAAGGTGTAATTGAATATTTATTAGTAACCATCGCTCGGATAAATAAAACTGTTTAAAGACGTCACCTTTGACTGAGAACCACAACTGAATCAAATTAAACAACATTATAAACTTATACAGGTCACGTTCTGGAGTCTTGCTCAGCAACACTAGAGCAGAGCATCTGGTTGTTGTGGGAATGGAACTTGTGACCTTCCAGTTACAGGTCGGTCTCACACAGAGCAACTGCATGTCTGCTGGTTCTCAAGTTAAATCAGGTTCAGATGTTCCTGCTGATGACTCCGCTGGGGATTTTAGGTCAGGTGAGGCCAATCATGAAGCTAACTCTGTGTGTGCATGTGTGTGTGTGTGTGTGTGTGTGTGCACCTGCATAACTACATACTTTCTAGGCACCGTGGCGTCAACCCTTTAACCTCCTGATTACTGGTACATTCAAGTGTCAGAATGTGCAGCCTGACGTTGTAGATAACACGAATCAACACAAACCACTTCAGCAACGAGAAATGTACCTCAACAAGGAGTTCAGACGAGTCTCTGAGCAAGAAAATCAGCCCAAACTGGGACCAGGAAACAGATTCATTTATGGACACGGCCAACATGATGACCACTGATATGTAAGTCAGTGTTTGAAGTCAATAAATAAAACACTGAATGTTCATTCATGCTTCATCATGAGGGTCTGCAAGAGACTCAAGGACACAAAATAACCTTGTAACATCGTGGAGCCATACAGCCCAGAATTACTAGGCTTCACTCAGCCCGCCTCAGCTCCACCCACACTGCACGTCTTTGCTGGTTTTTGGATAAGCCTGCGAAGGCAGGACTGCGATCAGAGCCACCCCACTGAGCTTCACAGCAGCTCTTCAAAAACCTGTGGGTGACACCACAGAGACTATGCCCAATATGCAGTGCTAATCCATGATTTCACAGTTTAACTGCTTCCAAAAGAACAAAAAAATACTGTTCATGTCTTGACTGTAAGAGTGCACAATTGTACAGCCTGGAACAGCTCCAGAAAAAGACCAAAATGCAGCTTAAAATAACATTAACAGGCAGAACAACTCGTGCCTTTATTTAAGAGTAGTCTGCTATAAAATACTCAAGAGGATTGTTGAGAAAAAAACTTTTATCTGTAAACGTATGATTTCACAAGTGTCCCTAAAAGTAATGACTCATGCTTAAACTGGAACAGTAGTCTACTGTGAAATATGTTAAATTCAGACGAAATGTGATAAAATGATTTCACAGTGTGACTCCTCTAAAAAGAAAAGACAACTCATTCCCCCGCTGTACTCCGAAATATGATAAATTCGATGAAAGATAACAACAAGCCTGGTAAAAAAAAAAAAAAAAATACTAAGAGGGAAGACCAAAGTGCCTCGAAAAACTCATGCCATCATTTTTAGACTAAATATGCAGACAACAATACCCAACAGTGATCTGAAAATGTACTTTTTTCCTTGCAAGTGTATGATTTCACACTTAGATCACTTCCTTGCCTCTTTTTCAGCTGTCAAAAGCACAAAGTCTCTGCGGGAAAGCTTGTGAGCGGGCTGCCTGAACTGTAACTGTAACATGAATGTGTAAAATGTGGACATTGGCACTGACGAAGCCCTCCTTCCCTCCCTCCTGTAAATAAGACATCTGCTTCCAATAATACTCCAGAACACGACATATCTGAAATCGAGGCGAGATGGCTATCGCTGCATTCCTGACGGCACAACTCCCTGCAAGAACAATGAGCAGCCAGTGTTGTTGCTTCTCGCTTTATCTACCAAATCTGTCCTGGAAGGGGCGTGTATATATGAGTGTATATATGAGTGAGTGTGTGTGTGTGTGAGAGAGTGTGGGGTTTTGTTGGAAACACTCCCCTGCGTTCACACAAAGGCACTTTGTCTCCGCCGGGGCAACGACACCTTTGCAGAACAAAAGAAACTAAATACGGTGTTGGCGTCTGTTCCCGGCTGGAGTTATGATACAGGAAAAAAAAGAGCACAAGAAGGAGTATCAGAGATACAGATAAAGCTGCTCTACATGTTTCAGGGTCAACATCATCAATGCATGTTTACCTGCTAAGCATATTATCAGTTTACAGTTTGAATTGGGAGTTTGGGGAGTTGCGGCCAACTCTGAGAAAGTAACTTCACCTACTGCAGTTTTATTTATTGATTTTATTCACCTGCTTCATCTTCTACAACATTTGGCAATATGGATGAAATGTATAGCAGTACAATCTCTGAATCCATCCAGCTTTTGAGGGCAGCTGCCATTGTTTCAGGGTTTCCGGTCCAATCAGGCTTAAAACCTCACTCCGCAACTTGACACGCGACAGTGACGATTAAGGCATACTTCTCATAATCTCTACAAACAGATATTTGCATATGAAAGCAGATAACAGCAAATAAAAAGCGAAATCACCGTGGGGTTTAAAGTTCACATTTTGGTCAATATGTTCTGCTTTTTTTGCAGATGTACAGTGCTCTATTTACAGAATATGGCAGAAATGGAAGATAGGATTCATAACTATGTTTTCATTGATGTATAATCACCTGAAAGTAATACTCATTATTGCCATGGTCATCGCTGCTAATCACAGTCGTTCTAGTCAATGTTTCAAACCAGAACCACTGCGTCCAGTCCAGAAACATCGCAGAAGCGGGTCAAGAATACACGGTTGTTCTATTTCTGTTGGACACCACGAGCAGCCCGTGTCAATCTGCACAGAGCAGCTCAAGCTGGCCAGAAGTCAAACACAGAAACAGCATAGAGAATCCGGTAGATTTTCAAAATAAAATGGCTAAAAAGCTTCAATATCTTCTCCCGTAAATGAAATAAAAACCCACACCATAAAACCGTCACTACATAACTGTGTTTTGATGTTTACCGGTGTCATAAAGTCTGGGAAGTGAAAGTTAACAGACTGACGTCCATCACATGTCGCTCATAAGAGAAACAGTGCATCGACTATAGCAACACATCAGCGTGACCTCTGTCCAAAACAAAACAAAAATCACAGCAACCAGCAGTGACATGGCATTTTACAGCGGATGACCATTATTGACCAGTCGCTCAAAAAGAATTCATCTGCAGGCCGGGGCTGAATATAAACAATCACAAGTACATGCATGTTTCACATTTTACTTTGGTAACACAACACCACTTTGGAAAATGCTGATCTTTTATGTTTCTTCTCATGAAGTTCATCAACTCTGCAAAACTTGTCCACAGCCGAGGGGAAATCATTCATTTGTTTCTGCTATTTTTATTCAACAACACATGCAGCTTTTGTCTCCTAATACTCTATATTCAATGTCAGTATTTTCTTTTTCCCTAATCTGAAATCTGTGTCCGCACTAGAGCAGAAACGCTTCGTCAGTGCCCTGAACTCAACTTCCAAATCCACTTATCACATCTGAATACTTTCTTTTTCTGTTTGACTGGGAATGAATAACATACGTACTGTACTTCGTATCTGAACCACAGAGATCCTCCTGTGCTGAGAGGGTTTTCACCACATCTCAGTCACTGTTCTGTGACATATATTGACCCTGTCCTGACTCATTCTGTGTTTAGCTGGGAGGAAAACACTGGGGGAGCCATAGCAGCTAGTAAAGTAAAAACACTCAACTAAACAAACAGCGTAACTTGAAATTGAAAGTGTAATACGCGCGATAGAAGGCAGAGCACTCATCCTTTAATTAATTAACATTACGGACGTTAGATAAATATTTAGGCATGGGTTGTTCCACCCCTTTGTTGTGAGAACACTCCCATAAATGCTGCATTTGGCAGTTGACTTGTTGACTTTGGTTGTTGAGTTAAAGCCATCCGCCATGAGTTATGTTTGTACACATCACCGGTGTCAGAACGAGGGGAAGAAATCCAGGTTTTTTTTACTAACTTACACCGACCAACATCACTATCGCCTGAATCGCCTGAATGGGAGCAAATCTCCTCAGACGGGCTCCAACAAGCGGTGGAAAGGCTGAAACCAGAAAGCTAGGGCACCACGTTAATGCACATGTAGGCGTAATGCTCAGGTGTCGTCATATCTATCAACCTATATCAAGTTTTTTGGTGATTTGTGAAGCTGAATAATGTATTTCCTTCTCACACACACATACACACAGACAGACATTACCATAAATTTAAATGTTCTAGTTTTACAACGCAGTGTAAACATGGAGGTAAACTGCCTCGGGGCAGACTGTTGTAACGCCGCCTTTAGTCTCGTCTGTGGGTTAAACAGACTCTCACACACACACACACACACACTCACTCTTAACTCACTCCACTAACCCCAAAAAAAAAAAAAAAAAAAGATAGATAAACTCCTTGAGAGCAACTTAAAATCTCAAAAAACCAAAGACAAGAGAACATGGCAGACTTATGTAACCGTTTGCGTGACACTGAACTATGTTAATTTGTGTTGAGGGAGGGAGGAAAGAAACAACCCCCCGAAAAAACACACAGAGAGACAGAAGGAAAGACAGGAAAAAAGTATGTTGTGGCAGTCGGAGGAGGAGGAGGAGGAGGAGGAGGAGGAGGAGGAGGAGAAAAAAAACAGAGAGTCTCAGATTACGCCATCCTCCCTCCCTCCCTCCTCCCTCGTGGAAACATTGCGTGAGAGCGCTCTAACTCCACGTCCTGATTATGATTAATGCAGGTAGTACCACACACACACTGAAACCACGGTTCTGGCAGGGTTCTGCCGTGGTCCTCTGCTCGGGCCTGTGGTTCTGTATGGAGCAGTTAACACTCCCGTCTGGCTTGTTAAAGTTAAAAATCACAAACTGGTAAAATCACAGTGAGGAAGACAGTGTGGCTTAGAGCAGCTCTTGTTCTCAAAGGGTGCTTTGCAGCACCATGAAGGGTCTTAGAGGATGGTGCTTTAGGAAACATCTCTCAAAGGTTCTGTACAGTACCATGACGGGTCTATAAAGTCCAGGAGAACATCTTTACAGTACTAAAATAGATCTACAATGAATCATTCAAGCTTGTTGTCCTCAAGAAAAAAGTTCCTTGCAGTACCACGAAGGGTCTGGGAGGATGGAGCTTTACAGAACCTCTCTAAAAAGTTCTGTACAGGACCATGACAGGTCTATAGTAAATTATTTATGCATGTTGCTCTAGAGAGATGTTCTTAACGGCATCATGAAGGTCTAAGGAGAACCATTTTAACTTGGTGATAAGTGTCAAGGCAGCATGGTGCTTTAGAGAACATCTCTAAAAAGTTCTTTGCAGTACTAAGATGGACCTATAATGAACTATTCAAGCATGTTGCCCTAACAAATGGTTCCTTACAGCACCATGAACAGTTTTAGAAACACAATTCAGCATGAAGCTTTAGAGAACCTCTCTCAAAGTATCCTTACGGTACCATGATGGATTTTCAGTAAATTATTTAGGCATGTTGGCCAAGAAAACTTCTTTAAAATATTCCTCACAGCATCATGAAGGATCTAAGAAGAACCATTTTAACAAGGGGACAAGGGTCAAGCCAAAAACATTTCAGCACGGTGCTTCAAAGAACATTTATAAAAAAAGAAGGGCACAATGTGCTCAACAATAACTACAATAACTAACCAAGCATGCTGCCCAAGAGAACTTCTTTAAATGTTGTTTACAGTACCATGACAAGTATAAATAAACTAGCATGACGCTTTAGAGAACCTCTCTCAGGTTACTACAGTACCGTGACGGTTTAAGAATACTGTCTATTTAAAATGTTCTTTACAGCATCATGAAGGGTCTAAGTACAACATGGTGACAAGGGTCAAGGCAATGTAATCTCTGAACAGTTCTTAGAAAAAATGTTCCTTACGGTACCATGAAGGGTCTCTAATAAACTGGCATGTTTTAGAGAACATCTCTAAAACGTATTGTATGATGGATCTACAATGAACTATTCAAGCATGTTGTGCTAAGAAAAAAAAAGGTTCCTTACAAGTACCATGACGGGTCCATAATAACAAAGCCTGGTGCTCCTCTAAATAGCTCCATAAAAAAAATATATATAAACACTAACAATCATGCTTTACAGAGAGATATTATATCTTCATTAAGGTTCCCTTGCATGCATGGATCAATTTGAGCACATTGTGCCCTTCAAAATGTTCTTTACAGGACAGCAGAGTCTGTAATCTTTCTTAAAAGTTCTTCCTTAAGCTGTTCAAAAATGTACAAGTATATGGGGTCCATGGTTTTATTGTGGAGCCAAAGTGTTTCTGTTATGATGCAACCCTTAAGAACCACTGTCTGTATTTGATCTAGTATGAAGCACTGGCTTCCAGAGGTCCTTGAAGGGGTTCTGACATTGTTTACAGCACAAAAAGACCCTAAAAGTCCTGTAAGAAATCAGTGTATCACAGTGCTAGGCTTCCTCACAGAATCATTAAACCATTAGTATGTGCAAAAGAAAGGCATGTTTCTTTTGTATACACAACCATGGAGCATGACTTTCTGCTAATATGCAGCAGTGGTTCTCAAATTGTGGTCTGGGGCCGTCCAGGGGACCTGGAGGGGAAATCCAGGAGAAAACAAGAAGCAGTTTAAAAATCCATTTGCTTCAATCAAAAATCATAAGAAGGTGATTTTACTGATGGATCCAGCACACTCATCTGCTAACCTCCCCAACTACAGAGCACCATCAAACACTATAAATAATAAATAAAGAAGTAATTCAATACATGTGCACAGAAAGGGGCTTCTTCAGAGGAAAATAAGTAACAAGTTCAACGGGTTTCTACGGTTTTAGATCATTTGCACAAATCAGTCTGGGAAGCCCAGCTGTCTCAGATGGTATAATTAGATTTATATAATACTGAAGCAACAGTTTTCTTTATTTTCCATGCTGGATAGGCCTGCAAGTGTTGTTGGACTTCAGCACTTCACATTACCTCGGTCTGGCTGGCCAACATTGCATAACCACAAGCAGGGAAAATAGACTTTATGGCCTTATGGATTCAACTAGAGACATTGTAGCTACTATTGTAAACACAGAGTCCAACCTTACTACACTCTTATAACCATGTAACACAGGCTGTAATGCACACTGAGTGACTAGTCTGGAGGTGTTTGCACAGCTGTAACCACCTCAAAAAGAGTCATTTCTAGTGTGTATAAGGTGCAAAGTGAATGCTTTGGGAGATTAAAGTGCAAATGCATGATGATTTTGTGAAATATTATAAGTTATATATGTCATGTTTAGTGTCTGATACAGTAAAAGTGCTGCAGATAGTACAACAGGGTCACCAGACACTCTCAAAGTGCCTTTAGGAATCATATGAATATTATCAGAGGTCATAAAGTACAATAACATCATTGTATACTTGCTTCTTATGCACCCTAGACACACTATGAGATACTACATGGATATTACCGGAACACTACAGGGATTTTAGTGCGTTTATACGGTGGTTAACTTACATTTTCTGAACCGGCTTCTTCCGTTTCTTCGCCGCGTAAAGCGCCGTGTTCGTCAGCATGTTGTATTCAGAGCAAACCGTAAAGTGTAAAAAAAAAAAAATGGAAAAAAAGTGGCTTTATACCAAGTTTTATGTACACGTTAACGGGTCCAAACGTGTTTAAAAGGCTTACATCCCTCGAAAAAAAGCGACAAAGTTTTTTAAAAAATGACCTTAACGTTAGTCCTCGGCTGGTCTCGTGCGCCTCTTAGCTTGAAAGAAAGAAAAAAAAAACGACTTTTTTGGTTGATTTTTTCTACTCAAAACGTCCCGCAGACGTTTGTAAACTACCACAAAGTATCATAATGTCGACCTTTACGTAGTTCCACGCCGGTTTACAGCGAATACCGTGACTTTTAGACGTTAAATGAGCGTCAAAAAAGTCCTCGCAGGGTTTTATGTAAAGTCCTCTGCCTGTGCGTCACCCCCGTTGTGATTTGACAGGGCTGCTGCTGCTGCTGCTGCCGCGCGCGCTCCCGTCGCGGTTACTGTGTGTGTGTGTACTTGTACTTGTGTGTGTGTCACTGTAACGCGAGAGCAGAAATATTTAAGGTGGTCCGAATGTGGGCCAACTGACACTTACACCGCAGACGAGGAGAGACTGGAAAACTGCATTCCAACCGGGCAGACCTTAAGAAGGATTTTTATAAATAAATACATACATGAATTTATTATAGTATTAATTATTCTATTCATTTATACAATACCATTGTATGTCCATGCTGTAGTAGTTGTACTACTAGTAGTACTAGTTGAAGTAGAATTATTATTATTATTATTATTATTATTAGTAGTAGTAGTAGTAGTAGTAGTAGTAGAAGTAGTAATTCAGATAAATTCAAATTCAAATCAATAATTACATGTACTTTAATATTGATTTACCATAAATTAAAATACATATATTTACTATAGCATTAATATCTATCTATTTATTTATGTGAATTTACTAATATTAAATAAATTCAAATTAATCAATAAATACATTTACTATAAAATAGATGAGATAAGATAGACTTTATTGATCCCATACTGGGAAAATTAGTTTATTACAGCAGCTCAAGATATAACACAAGACAAAAAGAGTGGTAGACATAATATATACAATCATATATATATATATATATATAATATTGATTAATCTATTTACCTTTACAAATATCGCAATGCAATTCAAGCATGAATATTTTATAACATGAAGTGCAGCATCCCTCCACTGGTTTATTCTTAGAGAAGACGTCAGTGACGCTCCCATTCCTTCACAAACCGCTAAACCTTCTCACACTATTTTTAGTTTTCTGTGATTTGATTAATTTTAAATATGTCTGGCAATTTGCAAGTATAATATTAACCAAACTAAATCTGTCTCATTTATTATTTCAGTTTATATTGTGCTCACACGTTGAATATTCCTAAATAAACTTGTGTTTTGACACAACTTGTTTAGGATCAGTTTAGGAGTATTTTTATTTTTTCTTCAGCCGGCCGAGTGTGAACGTATTTTTTATTTGCTCCAGTTGTTTAACACTTTGTTTGGAAATATAACAAGCTGGTGAGGAGGACCTTATAAAGATGTTAGGATTTGTTTCCAGTCAAGACCCCATCTTTGGCTCTCATGGTGCTGCTATTTATTGGGCTTCGTTCTTATAATTTTAGATTATTTTATTTTAAGAGATGCAGGCCTTCATGTCAGAGTCCCGGACTTTGAGTCCTTTGGGGGATCCAGACCCTGAATTGGGACATATCTTATGAAACTTTTAGTCTGTTTACATAGCCTTGAAATAGCTGGTGGTCAAAATGAAAGCTCTTACAAAAAAAGCTGACATTTTGTGAGGTTTTCCCAGGGCTACACTGTCATGTCTGGTGAAAACAATGCCGAACATCAGTCAAATTTTGGTTGACATTGTAAAAACACATGATTTGGCTGCCCAAACTGTAAATTTGTCACTCGCTGGGTGGTTATCTACAGGTGAAGGTTCCGTTTTTTCCCCCCCGTTGTTTAACTGCGCTTGTACTGACAAAAGTTTGTATATTACACCATGACACAGCCAAGGTGCACGTACATGTTTATCCAATACTTCGGTCATTTGGCAGTCAGTCTCCGTGTCCTCCTACGCACTGTCAGAGTGAGGTGAACTTGGTTTTACAGGGTCATGAATTTCAAAGATTCAATGCAGCCAATGTCAGTTTGACATATCATGGTGTTTTTGTTCTTGGTGAGGGACTTGCTCCAGCACGCCAGGAATCAAAATTCAAACAACCGTAAGGCACAAAAATTCACTTCTTTGTCCCAACTTCAGTCTGAAAAGAAAAAGCTCACCGCTTATAATGTAAACTGGAACTTTTTGGTTGTTTTTCATTTGTGACTTCGTTCAGGTTGTGTAACGTGAGGCTGACTTTCCAAGATCGCAGTTGTAAATACGAACTGTCACGCATCAGGATTCTTCTGGACGGAAATAATGACGAGAAAGGAGCATGAAATACAAGCTGGGTTTTTATTTGGTGTTTGAAGTTCAGACCAAGAGCTACTCAGGCTTTTCATTCATATTTTCTTAAAGGAGCAGTGTGTAGAATTTAGTGGCATCTAGTGGTGTAGTTGCTGATTGCAACCCCTTTGTTTTATCTTCTCCTTCCTAGCAAGAAGGACAAACTACCGTGGCCACAAAATGCATGAACCCACAGGTTTCTGAAGAGTTATTTTGAAAGCTCTGCCATTATCTTGCCGCCTCCCGGCAAATCTAAAAATGGTTATAGACGTGGCTCATCGGTAGTCCTGAGGTGGGCTGAATGATGCCTGGGTGCTCAAACAAGCCACCTATAACAGCACCTACCTGTCAATCAAAGCAACCACACTGTTAATCATGCATAACTTTAAAAAACATGTTTTTTTCTGCTGTGAAGTTGAACATTTTAACATGGGGAACATTGGCTTCACTTCACAGCCACGAAGACACCAGTGACCGATACAATAAGCTAATATAAACTGTGTAAATATTGTGTACATGACATACAGATGATCACTGACCCTCCTCCATTTTCATGGAGGACAAACAATGAGACTGCAAAAAAGTTCTGAGCTGACATTAAAGGTCTAGTGCGTCAGATTTATGGGACAGAATATGGCATGAATGGAATATAATATTCATAACTATGTTTTCATTAGTGTATAATCCTGAAAATATGTTTTTGTTACCTTAGAATTAGCAGTTTATATATGATATATGGACAAACTAAACACTGGCTCTCATTTTGCATGAATTTTGCAACCACTAGATGCCATTAAATCCTACACACGGGATATTTTTGGATCATATAAAACATTTACTGCAAATATTTAGCAAAGAGTTATTTTTTTAAATATCAACGATACTCCCTAAAAATTAATGAGTTTGACTGTCGAGATGAAGCAGAATCAGAAAACAAAAACTGTTCTGCTGCATGTTTATTTGTGAGTAAACCGAACCTGGTAGACAGACATTAAACAAACAAAGTCTGGTTTCTTGACAGATGGAGAAAATATTCAGAGTTGCAGACGCTTTGTAGCAGAGCTCGGTGCTGCAAACTGCAAGGTGCTATTTAAAGCTGGAAAAAGATTTTTATTTTTATTTTGTCAAACTGATTAATTGTCACCACAAAACCTAATCAAATGAGTGCAACCGTGATTAATTTATTCAGTTGTGCAGCCTCCTGGTTATAAGCTCATTTATTCCTTTACCTTGTGATGATGATGATGATACCTGTGCATGCTGATTTGACACAGTTTTATAAACAGTCTTATGTAAAGCCATTTTCTTCTTTTTTTTCTTCCCTGTAATTAAAATTTACTTCTCATTTGTGACTCTGCATATAAAAACAGTTCCAGGTTGGCTGGCAGCGCCGAGGGGGGAACTCTTGGCAGCCATGTTGCCATGGCACAACGTTGTTTTTAACGCTAAACACCACAGTAACAAGTCATCAGCTATCTGCGATATGCCACCCTCTGGCCCTATTAAAATGCAACCTTTGTTTAAAATACACCCTGTTTTAATACTGCTTGGCTCAGACCTGCAGCGCCTGGCAGCCTACGCTTACTCACTTTTCTTTATTGGACGCTTTTTAAACAGCCACAGTCTTTTTCTGTTTTCTGCAGCTCGGCTCGGTTTTTCTGTCTTTGTTTGATTCTTAAGAGGATGACAGGTTGATTTGTGCCTGCAAAGTTTGAATTTGTGATCTGGAGACGCTAATGGAGCTGCACAGTTGTTGCCCTTAATTGAGACATCCACAAAATGATTTATAGTGGGTCATTAAAACAAATGATAGTGCTTTTTAAAGGATAATAGGTAACTTAAGTCTTTGGCTGACAGCATGATTATGAATCAGTAGTTTCTCTTTGAGTGTTTCTTCTCTGATCAGAACTTTTCAGCTGCAGCAGTTGAATTAAAAAAAATGTTTGGGAGTAACTGTACAGGAAACAGAGGGGTTTAGGAATCCAGCAGCCATTGTTCCTCATCATTAGCATGCTCCATGACTAAACTCCAGCAGTTTATATATTTGGCAGAACCAAAAGAGGCTGAAGAGTTGCGGTAACTTTCCACTGTGCCACCGCAGGCTGCTGCAGCGTTTTATTGCGACATGCAGAGGTGGCATTTACACAGCAGTAAACGCGCTCCCAAACTCTGACTACAAGTTGTGAAATTTCTGTTCCGTCATGTTTTTAAAGCTTGATTTAAAGCCGGGGTGGGGTCAGCCTTCAGCTACATGCTGCACTGCAGGTAGTGCCTTGCTTAGCAACACCTCATCATTCGTTACGGAGAAAAACATCAAAATAATACTACTACAGATATAGCAACAAAGATAATTTGAAGTCACTTAATTAACAACATTTTGGTCCTAAAATTATAGATATAGAAATTTTAGGTAATGCAACAAAAAGAAAAAAATAAATTCCTGCATTCTGACAAACACTTTAATTCACTTTGTTAACAACATTTTGGTCCTAAAATAAAAATAAAATTATAAATTATAGAAATTATAGATTTTTTTGTCGCCTAAGAGGTTGTTAATAGAGTATTTTATCCCAGAAGTCAAAAAGACAAGCCTCTATTCTAAAATCACTTTATACAAATACAAGCAAAACAAAACAAAGCAGGGGTTACAGTTTACAGCAAGTATTTTTACAATACAAGTCTTTATTTCTAAACCTAATCAACTTTTCCCATTTTCTCTGCAACACATCGTCCATTCTTAGAAATAAGTCATGTTCTCCCTCAGAACCAGAATCAGGTTTATTTCCAAGTTTTCACATACAAGGAATTTGTCTTGGTGTCAAGTGAAAAATATAAGGAAGATAAAAAAAAAAAATCAAGTATTAAAAATATAAAGTCAGCCTCCATAAGCCTCTATGTTAAAATGTTACAGGAATTAACATATTTACGGCCTGGTACAAAACAGTTTTGGTCTCTAAAGCTAATCTCCCCGTTCATGACAACTGTACTGAAGGTGAATTTTTATAGTACTCACCTGTTCAAATTATATTAAGGCTTAAAGTTATGTATTTTTAGATTAGCTGGCAGGACTACCTAGATGGGTTCTGAGCTTCACAACGGCTCTTCAGAAACCGGACACACAGATAAAACGTCCATTTTTTACATTGTCTGTGGTTCAAACGAAGTGGTTTGGACCAATCAGCATCCTTTGAAGAACAACTGGTAGTTAGAGCACGAGCTACGGGCTGACTTTGGTAACAGTTTGACTATCTGATGTGATCTGATTGGTTAAAGTTTGCCTCTGACAGTGATAGACAGATGGTTCGTCCAATCACCTGCCTGTATTCTTTTGATAATTTTCTATTTCCAACAGCGACTTCCCAGATGGTTCTGTGTAACAAGCAGATCTGCACTCCATCAAGATTAAAACCCACATTTCCGAGCTGATATATAATATACTGTTTTTCGGTTTCACAGATGGCTGACAAGTTTCCGTCTGGTCGTTCTTGGCGCTTTGACACGTCTCCAAAATTTGAAACAGCACCAAACACAAGACAAGCAATCGGTTCGAAACTTTCAGACATAAGAGGTCTCAAATTAGCATCGTGCCACCGACAGACGGAGGGGTAAAGGATGTAGATCAAGATATGATTAAAGGTCGCAGCCACTCATAATTACAGGCCTACTGCAGTCATGTTATTTTCCATGTCAGGCCGGTCTGGAAGGGCTCGGACCTGTGGCTCATCCTTCAGTCCTGGTTAGTGGTGAAAGCCGTGCAGCCGGAGGAGACACGGCAGGCTGCAGCTCTGGTTAATAGTCGTATCCGGGACAGGCGTGCTCTGGTAAATTGGTGGCAGATGTTGGCGAGTTTGGATGCAAAGTGGAGCTTTCGAAAGAGAGAGCGATTGGTTTTGTATCTGGGATTAAAAATGCTTTTCATGACGGGAATTCAGGAGCTTTTCAATTTGTTCTCTGACCTATCTGAGCGGTTTTTGATGCCTTAAACATCGAAGAAAGTTAAAGTTTTTTATTTGTACTTTAAAAGCGAGAGAAGAGTTGGAAATTTGGGGTTCATTAAAGTACACAGTAAACAGAGTTTTACAGAGTTTTATAGCCACTATAGGGTCTTTATTTAAGGGTAACTTGACTCAAATAACCACAAACATACACAAAGTTTAAAGGAACAGTGTATAGGATTTAGTGGTAGTTGCTGATTGCAACCCTCTTGCCTCACCCCTAGTGTGAAAGAGAAATTACAGTGGTTGCCAGCCCCCATCAGATTTAGGCAGCTGTGAATATAGCTGCCTAAATCTGAAATGGAAGAAAGGTTTATAGTGCTCGGAAACAATGGATATGTGCACGTCTACCATCTCATGACAACGAGGGGGAAACTCCATCTGATGAAGATTACATGATATTATCAAGCTAAATGGACCTTGAAGTGAGATTATTTTATCAACCTCAAAAAACTTCTAAATGGAGCGTGAAGCGAAACTTCAAACATTTTAATTTGAATCCAAACACGATTTAATCAAGTAGCGATTTGAGAACAAGAAGCAATAATAGTAAGGTAACCACACGACCAGCATACAGTGGAATGTAAACAGTAGTACAAATATGACACTGTCTTTATTTTTACTTCACTATTTACAGCTTTACAAAAGATTTATACTTAAAGAACATATGAAGAGTTTATAATATGATTTGTTATAAATTAAAAAATAATGGGTATTACACAGTTTGTACAGGTACAACTGAACCATTAGTGGATTAATAAATTAATTTACTATTTTTAATAAAAACATTTCATGGTTCTAGCTTCACAGACGTGAATATTTGCTGCTTTTCCTTCCTTTTTTAAAAAAAAAAAATGTTTTAATATATTTGTAATAATGTTGAAGGTTTGGACTGTAAACAAACATCGCTTTGCGTTTTGGGCAATTAATTTCATCCAAACAATCAACTATTGTTTAGAGTTTTCTGTTTTATTTTGTAAGTCTCCTCTCTCCGTGTCCTTTACTTGACTTCCTGCCTTTGTTTCCCCCTCCACTTTTGATTATCTGTTCCACCCTGATTAGCTGCACCTGTCCGGGATTAGTTTTCACCTGCGTCTCGTCAGCTTGCCTTCACTTCTGGATTTAGTGTCTGTGTTTCTTTTTTTTTTGTGTGTGTGTTCCTAGTTTTTCCTCTGGATTTCTTGAATTTATGTATTGTTGTATGTTTGTTCTTGCCTGGACTTCTCTGCTGCTCAGCTCAATTACTTTTGTGTGAAAACAGTTACCTTTTGTTTACCCTACCCACCCTTCTACATCTAAAACGTGACATTACTACATTTTCATGATTATATTTTTGCAGTTTTGCTGAAGTAAAGGATCTAAATACTTATGCTTAATAATATTCAGTAGAAAGTAGTTTAAAACTGTTGATAATAAGGTCTGTGGACTGTGGAGATCTGTAAACAAACTTTCATTTGTTAAATTTCTTAGATATCTCGAAGCCTTTGCAGCCTAAAACCAAAATCATGTCCATCAGTGGTGTGTAAGAAAAGTTTCTTTGTTATTTGGGTGAATTGACCCTTTAAGTAACCTCTGTGCATTCAGTTCTTTTGCCCCACAAAGGATGGTTTGTTTGTGGTGACTTTATTAGAGCTCATTTTAGCACCACGTGCTGTCTATAGTATGTTAAAATGTTAGTCTATTAAAGAGCCCGACTCGTGATGCGGTTCAATCTGGACCAGAGGGCTGATGGTTAATTAACGGTTTCTTGCATTTTTAAAATGTCCAGGAATTAAGTAAAGCCATCTTAGTTTTGGCTCGACGAGCATGTTTGTTTTTCTCCAGCACGACCTAAAAAGAGCTTCATTAGCGCAAATGTGGTAAAACTTTCTAAACACAAACACCAGCGTGTATTCTTTGGTGTTTATATTAAGTTTAAACTGAGAGTGTGTTTCGACCAACAATGACTTCTTATGACTTAATGGGGACAGTTTTGAACAACTCAAAATGATGTGCCTGTTTTATTTTGTGTATCCTACAGTAACACTGTGAAAACCAACTCTTTCCTGCCCCAGTTTAACCTTTAAATTGAGGAATTAAGGAAACAAACTCTCATTTAGTGTATTTCCTGCAATTAACCTGATTAATTTGCACAATAAATGATGCAACGTCTCACACCTTTACGAGGCTTTTGTGCTAGAAAGCCTTTTTTTTCCTGTTCTGTTATCAGCTGA
This sequence comes from Argyrosomus regius, assembly GCA_946959425.1. NCBI lineage: Eukaryota > Metazoa > Chordata > Actinopteri > Sciaenidae > Argyrosomus > Argyrosomus regius. The sequence continues at coordinate 7,250,639 of OX336905.1, forward strand.
TGTTTGCAAGTTGTCTCTGTATCTTCTGGCAGTTTGTGGGTTGTTTTATTGTGTCTTTATAGTTTATTTACTGTGGTTTTATTGTTTTTTATAACATGCTTTTACCATGTGTTTACCACTGGAAACTCTTGCCTATAACCCAAGTTTCACTGGTGGGAAACAGTTTGAAGAGAGAGGGTCAAAACTGAACTAAACTAAATTTCTAACAGATTACATTGTGGATTTTCATCTCTGGTGAAGTAATGCTCATTGCGTAAAAGCCAGATTGGTGGTTAATTGAGGTTTCCTGACTGGTTGTTTATTCCTATAGTAACCTGGACAAAGATGCCAGTCCAAACATAAATATGGACAGCCATGTATTTGTGATGATTATATTACTTATGATCAAAAACTAGCGTGTTGACAACTTTGCTAACAGCCAAACATTAAACAAGTGCAATAACACAAAACATAGCTTCCTCCAGCTTTCTACCCCCCTGTAATTATGCCCATAGAGGCTGCTGAGCCCAGTTACATTGCCCGCTTGCCCAGCTCCAGTTCTGGCACGACACTGGCCCCTGTGCCCTGGGCAAACCTCCTCTTCCAGGTGGTCCAAAACTCCTGTGGTACAAACACTAACACACCCCCAGTGCTCGGCGCTCACAGTCCAGCCCGGCTAACAAACTGAGCTAACATTAGCTAACAGCAGCTACAGTTGGCAGCTGTTTACTTTACTGTCCATCAGGAAACTCAACAGAAAGTGCAGCTGAATGAACAGATGAAATTAAAGACCTATCATTTATTACAGTTTGTAATAATCACTTACAGGATTTTACAGCTCTGGAAAGTTATCACGTCAGCAGCTATTTTATTCTGATCATTCACATAACAAAATAATCTGCAGCAATGTGTTTTGCGATTACATGTTTTTGATTGGCCAATGCAGAGATACTTCCGTTAATACACTTCCATATAGTACACTGTGTACTTTCCAGCGTAGTTGCTGATTTCAGCAGAGTAGCGTTGTATCAATTCAAGTACAGCTGTTGTGCACTTACCAGAAATAGTGACCGCAACATTTTACCACTTCTTCTTCTTTGCTGAATTGCAAAAGGGCCAACATTTGATTGCAAAAATATAAATATAATACATATGTACAACTTACATGTGTATATGGCGGTATTCACTGCAACTGCTTCATCTCCAGCAGCTTCCTCAGCTGCCATTTTCACATTTTTCCATTTTCACAACGCTAAAATGGCTACCATTGAGGGCAAGAAGCAGCTCAACTTTTTGACCGTCATGAGTGCACCACCCAGGTATTCACAGTACACTGCATTTTGCCATAATTGACAGTGTGAACGCACTTATGTACTCAAAATAGCAAGTGTAAGTATGGAAGTACATGAATTGAGAAGCATTGGTTCATTGGCGCCATTTAAATGAATAAGGGGGCGGTGTTTTGTCAAGTAGGGCTCAAGTCTGTCTGAACGAGGACTTATTTTTCCCACAGTAAGCTTAATAAAGTGATATAATCTGACTTTTCTGGAGTAAACCACACAATTCAGCGACTTTTCTATGTCATTTTCTTGATATCAGTGCAATGATTTACCTTAATCACCCTAAAAAAGTGCTGGGAAAAGCTCATACATCTGGAAAACAACAATCCGGCACCCTAATTAAGGCGTCTGATTGCTTTTTGCAGTCTTGTGTCAGATACCTGTGAGCCGATGAGTCACTTGGTGCTGTGAGGGATCTTGTTTTCGTGACCTTCAGATTAGTCATTGCTTCCAGGATTAGGCTGCAGAAGTTGACAGCTATATGAAAAGGTACCGTAATCCAGTAATACCAAAATGCCAGCTGCATTAAGAGCAGCTTAAACAACAGCTATTAAAATAGATATATTTAATATTATTGTAGCCTGACAAACATATTAGTCACTCCTGCTTGTCTTCGTCTTTGATCCATGCAGAGTTGGCTTCATCAAAAGGCTCAGTAAATGCCCTCTAGAAGGACTACTTTGTGTTATTCACAGGAAGTTCGCTCTTTGAGGCTATTCAACTCTTTGAGCGATAAACCTTGAGGTCGCCGCTGCTTAGATTAAAGGTGCTTTCCACAAACTCTTATTGGAGTTGGACACATGAGATTAAACACCGCATTTGATTTCTAAAGAATAAAATTCTTCTTGGTTGAGGAGCTCCAGTTTTAAGCAAATAAAAAAGTGTACTAGAAGAGTGTACTGTCAGGAAAATGACATTTAAACCATGATGATCTGCAGGACAGGAACAAGTGAAATTATATCACCTTACTGACAGATTTGTTTGCTTGTTTCAGACTAAATAGGTCTTGTGTTTGCCCTCCCACGAAGACGACAGATCGACTGTACTGCTGCCAGTCGTTTCCCTCTCATGAAATCGTCTGGACCTCTGACCTAAAAGCCTCCTACCCTGTACTTTAACCCAACAGCCTCTGAAAACCTCTGCTCCTATTTATACCGCACACTCACACAGCTGATCATTACCGCTCGTTAAGCCGGCTCTTGTGGCACACAGCGAGGTTGTTAGCAATTTGTTTGGGGGAAGAGTTATCAGGCAGTAGGCTGCACATAAATTTGGATATATATTGGATCTTTGTTGCATGCAAATCTTAATCACGTTAATCAAATCATTGTATCTTTATACTTTAGAGAGTCCGGTGTTGAAGGCATCAAAGTTTTGTCTGTCCAACAGATTCAGAGCACAATATCCTCATGAATACTGGCCTGATTTCATGTAAATTTACTGAGGTAAATTCTTTTGCCATAATCAAGAAAAACAATTCCACAAATATTCCAAAAATATCCTTATCTAGCGGGCAGATTGACTTGACATTTACTGGTTGTCTACAATGAATGAAGCTTCCTGTGCACACATCAAAAATTATTATTGTTAAGTTATTGTGTTAGTTCTTAAAAGATACTTATTGGGTGATTTGACAATGGCACATTTTAGGAAATGCACAGATGAGAAGATTGACACCTCTACTCTCATGTTTTTGTCCAAGGTTTCAGTCAGCAGCAAGTTAGCTTGGCTTAGCATAAAGACTGGAAATGGGGGTAAACGACTAGCTCAATAACACTTTATATAACGTAAAAACAGCAATTTCCTGGGATATTTCTTGGAAGACGTTGCTGCCAGAAAGAGTCCAGCACATAAACTCCTGCATGGAGTTCAAATTGTTATCGATGTTGTTGATCTTGTTGAAGTGTGTTTGAGGTTGAACATGTTTTTAGCTGTCGCATTATGCTAGCTCACCAGTGTAATGGACTGCTGAGGATCATTATCCTCCTCCATCACTTGAGGACGCGTTGTGGGATTTTGGTCCTACTTGTGTCGACTCTAACATGGTACAACATGGACAAAATCACACAATCTGACCTAAAGTGGTGGAAGAGGACAATGAAACGCGGCATAAAGTCCATCACCAACAGCTGCAAGAGCAAATCCATCTCTGCAAAAGCAGCAATCAAAGACTAAAAACACTCAAAAACAGACTTTTCAGAAATAATGGTTAAAATTTGGTTAAAAGGTTTAGTCATAGTTTAAATAAGAAGAAAACATTCTCAAAAATGTTATTGTTACCCTCAGTAGAAAACTTGGTTTCATGACATGGGAATTTAACCCAGGTCATTGAAATTAAAGGCACATGTATCCAACCAAACAAGGCAATTATCACACAACATAACAGTTAAAACAGAATAAGACAATGGTTTCTGCTTTCCTTTAAACCATATTTTCATTTCACTGTCTTTGGTAGAAGCAGGTGTTGCATTTTTCAACTGGTGGATGTCTGAGGTTGGAATGAAACTCCTCATTTTTCCCTAGTCTCGTTTTGAGCCTCAACATCAGTCGGCTTGACTTTACACGTTGAGGTCAAAGCTCTTCAGAAGAAAAATGATTTGCTGGCAGCTCGGTGGCCCACGCAGCCGTCCACTCCTTCAGAGATGTTTGAAGTGGAAGCATTTTTCTGCCATTCTGTCAGCCGCAACGTGCAGGGAGATCACAAATAAGGCGGTAAGATAAATAAAGCTTCCTCCTCCTACGATCTTCAGCTGCTCCGGAAACGATTAAAGTTCATTTGTTACAGCGGAGGAATCTGAAGATGAGGGCTTGTGTAAGTAGTTGTCAGTGATGTGATATTTCTGCAAATGCTTTCAAGTGTGTGTACTGTATGTATGTGTGCATGCTCAACAAAGAAAAAGGAAAGTAAATGCTAGTAAAATTCCTCCATTTTGGGGGAAATTATGGCACTTTCACGCATCAACATGACAAACTACTGTTGAACCAGACACAACGCTTTTACAGTGAGGCACATAATATTCTTGATACTGTCAGTTTGGTGAACATCTAAATGATGCTGGTCATAAACTATAGCAGCATCAGTAAACCCAACTCTTGTCTTCCATCCTATCTCAGCATTTACAGTTGGCTATCAGTTGGGTATTTACAGACAACACTTAGCCTAAAGCTACCTGATGACTCAAATATACATGTCCGGATAAGCAATATCTAGCTACTGTGTTGGGTCATTCATCCACTTGGATGGGGGAAGACCAAAGGGTTATAACGAAGAGCTTTGCCCTAGAAGTCCTCCAAGGACATCAGATAGATTTCTAACCCTCAAAGTCAGGACAACGTCAAAGTCAGGACAACGTCAAAGTCAGGACAACGTCAAAGTCAGGACAATTGACAGGATGAAAATTCGGGAGCTCACAGTGAACACTGTTACTCGGTCAGCTGGACGTTTCTGATAACAAAACACACCATTGCTAATAACAAACTACTTGCTGTTGGCTATATTTTATGTAATTTCCAGTAAAGAAACGTCAAAATACAAATTTAAAAGTACAAGCGTAGAAAGTACTAACCAGTTTTTTACTTTTTTTACTACTTACGTTTTTTACTACATGGTTTGGTTACATGACAACAAGTGCATATGTAACGGATTCATTGTGGACAAAAAGCGTCCTTCCTTGTGCTTCCTTGCGAAGTATCCGTACATGTATGTGCAGGACTATCTAATATTTACCATGTGTAACCATGCACGCGAATATAGGCTACTGTACAATAGCACCATAGTGGTAAAAGAGGATCACCAAGTCATTGGGAAGAAAAAAAACATATTTTTATGTCAATCCATCCAATCAGATATTTCAGTCTGGACCAGTGGTTGACCAAATGGGTGCCGTCTCAACAAAATGTCGGACTTTAATGTGCGTCTATTTGTTTCCCGTTTCCAACCGATACTCAACATAGGTCCTTCCTTAACCTTAACCAAACGGTTATTATTGTAACCATGATGACGAAGATCCCCTAACCTTAACAAAGTAGCAATTTTTAACTCAAAAACCAATGCTTAAACTTAACCAAACCTTAACCATAGTGATGCTTATATGTCTCATTTAATTTGGAGGACTTTGTCATCCTAAAGCCACGCTGGTAGCATGACTGAAAACTCATGGAACAAATAACGACCAACAAATAATGACCTTGCAGTTCGAGGTGTCCTCTCAACAGTTTTGATGTGTTTTTTTACAATGGTGGTCTGAGTCTGTGGGAAAAATCTGTTTTAACCCATAAGCCAAGTTTTGTTGCAGTACAGTGGTTTGCCGCTGGAAAAACTGGAGGGAAACCTCGTTCACACATTTTTATAGTGGTCCTGTATCTGTGCTTGATCTGGTCCGGGTCCTGGGATTATTGTTGGGACTCAAAAACGAGTGCTAATTGGACTGTTTTTTCACTGTTTTCTCCTAAATTTAGTATAACCCCCCGCTGAGAATCAACACTAAAAAACACACCTGCAACCTTAAAGTTTAAATTTAATATGTCTATCAACTAATGGCGACTAATGGAGAAAATAAAGCTTTGTTTTTGACTGTACTTCCATTTATTTTCCACAACATCAGCAGGAAGAAAAACAAAAGGCCTCGACTCATTACAACCCACATGAATACTCACGAGCTTGTCCACAACACACGATGAAGCACAAACACTGAGGTTTCAATAACAACAGCAACACAAGTATGCAGCTGAATCAACTGCAACTTATCATTAAAAATATCCAGAAAGCATTGATGTTAGAGGGCTGAGTGGACCACAGGCTGCTAGGAATCATACGCTCAGCTCATGTAACCCATCTGTTTCCTGCTATAAGACATTTCTATTGTTTTTTAAAGATGTGTTTCAACAGAATTGACTACATGGTTAGAAAAACGATTTATTGTGGTTCATATGCTGACTTGTGCTTGATTCCTGTCATAGCTAGAGTAAGGGCTGGAAGAATAAAACACAAATGAGAGCGGGACTTTTTCAAAATGCAAGCATTTGAGTACTTTATTATTCATTTCTTAAATTAAGAGAGAAATTTAACTACAAGTGGACTACACAAAAGAGGCAAACAAATCAAATCAGCGTAAAACATTGGTATTTCCGCAGCACAACTTGTTCTTCCTCTTTTTTAACTATTACTAATTGGGATTTATGCCGGCAATAAAACACAAATGCCTGATAAAGGTTTTAGAGAAAGCATCTGGAGAAAGAGTAAAACACGAGGGGTGGATTGGATTAAAAGATTGTTATCATGTAATATCTTTCTCTGTGTATTGTGCACTAATTTCTTCTACTTACTGCAAAATTTCTACATATCAAGCTGCAAGCTGATATTTCATAAGGAGAAAGATGCTACAGAAACAGATGAAAGGAAGTAAAGCAATATGCTTCACTGTGCTCTTAAAGTATGAAACTAGGTGAAAACATCTTGTAACATGACAGCTATGTTAGGTTTGGTTAGGTTTAGGCACTTAAAACACTCGGCTAGGGTTAGAAAAAGGTTGTGGTTTGGGTCAAAATAACCAGTTTTGTCACCAGAAAAACAGGTGCAAAATGCTAATTATACAAAAACATGATATACTATTAAAGCAGTGACCTGGCATGACTAAGCTAAGGGCTTGACCTGTTCTTGACTTGACCTGATTTAGCTAAGGACTTGACTTAGTTAAGGACTTGACTTGTGTCACAAGTCTGTCATCTAACAGTTACTACACTTGATTGTCTTAGTTGATACTGAGCTATATTAGATTCTTCACTTTTCATACGTCTAAGATAGACATAACTTAGTGACACATTTCAATGTATAGCTAGGATCTACCTAACATTAAAGTTCATTTGTAAGCTAGATTTGTTTAAAACACATATAGTCATCTAACCATCTGCAGTGTCAGATCTCAGTAAATAAAGGCAGTGAGTCATAAATTATCAAAACCAAAAGGAATGATAACCAAAACTACCAAAGAAATGGAGATTTCCATGTTGGATGAGTCAAAGTTTCCCACTAACATGTGAACAACGAAAAACCGAGAATATGACCAACACAAATCATACATTTTTATAGACTTCGTACCTGTTAGTCACAGACATCTCTGACATTTTCTATTGTGTGCCGACAGAAGCGACAACTCAAACTGTAAAAACTAACAGAACCGAGGCCTGCCGCATGAAAACTGATGTCAAGTTTGTTGTGTCTCGTTCAATTCATCCCAACTCTGACAGAAACAAAAGAGAAGAGGTTAGTTTAAATTAAATATTTGTACGTTTGGTTACTTTTGGATTGGATTAAAATATTTTTCATGCCCTGGAGGCTGAGCAGCACCTCACTATATTTTTTCTTTCACTGGAGTCATCAAACACTTTCATTTCAACGCTTACCAAAAACACCAGTTTCATTTTCCAGAAGGTTTTATGTTGGCTGGGAATGAGTCATCAAAACTTCAGGGTCTGGAAAGGATCGCCGCTGACGAAAACATTTCCCAGCATGCTTGGTTAGTTACATAGCAGGATGATGGATTGAAAGCTCTTCCAAATAAATACATGAAAACAAATCTCCACTTCCCAGGTCGGCAATGAGGTTTTTATTCAACCCCTATTTATCCAGAGGAGGTTGGCTGAGCACATTCACTCTTTCTCAACAATGCCGTGATTCAGTTTCATAAAGCTGCACACATTATCATTTGGGAGCTGCCCAGTGTGACCACAGCCTTCTACTGTCAGCTACTGGGAGCTGCCCAGTATACAACCACAGCCTGCTGCTTCTTCAGCGCTGCTCCACCGAGCTAATTGGAAGCTAAGTGTCTTGTTCAAGGGCACAACTGAGGTTGGTGAGCGTTCAACCAACAAGATGTATTTCCTTACACAGCATCAGTGGTGTCAAGGATGTTTCAATTTTATGTGAAGAGGTTTTAACATATCCGTTAATAATTTGATAGTAATTTATTAGGTGCTTTGAAGGTTTTTCTAGATTCTTCGAAGACTTTTCTGCCTGTCAATTAAAAAATGTGTGGTCCACAGAACCAGAGAAAACAAATTTAATCCCATTTCCCAATGATTTATGTCATTGCCAAATGATATGTATTCTTTACTTAAAGTGTTTAGAGTGCTATTTTTATTTTGCATATTTAACTGCTGCTACTTACTCTGTACCTGCGTCAAACTGACCTCCATCTGTCTCGGAGGCTGTGTCTGGTTCTGGTCCAGGCGGGTCACTGGTCTCCGTTGCACACTAACTGCAGCTACAGCATCAGGACGTCAAAGGGGAAAACCATAAAAATAAAAAAATTCTCCCTAAATTATGATCCAGTTCCACAAAAAATTGTAAAGTTATAAAGATTTGTACAGGAATCAGCAAGGCTCTGCTGTAGTTCAAGCTTACGTAGGCACATCACATTTTGTTTTACAGGAAGAAAGATGATCAGATTTTGATATGAAAATACAAAGAAATTGATTTTTTTTTGCATTTATTGTTAAATTGATGCACAATTTGACCAGAAGTGTGATCTAAACTTTGATCTCGACATTTGTTTTACTGTTACAAGTAAAAGTCCTGCATTAAATGTTGTTGTATATGTATATATCAAGAAAACTATACTTATTGTGTCATTTGTTATCAAATGAATGAACTAATCATCATTGTATTATAAGGAATGTCATATTTTAAAAGCTCTTTTTGTGTTTTGTGTGCAAGAATCTTGATTTGTAAAGTAGCTAAAGCTGTCAGATAATTGTTATCAAGTAACAAGTACAAAGTAGGATGAAAAGGAAAGACTAAAGGAAAGAGTAAATGTACTTAGTTACATTCCACCATTGCATGAGACAAACATCCAGCTCTGATATTGATGGGCAGCTATGTATGTGGGATGTCTGATATCTGAGGAATGGAGTGGGAGAAGAAAATATGTAGCTCTCCGTCACTTTCCTCATAAATTAACTGCTTTTCTTCTTTAGGTTTTCATTTTTCTAGAGCTGGCTGAAGAACAGAAGCTCAGAAGCAAAGTTAATCTCTCAACACTCGCCTCTAAGCAAACAGAGCTGAGATAACCTCTAGACGTTTGATGTTCAGTGTGTTACTTTACATGACTGTCCAAGAATAGAGTGAAGAAGAAGAGTGATGTTGCTCATTGTTTGTTTTTGTTGGTTTCCAAGTTTCTTTTTCTTTTTTTTCTTTCTGAGGTATCTCTGGCATCTCAAACATGGAATCATAAATTCCAGAGGTGCATCAAGTGCCACAATCACCAAACACGTTAAAGTTAGCGCCAATTTTCTCACACTTTTGCAAAAACAGTATCTGCTTGTAAGTTTGTTTATGGTTTACTTTGAAACTGAAACCAACCAAGGCACAGCAGTGCTGGGATGCACTAACCAGAACCGTAGAGGGTTAAGTAAAGTTGTCACATTGCAGCAGTTCATGTTAAAGTTTCTGATTCAGATCATCATTGGTTGTTCTATGCTTACATTGCATTTACCTGCCAGCACTGAGCCAACAATGGAACATCCCAGTCGTACAAAAAAATCCCCCAAAAAACTCCAGACATGTTTTTACTACAAGCCTCTCAGAGCATTTTATTTCCCACTTTGACCCTGACTCACTGGTTGCTTTTGGTTTTATATTTAGAGTTAATGGAGAAATGTTTTGGAAACTTCAGAGCCACGGATGAGCCAAGACGCTGTGGAATCTGAACCTGTCTGTTCTGTAGATTTAGCAATACCATAGTGTAGAAATACTTTGTTATAAGTAAATATTACTGGAATAAAAGTCCATCCATCCATCCATCCATCCATCCATCCATCCATCCATCCATCCATTTTCTTCCACTTATCCTGGGTCAGGTCACGGTGGCAGCAGGTTTAGCAGAGCACTCCAGACAACCCTCTCCCCAGCAACGCACTCCAGCTTCTCCTGGGAGATCCTGAGGCGTTCCCAGACTAGATGGACTATATAGTCCCTCCAGCAGGTTCTGGATCTGCCCCGGGGTCTCCTCCAAGTTGGACGTGCCTGAAACACCTCCAAAGAAAGGCGTCCAGGGAGCTTCCTAATCAGATGCACGAACTGCCTAAGCTGGCTTCTCTGGATGTGAAGGAGCAAAAGTATATAAGTATAATCAGAACAATGTCTACAGTAGCTCATCTATTGGATCGGACCTCACGGGCTGCCTTTGCTCCCTACGTGAATCAATGAGCCTTGGTCGCCCATGAAGCTGTCGCTGGTTCACCTTTTTTCCATCCTTGGACCACTGACCACTGACCGAGAAGACTAACATGTCAACTTTGAGGACAAAATGTTCACTTGCTGCCTGATATATCCCACCCACTGACAGGTGCCAGATAATCAGTGTTATGTACTTCACCTGTCAGTGGTCATAATGTTATGGCTGATTGGTGTATATTACATTTCACCCTGAAACGTAGTGAAGTATAAGTTCAAGTACCTCAAAACTGTGTTTAAGTACAATACTAGAGTAAATGTACTTAGTTACTTTCCATCACTGACGCACACACTCACACTGTGGGCTCCATTCGCACGCAAAGGTGCTGGTTCGACCCCCATGTCCCCACATTCTCAGGTGGTGACTTCAGAGCAGGCTGTGAGTGTGTGTGTGTGTGAGTGTGTGTATATATATTTGTGTGTGTCTGTGTCGAGGTTTTGGGGGGCCGGCTCTTGGGTCGAACTCCGCCAGCCCAGACTGTTATTACTGCTGTTACATACGCACACACACACACACTCATACACACACTCATATACACACATAGTGACTCGGCTCGTCTGGCCTCTTCGCTCATCTGGGGTTGATTAACATCACCACTTCCCTACACACACACACACACACACACACACACTTATGAGCAATGTGACGTCGGCTTCCCATGAACTCAATCACCCCTTCAAAATAAAATCTGAGGTTTGGGGCTCTTCTTTCTCTGCTCTTAGATAATTTAATCATTTTACACTTTCCAGGACTTTCCAGGACAGGCCTTAAAAGTGAAGGTTGCCTGAACACATGCTGTTTACACTGTATACTGATTTAACAATACTTAGTGCCTAATGTACACGGTTAGTTTGAGGTCAAAACCTGTAAACCCACACAGGTGTTTTTGATTATGGTGCCTGATTAGACCTGTACTCAGGTTAAAATTGGATGGAGTTATGTTGAGATTTACTGTACATGAGGTCCATGTACTGAATAAAAATCACAAGATGTCTCAACAGGTGCAACAAAACTAAACAGGAAAGTGAACAAGAGTCTTGAAATGAGGTTAGTTAAATAGAAACACCTGTATGGGGACTTCCAACACATCACTTTTGAATCAGACATGTAACCAGTAGAAACAGAAAGCCAACATTTACCTTCATATCTGGGAAATCAATCATTATTGTTCAAGAAATGTTCAAGTATGTGAACCACAAGTTATAAATAGCATTAACATCCCAGTTATAATTATAACTGGGCACAGTTTTCTGATAAAATACAGTATATTCAGCTCCGTAATTGATCATAAGTGCTTGAAAACCAAACAAATAGAGAAAGAACAGAGAGCTCACATCAGCCAAATTTCATAAACCCAACTTTAATGGATGTAGGTTAGTGAAATAATGACTTAAACTATTATCTACATAGTTGGCAATTAATGTTCATTTCACTAATTGAAATGAACATGATTAATGGACTAATCATTTCAGTGGTTGGTTTACCAGGACTGTTAGTTTAATTTAGTTCTTCATATGTAACTAGTAACTAAAGCTGTCAAATGACTGGAATAAGCAAGTACATGTACCTCACATTTTTATATTTGAGTAATTGTCCTTAGTTACACTCCACACTGCAATTTGCAATTACAAGTCAAAGGTCACAAACATGTCATAAAATTGACAAATAATACTGTGAACACTGTAAGTTTAGATACAAGGCTAGAGGCCTATGTCCTGGAACCATTAGCGTTAGCAATTAGCATTAGTGATTAGCATAAAAATTGTTAAATGCTGTTAATTTAGAATAAGCAAAGTCTGGTTATTATATATATTATGTATTATATTATATTATTTTATGGTTCATGATGTGGTCTATTAACAGTGTATATTTAAAACTGTAAAAGCAGGCTAACTGGCAGCTAGTTCAAGCTAGCTCAACTGTTTTAGCTAACCAGGGTAATACAGTGTAATATGGGGTTTTCAACCAGTAAAACAGTTAATATGAAAGTTGTGTGGAGGGGCTGTACTCATACAGGTGTGAAAACATGTTTATTGTTGTATACTGCTATGTTAAATATGTTTTTGTCAGTTTTCTTTTGTTTTGTTTTTTAGCTAAAAACTAACTTCTCGTCCTTAACTGATGCTGTCATCTTCCACCATTAACCTACATTATTGTCCTTCCCTCTGATGTTTGTATTTCACCATACAAGAATGTTTTTGTCAAATTTAAACCCAACTCCATGTAAAGCACAAAACCTCTTGTATTGTTCTCATTGAAATTTATGGGAAACTAAACTCGTTGTGACTGTGCCAGACTTCCACCAGCTTAATACAAGGAAACATAAATTAAAGCTTTCTCTCTTTCCTTGAAGGACTTTGTCATATTTACTTTAGAGGATGAGGGAAACAGAACATTTCTACAAGATGATACAAAGTGAAAAAGTTGTGGAAAACAGGAAGAGGCTGCAGGAAATGAGCAGACCCTTCAGTCTCACTGGAGTCGTCTTTTTAGACTCAATTCCAGGTTGAATAAATCACTTGTTAAATGGATATATTTTCACATTCCAGTAATGATCCTGTGGGACTGCCGGGTGGGAAACTCGACTCTGCCAAACCTTCCCTGGTCTGGAAAAGACGGCGTTACTGTCGAGAAATTACCCAGCACTCTGGGGAAATTCACAGTGCGTTTTATCTCTTTGATTTCTTTCCTCCAAACAATTTCGCCTCATTCTTTCCTTGGCCGCCGCTGCTCTGTTGTTATTGAGAATGCTGTTAGCTCAGCTAAGCGCTCAAATTGATTTGACAAACAGCGAGCATGTGAGTCACAAATGAAATTTCCCACCTTGGCGGAACTCCGAGCTCCTTTTTCGTTCCTCGACGGTTTTTGGGCTTTAATGGACGCAGTTATGGCAGTGATGAAGAGGGGAAAAAACCTGACAAAGTCCAAACCTTTCCTTTGAACTTTCTTTTTTTATGTCCTCACCTGCTCAGTTCCCGGCCAACTCCCAATAACGGGGATGCTGTCACACACGCAGCCTCATAAAACTGAAAGTTAATCAACCATCACATTGTTTAGTTCAAAGGTGCACTCTGAACTCTTTCTGAGTCAGCTCTGTGAGTTTTAGGTAAAACAAACATCAGCACTTCAGCAGCTGGTTAGTGGCAAGTCTAAATATTGGTGAGGTGGTGGAGTGTAACCAAGTACATTTACTCAAGTACTGTACTGAGGGACTTGTGATGAACTGAAGGGTTCTATTCAAAAACCCTCTTGGGTTAGCTGGAAAATGCTTTTTCAAGATTGAATGCGCCCCTAAACATAACAATAAAGTGTTTAATAATGCATAAAGAATTGACATTATTGGAAAATGAATAAAGTATGTTGGGATGTTGAAATGCAGTGCTATGTCTCTCTGAATACCACAGACAAATATGGACGTTGCATCCGTGACAGGTGAGTTCTATAAAAATTCACCCTCAGTACAGTTGTCATGAACGGGGAAATTAGCTATAGAGACCAAAACTGTTTTTTGTACCAGGCTGTAAACATGCTTATTTCTGCTGTGAAGTTGGACATTTTAATATGGGGCCTTATGGAGACTGACTCACTTCTGGAGCCAGCCAAGTGGATGTTTGAGGAACTGCAGTTTTTGGTATGTCTGCATAGGCTTCACTTTACAGCCACAGAGGTTGCAGCTTGCTGAATACATTTACTGTACATATTAGTCGTATAATAATTTAATTTTGAGGAGAAATGGTTGGGTTGTATAGTTGACTTTCATTCATGTGCATTGGTTTCCTGACACAGATTGATTTTATCTTTCTGCACTCCAAGTTCCCTCTGAATGAATGTTTTGCAAAATAGTAAGTCACACCAAAGCCCAGCCAGTTTTTACAACATTTGTGGGATCGACTTTACCTGCAGGAAGCTGATTTCTTAGGCTAAGTTGCTGCGTGAACTATGACTTTGAATGAATCTTAGTTATCATTGCAGCTATGCACCTACACAGTTTCCTGTCCCATGCCTGCTTTTCACTGCAAGCCACAAACAAATTTAGATTTTCTAATCCTGGTTTGACTGCAGCATTAGTCACCGATTCTCTCGAAATACTTACGCCTCATCGTCAATATATTTGCATGCACCTACAAAAACCTACGTAGAAACCACAGCCGAGCGGCGGCAGACCTCAGAGCGACAGTTGACTTGTCAAACAGAGAGATGTCTGTATTAGCTACATCTGTTGCTTTTGATAAGCTGATAAGCCGAAAAAAGATCCGTTGAAGAGCCGTTGAGGACTTTTATTCTTCTCTTGAGGCACTTATTCTCAGAAAGACAGGCATTAGCACTAACTTTTGACCTTATAAGAAGTTATAAGGCTACACACAATGCACATTCAGGCTTTGAGAGCTGATGTTAGTTAGATAAAGAAATGATGCAACAAGTGACAATTATCTTGGTTTCACATGATATGAAATTCACAGTGTCTGATTACAAACTGTGTTCGCTGCTATTACTAGTATTAGAGTTGAATATTCACATTTAGTTCTTTTAGTTCTTTTTCAAGGTGTGGCTTAAAAAGTTCAAAATAAACATATTTGGCACTGATATTTTTGATTAATTCATATAGATTACATGAATATTTGAATTATTGCTCAGTATAAACAGCCGAAAATCATTCTGTTCTTGCACAAAAGTTCCTCAATTTATTTTGACTTGTGACCAAAACTGTGATTTTGAAGTTGTCAAGTGAATTTGGGTCTTATTTACTACACGTTTGAGAGTGTAAGAAGTGTATTATACAGTCTTAATCTTTATTTTAGTTGACGAAAAGACAGATTAGGTTTAGGATTTTCATTGTTATTTATAATTCAATGCAGGCTACAATACATGCTGTAATTGTTTTCTTTGCAAGAATTGAGTAAATCTCCATTTGCTGTATTTGGTTAATGTGTTTTGTGTTATTTGCAGCTTTTACTAGCAGACTAACACCCTACTAAATCACCAACTGCCACATTTATTAATCAGACTGACACCTGATAGACCACAGTTGGCTTAGTGTTTGGTTTGGCTGAACAAATGTGAAGAATACAGCCAAACTGTGATTAGAAAGATACTTTGGAAAACGACAAGATGTTTGGAGTTTTTTTTTACTGAGGCTCCTCTGGTTGCCTGAAAAAGTACCCTGAGATGTAGAAATAACAATTAAATTACAAATATTTCATGTTAAATATTCAAAAACAATTTAGCTGCTCAGACCTGGAGGATTTTAGTTTGAGTTAGTTCATAAATTTTGTGATTATTTATTTAAATTAACTTGTGTTGACCTCTACAGAGGAAAAACTTGATTTGTTTATTGTTCAACCCTGTTTTGCAAATAAGCTAATCTTCTCACACACCACCACTGATTTTGGCAAAACTGGATCATATTTTATGGAGAAAATGTTTTCTGCTTTTCCCTCTGATGTCCTCTTGCTGCTCCGCCTCAACTCATTATGATTTACAGAGTTTTGTGATGAACAGTAAAGTAAACTGCTGCCAAATGTAGCTGCTGTTAATGTTAGCTCCATTTGTTAGCCGGGCTGCCGGGACTGTGAGCTCAGAGCAGTGAGAGTGTTAGTGTTAGTACAACACGTGTTTTGGACCACTGGGAAGAAGAGGAGGTTTTCAGGCATTTTGCAGCTTGGAGTGGAGCCAGTGTCGTGCCAGAACTGGAGCTGGGCAAGCAGGCAATGTAAGCAGCGAAAAGACCAAAGAGGACGTTGGACGATGGAGGGAGCTGAGAAGAGAAAATGAGAGTGACCAAGAAAGAAGTGGCCGGACAAGAGTAAACCTGGGACTGACTTTGAGAACTTCATGAAATAAAATGCTGAAAGACAGACGCCGAACTGGACTTCTTGCTGTTGGACTAGTAAGTAATAGTAGCTGGCTGCTATGTCTTATGTTGTTGCCCTTGCTTGATGTTAGTAAAGCTGTTGACTCCCTACTTTTTGATCATAATAATCATAACAAATACACGTGTACAGCTGTCCATATTTACCACAGAGGTATTGCACTCAGAAATTGGTATATTTGCGATTTAGTCCCCCCAGTTTTCAATGTCATGTTGCTTGTCTCCAACACGACCTGAAGTGGTTAATTTTTTTTGCCCACTGAGCGGTTATTAGGGTGACCTGGTGTGTGTCTGTTTGGGTGTGTGTGTGTGTGTGTGTGTGTGTCTGTTTAGTTTAAAGGCAGTTCATTATCGAGCGTCACACGGTTTTAATTTGCGGGTTTTATTAGCCGATAAACACACAGACACATTATATTTACCCTGCTACTCAGGCTGTGTGTGTGTGTGTTTAAATATTTAATGAAGTAACATGAGCACACTGAGGACACTGTTGTTCTTAAGAGAGAGGATTAGAATATATATCGAGATCAAATGAGCTTTCCTATAATCACGCACTCTTCTCTCTTCCTCTGTTTTTCTTTTTATTCATTTATTTCTCCTTATTATTATCTCTTTATTTCCCTCCTATTTAATGTTATTGTTCATACATGTTATAATTAACAATGACAGTTTTCTGCCATTTGCTGTGAAACTCTGTCTTGGTACATCACCACCACCTGCAGGCCACTTGTGGTATTACAGCAAGACACATTCTTCACATGCAGGTAGTTTTCTTGCAGTTAGGCTTTGAGAAGCTGACAGTTAAACTAATTTAAGTTTTAATGAATGTCTGAGAAATACATGAAGTTTCACGTTTATTTAATTCACATTAAAGGCAGAAAAGCTGAAAAAAAGCAAACATATGAGGAAAAAAACATAAGAAATATGTGAAATATAACGTTTGAATAATAGAAATGACCTTGTATCCATGCCACACTATTCCATGCCTCACTATTTAAATGCATTTTAAAGGTATAGCACTATTAAATCATCTGCATTAGAAATAAGCCTGTAAAATGACCTTTCAGGAGTCATTAAAGTGCACTGTAAAAAAACAGGATGTTTGACATCTATATCCAGAACAGCTATTTAAAATTAATTTTAAATATCATTACAATGTAAAAATCCTGGATAAAAATGATGGAAAACACGCAAAGTTTTATCACTATATCACTAATATTGCCAATGTAAAAATAGATAAAGATGCTATACAAATAAAGGGAAACATTTTTGCAATGTCTTTATGCTGATTGTAATAGAATTCAACTTATTGTGCAGAGTTGCAAAAAAACTAAAGTAGCACAAGAACAAGTAACCTAAAACAAATGTGCTAACAAGAAACCATTGAGACAATTCAAAAAATACAAACAAAATCCTGAAAACATTAAAACACTGTGGAGTAGGATTTTTTTTAAATGCTCTCCTGCCAGTTTCTAAATCTGCAGTCAGGACTGTTTAAAGGTTTTGTGGGTTTAAATTTAACAATTAACACCGTGAGAACGGTTTTTGCATCTTTACTCCTGCTTTGTTTTTATTTTCCTTCCTTCTGTTGTTGCTCTGTTTCCCGTCGTGGTTCACTTCATTCCCTCATAATGTCCTCACAAATTACCAGAAGTCCTGAATGACTCAAACCTAAAACGAATCCCAGACACCTTGGCAAGAGGTTTGTATCCAAACTGTCACCGGCTCAGAGAAGGCCCAGGAGTACAATCTGCCTCCAGGGGTCGGAGACCGAGCGGTAGCTTTGCAGTTGGAAGTGAAACCAAGCAGGACCACACACACATACTGAAACATCCACCTTTAATGAAAGTCTGGCAGCACCAACAGACGAACGTTTGGACAGGAACGATCTCTGTTAGGTAACAATTTACCCGAAGGTATTACTCATAGTCATTGTGAGGAAGCACATCGAAGAAAAACAAACGTCTTGTACTTTTTCCACTCCGATGCATACGGTCACTGGAGCTTCACCACATCGGGAGGTTGGTTGCTGGTATGTCAAGTTACTTTTAGGATCTCATTGCCATGCCATTGTCATTGCCTCTGCAGCTTGTTGCCATCGTCCTCTTGTTGTTGCTGTGTCTCATTTACCCAAGTATCTGTTTGGCATCTCACCCCAAATATTGATGACATTGATTGATATTAACATGTCCTTGCTTTTACATTCTGGCTATCGTTGCATCTGCAACTTATCGCCTTCAGCCTCTGAAGCTCCTATCCACCAGCATCTGCAACTTGTTGCCATCAGTGTTTCATTATTGTCAAGTCCTGTGACTCATTGACTCAAGTATCTGGTTGCCTTCAGCATCTGACCCCAAATATTGATGTGTTGCCATCAACATGTCATTGCTTTTGCATTCTGGATCTTGTTGCATCTGCAACTTATTTCCATCAGTGTCTCATTACTGTCAAGTCCTGTGACTCATTGAAGTATCTGGTTGCCTTCAGCAAATCATGGAAAATATTCTTGCTTGTGTCTCCAGGGTTCATTGCTATCAGCCTGTTGATACTTTGTCTTACTGCCTTCAGCTTCTATCACTTGGAGCTATCAGTATCTTGTCCGTGTTTCATTGTCGTCAGCTTCTCCATGATGCCCCACTGCCACCAGCTCCTGCATCTTACTGCATCCTGACATCCAACAGTGTCTGTATCGTGTTGCTCACCTTGGTGTTGTGTTGCTGGTCTCTTTCAGGCCTCACCTGCTGCTCAGGTGATGCTGGTGTCAGCATCTCGCTGTAATTAGTCCTTATTTTCGTGTCTTTGCTTTTATTTCACCACCTGTAGCGTTCCTACGGTTACATATGTGTTGCTATGTATTTACTGGTTTTTATATTGTATTTTGGTGTATAGTGTCTGTTTTTATCTAGTGTGCTGTGGACCAATGAGAAGAGTTAAATCTGGGGATCGGTTCAAGATAGCCAGTTGCCCCAGATTGAACTCATCTGAAAGAAAGTTGACTTTGAGAAACATCACAGACTTCTATGAGTGTCCTATTAGTATTTCAGAGAAAAGGTCACCTTTGACTTCTTGTACACACTACAAAAAGTATATTCTTTGCAAAACAAGTGTGTGTTTTCCCCCAAATAAGACACTCATAAGACAGTTTCTAATGAGTGCAGTACATCTGTTTGACCACTAGATGTAGCAGTTCAGATTAATTATAACTAAAGCGCCTTCATCAAATTGGGGAACTAAAATCAAACAAATAAATGACGACACTGTGTCAAAAAATGTAAACTTTATTATTATAATTTGTTAGTAAGTTAAACTACTCAAGAAAAGATTTTAATAAGTAAACAAAGATTTAAAACCAGTATGACAAGATAGTACAATTGTTCTTCTAACTGTACAAAACAACAACTTCTTCTCTCTTTCTCTCTTTGGTGGTTTGGACCTCTAAAAGCATTTTCTATTTTATCATCTTTTCTTTCTATTTCTTAAAAAACTACAAACAGATACTCTGATAGCTAAAAAAAAATGTAGAGAAAACATCACCGTGAGTTGAAGCCAGGTTGGAAAACTACAATATAAACTCCCTTGGTCAAGTGTTTACACATGTATTATTCCTCACAGCTGATTCATAACAGTGTGGCATGTTAGTCCGAGTCACTCACTGTTATGAGCTTCAAATATTACAAACAGCCAGGGTGGAAAATCACCAGCAGCCATGAGTTAAGCTGTTTACCAGCATCTGGTAATTTGGTTAGTTTGGCCTTGCAGCCTCTTTGGCAGGACGTTTGTTCTGCAGTTAAAAATCAGATTTATGTGTTTGGAAGAGTCACAGGAGCCGGCAGGTGAAGTTTTAAACATATGATTCAATACACGTGACATGTAAGAAGTCTCTGGAGGGAGGTGACTGGTGCATTGACCCTATTCTCCTGTACTGTCTCAAAATGTCTGAATTTTACAATACATATCTTAAAAGGCTGTTTTTCCTCAGACCTTGAGCCAGAAATCTCCACTTCAGTAGAATTTACATACATGAAACCCTCCAGTTTGACTCCTGTCTATATTCTGAAGGTTTTTACAGAGGGGTTTGTTCATGTATCATTCAAAGCCTGATTTATACAACATTTTACCCATAAAATATGGAAAAACAACATTTTTTATGGCTGTTGACAGTATTTTCTGATTTATGGAGTTATAAAAAAGAGAATTCCCTCTGTAGAAACCTTTGACTCTAATTTGTCAACTAACTTTCTTCTGTAAATGTATGCAATTTAGCACATTTGTAATGAAATAAAGCCTCATTTGCATCTTTCAACATAAAACTTGTAATACAAAGTAAATAATCAGCCGGGAAAGTTTCATGGTGATAACGATTCATTAAAATTCACCTTAACAGGGAATGTCACTGAAATTTATGTTTTTTTTTATTCTGGAGACATTTTCCTGAAAACCTTTGAAGCATTTTAAAGCTGCACTCTTTCTCTGTCGCTATCTCTATCTCATGAGTTTCATGGCCATTTTTGGAGAATCAGTCATAAAGTCATTCGCTCTCTTGGCAGACACAGTGCTCCAACTTTAAGGACTTTTATCTCTGCAGGATGTTACCACTCTGGCAGCATGGAACGTTTATAGTGAAAATAAATCTGGATTTTTAAAAAGTGTTGGATATTTTTTTTGCACTAAGTGATGCGAGAAAACAAATCATCTGATTTTAAATCAAAAGCACTGTCTGTTTATGGTGTGTTTAGTTGTGTTACAGGTTGACAGTCGAGTTTCACTGAGGAGTTTGGCAGCTGCTCGTCATGAATCAAGTTCTCTCTGGGTCACATTGGCAAGAGCTGTGAATATCGAGATTAGAAATTGGTTTTGTTTGCACGAGAGTCATGTTTCGTCCAACAATGTCACTGAAATAAAATGGTCGTAGCTGACAGACTCACAGGTCAGGTCTTGCTGCGAGTTGGCGGCAGCAATGTGCAAAGTTGCTTCATGCAGCTTAAAGGAAGTTGATTAAAAATGTCTCCTCAGTGGAACAAAGCTACAAAGCTCTTTTAGTCCTCGACAGCACAACTCAAGTCCATACTTGAATACAAGTTTATTCCTCATCTTCGACCTTCAGAGGTTCCCTGCTTTGGAGCACCGTATCAGAACCGACAGACTCGTCGTCGTTGTCATCGATCTCATCGATGTCTTTGTCCATCTCGTTGGTGACGTATGAGCCTTTATGTCTGAACAGGCACCACAGCAACACTGCTATTGTGCAGATTAATAGCAGCAGAACTGCTCCGACAACTCCTGGAAGATGGAGTATAAATGTCAGGGCAGGAGGCCACTACAAGATCGCAAAATCTGAACTCATACGTGTAATCACTGAATTTTTGTTTTTAAATTGATGAATAATAATTTAATAATGAAATTTAAAGTATATTTTAGAAGATGCTTATGCTGCATTCATGTAATGTGGGATAAAAGTTGCTGGAGCAAAATCAAGATCTTAAAAACCAGCCGTCATGATCAAATCAGACTCATAATCTGTGATTTAAGAGAGGACAAACTGTAGAAGGCTTAAAATACGTCCTCTGTCTCATAGCTGTTAGCATCATTAAAAAAAGTCCTTACCTCCAATTAAAGGTGCAAAAACTCCTTGTTCTGGCACAGTGACTGTGAAGACACAAATTAAATTAAAATACCATTCATTCATTTATTGTCACATATATAGGAGGTAAAACATACTTTTTATGGTGAAATTCAAACGGTGGTAGTGGTAAGAAGTACTCAGATTGATTACTAAATTATAAATTGTAATACCACAGTGCAGAAACATTTTGAAAGTACAAAAGTATTAACTTGAAAATGTACTTTAAGTACTTAAAATGAAGATCATACAATCAGTGTTTTCCTCTCTCTTGTTATTTGAGCTCTGGTTGTTTTAAGTTCATACTTTTATAATACAGGACAGGGTTGTTTATCAAAGAGTGAAGCCTCTGTGAATACAGCTTCGGTTCAGGTCTTCACCGTGCCCTTATCCTGTTGCATTTATTTAAAGTTTACGTCTTAAATAATAATCTTAACTGTAAAAAAAAAAAAAAATCACAATTTCATGTATACTGTATACTCACTGTGAAGCTTCGGCGACCCCTAGTGGGGGTCTGGACTGGATCAAAAATATTGATGCATTATTGTGTTCATCACTTTATAAGGGTGCAGCTAATTTGAATCACTTTATATACTGCTGGGGACCTATAAAGTTTAATCTATATACTTTGTATAATTAATCTGAATCTGCAAAGTAAACGATGGTAAAAAAAAAGTACAACATGTGCTCAAGTCGAAGTATAAAGCAGGAGAAAGCATTTCCAGGATTGCTGAGCCACCACGCCCATGCAGTGCTACAGGCAGCTCACATTATAAAGTTAGTAGGGGAACGCATGGCAGCTGATTTTCATTTTTTTTTTTTTTCTTGGCTCGCGATCCAACCATGCATGGCATTCAAACACCCATGGTCTATTTTAAAGTCTCAGTGTGTGCAGAAACGAGGTGACAGAGGCTGGTTTTACACTTCAGGGCCAAACGGAGCTTGACTCTGTTCACATGAGTTCTGTATTTACACATCACAATCTGACACGTTGTCAAATGATACCTGACAAAAAAAACAGGCCTCGGGTGGCAAAGAAAACTGCCGCCAAACCTGTTCAGTGTGATGGAACGGGCACAGAGATTACAAGACATTTTAGCTGACCCTAAAAAGCACAGTTTTGTTATCTTGAAATGCAGTGATAAGAGCAAACACTGCTATGCTCTGCTTCTGGGCTGAAAAAAAAGGGTGAAACACTGTTTTTTAACAGTAATATTTGGATTAAGGATTTGCAATATGGTGACATTAATAGGCTAATAATTTCAAAACAATGAAGTAACTTGGGTTGATGTTTTCACATTATAGGCTTCTATCAGCTTAACCTCACTAAATCACCACCACCACCTCAATAGTAACGAAGTTCTTGGAAAAACAGGTGCTTAACATCTTCCTTCCAATTTATTGACAACAATTGGACTCCCATCAGTTGACCTGTAAGGCTAAAAGGGGGACTGACTTCTCTTCTACCACTTGGCACCTTACATGGGTGTACACGTGTGGTGTAAAAGCGCCTTGACGAGGCTATATAAGTACAATCCATTTACCATTCCACACAATGTTGCACGGACAATTACCTGCAGCTGAACACTTCCAGCACTCACACCGCCCACAATTCCTCACACATCAATAATGAAACCGTTGAGATCGTGGAGTGCTTCGAATACCTCGGACTCGGACTGAACTTTGAACAACACACCACTGCCAAAGACTTTCTGCCATCCTCAAACTCAAAGCAACTTCTGTTGCTGCTCCATATAAGCATAACCAAGCCCATTCTCCTCTCTACTGTTCCCAGTGTTTCTTCAACGTGTTAACTGCCTCTAATAGGAAGAAACTTGCACATCGCATCTAAAATTATTGGTCTCCCTAACCCCAACCTCTCAAACCTCAACAGCAAAACCATTGCATAAATACTAAACTTTAACGTGCAAATGTTTATAAATGGTAAACAAAATTCAGCTCTATCAGACTTTTTATGCACATAGATCCCCAGCTAGTTAGCCCCCCTCTGGCCCTCTTTGGCCCTGCCGTGGAAACCAGGGCCAGCGGGTATCGGTCTGCTCTTATCTCCACGGTGACAGACCCTGGAGGCGTCACACTTGCTCCTTGGCATGCTCCTCTCTGCCATCAGGCTGATAAGACACACCCTGTTTAACACCAGTGCTCAGCTCCTTTACTCAAGTACACGTATTGCAATGTATAAAATGCTTTAAGGTAAAATGTACTCAAATAAAAATACTAAGATTGTTATTAGCTGCTAGAGATGGTGTAACATAACTAAATACATTTATTCAGCTACTGTAGGCCTACTTAAAGGCAATTTTAGGTACTTTTACTGTGTTTCAAATGCATGCAACTTTATCCTTCTACACTACATCTCAAAGAGAAATATTGTACTTGTACTATTGTATTTTACTCCACTTTACAGACCAAAGTAACTCCAGAAAATGATCATGTCTTAAAGATTTAAACTGTCCATACACAGCAGTTAAAACTCTCTCAAGTGTTAATACTTCTGTACTTTAGTGAAATCTTGCATTACAGACTTTTACATGTATTGCAACTTTTATACTTTTGATTAAGTAAAAAAAACTTCATTAAACCACCACTGCTAGTTTTAACTAGCTACTTTTATACAGTTAATTTGGTCTAGTGGTTCACCACCTGGAGGTTGGGCCTTTCTCGAGGGTTCCCAGATAAATCTGAGGGGTCATGAGATAGAAAAAAAAACAAAGTTCTACAAAATCTTTGAGCTTAAAAGTAAAAGTAAAAAAGATAACTGTAGTGCATTCAAGTAACATACAAGTAGTTTAAAAGTACAATACTTAAGTAAATGTATTTGTAAATGTAAATGTATGTACTTTCCACCACTGGAAGTGATTATCTAAATTCAGTTTCAGCTATTTTTACCTAAGGACATAAGAGAGGAATATCAGCACCGTTTTTTAACCTGGAAGTGTTAAATGACGAGTTATTTCTAAGTTTTATGTATAAACTGTGGTTTTAACTATAATTTGTACAGTTTTAGTTCGTTGGAGCGCTTCGTGAAGTAGGGTTTGGTACAGTTCAGTGTTTTAGGCACCAACAAATCTGAATTTAAATCCTCTGAATAACGTGGACTGACTTTTCCCAGAAAGTCTCATTTTATAGACTCACTGATGTGTTTGAATGCTCGACATTTTTGAGAATTTATTTTACAGGACTTACATGATCACATTCGTGCACATGTACATACCTATCACCATCGTGCTGCTCACATCCTCAGTAAAAGGATGAGTGGTTTCAGGTAATGTCGTCATAACAGGGTCAGGAGGAGCGGTCATGATGAGGTCAACCTGTGCCAAAGAAATGAATATATTGAGTAATTTATGGATTATTTATCAAATATACATAGGTTTCTTTACATTTTTTCCTTTTATTGTTTCAGTTTTCCTCCTCAAAAGTCAGATTTTTGCAGGATCCTCTTCCTCGAGGTACACACATAAATCATTTTGTCATAACAAAAATGCAGCTTAATCGTTAACAGTAATGTGTAGCAGCTGTTTTTCACAGAAATTAACAAAAAACAGAACATCCTTTGAACGTATGTAATCCATCTAAGTGTCGCAAAACTTTCTGAGCTGCAGATTTCACTTTAATCTGAACTTTAATCCAAATTTTAACACCACCATGTCTCCAGGCTCTGCTACAGATGATCAGCGTTTAACTTTTCTGACACATCCCTCTCTGGTTTCTGACTGTGGCAGATGTTGATTTTACACATAACTTCTATACATGTATGCAGCAAAGTTATATTTAGTTAGGACACATGACTTTACCAGCACCATTTGAGAGATTATCGACTTATTACTACATATGACAGAGTAAAAACAAAGGTGCAACAGCTGCAGCGGCTTGTAAAATATCACAAAACATTTAAAAAGTGAAACAAAACTTACTCACCAGTTCTGGGAATCTGCAAGCAGCTCTTCACTAAGAACAAGAAGAAGAAACACAACAGAGCATATGCTGGACAACACATACACGCACACACACACACACACACACATACAGATGGGTGTGGTGTCAGTCCCCAGGGTCGGGATCTGTTCCCCCTCCGGCCAATAGCGAGGCTGACTCCACCTCTCTGATGCTAAACAGCCTGCAGAGGTCTGAAACTGTGCAGCTGACAACGCCTCTTACATCATCTGTTAACACACACACATTCAGGATTGTGTGGGTGTGTGGTTTTCTCTTTGTACACACGCTTTGTTTAATCGCTTCACCTCCAGCCTTTTTATTAATGCAGATCTTCACATGTGCAGCATGTTGCAGGAGTTCCCTACATTTCCCAAAATGCTTCAGAACAAACGGGGAAGAGTGTTAAAGAAATTGTAAATAAATGAATTGTTTTAATGTGTGGCTGTTTTTCTTCCTGGCTGTGTCCCAACTCTGAGGCCGCCTCCTTCGAAGGACGAACACTGTGGAGGACTCAACGCCAAACTGAAACTCAGAAAGTCCTTGATGATGAGGCAACTGTTATCAAACCCCTGGAAATATACTTGATTATTGTGTCATGTTGTCTTGTTTAACATAATCTGCAGAACATAATATACAGCAAACTTCTTTTAGGCTCGCTTCAGGCACAATATTCAAACTGGTGACTCTCATCAGCGAGTTAATTAGGTTCAGGTTAATGAGGTCAGCGGGGAGAGGGATTACCTTCAGCTGCCTCAGACCTGCATGTTGTAAAACATTAGAAAATGATGGTTCACACTGACTTTTAATATTTGAGCTTTCAATATAAAAGTTACATGTACAAGCTCATTAATTGAACAGCAGTGCAAAACTGGATTTAATAAAGTGGGAAAATGCCTCAAACCTGCACGACAAATGATCGTTACCTACACCAAGAAATTAAAGAGGAAGAGAGAAAGCATACAGCTGTGACATTTGAAGTGAAAAGAACAAACATTTAAAGTGATTTCCTGTCCTGAAAGACAGTAAAGGAGCATGCTATATGTTTTTTTTTTGTATGTTTTAAGGATTAAACAAGGTTAGTAAATTTAGGACATGGCACAAATCTTGATTTCTGACATTGTATACAATATTAATTGTTTATTTTGTGGTTTTATGCATGAGTTTTTGTGTTATTAGGAGCGAAAACATTGATCCAAAGTCTGGCCTAGTATCTCTCAAGTCTCTCAACACTTCCACAACAACCCTCATGCAACACACTGAGAAAGACAATAAATAGCAGGTGCTTCACGGTGGAGGAACTCTGTAGAACCACTATTCAAATATTAGTTCCTGAGTTCGTTTCAGAGATGGTGCACAATGCTTGCACAAAAACAAACACAAACCAGTCCATCATCTAGTCTCTTGGCAAATTTTAAAGGACCTGTGTGTAAGATTTAGTGCCATCTATCTTTGAAGTTTAATATTGCAAATAACTCACCTCACCCTCCCCTTTCAAGCACATGCAGTGGCCACAAAACTCACAATCTGGAGCCAGTGTTAACTTTGTCTATTCTGGGCTACTGTAGAAATATGGTGGTGCAACATTCCTCTGTAGATAAAATGGCTCATTCTAAGGTCAATTTTTGGTGATTATACAGTGATGAAAACATGCATGAATTTTATATTTCATTTCTGCCAATAAATGTGCCTATATCTGACACACTGGACCTTTAATAACACAGCGTTGGCTCTGCCAGACAAAAACAAACTCAGAGTCACACATTGATAATTTAATTCGTTTCATATCACCAACACCCAAACAAAACCGGTGCAAAATACACATCATCAAACAAACTCTTCTGTTCCAACTGATTTCAACGTATCATATGTTTTCTTTGCATGAAGAGAAGAGTTACACGTTGTTAATTTTTATTCTAGCAGGTTGAATCCGATTGTTGGTTTAAGAGAACGCAGCTACAGGCAAAAGTGGCTACTAAATCCTAACATTTCATGATTATTTCAGCAGCCAGCTAGACATTTGAACGTATTATGACTCAATAATAATGGTAGATTACTTGTTTAACTACCTAAATATGAAGTAAAAAGACCTTCTAAACTAAAAAACCAAAACAAGAGCTAAATGACTTTTTATTTTACATATAATTCCAAATTATAGTATGTATATTATAGTTTTTTTACCGAAACTGGCAGCTAGAGTAAAAGCCATTTTCAAATTTTACTAGCCAATTCAACATGTTTAACTTGAAGATGAAGATACCAAGGCACAAATCAATTAGAGTTCTCCTAAATTGTGGTTTCCAAAGTGGCTTCTAGATTATTTAAAACTCACAAGCCATTTTGAAACTTTTACGAGCAAATCAAATGTCTTTTTCAACGATGACCAACTTACAAGTCATTTTCAGTATTTGATAGTCAACTAGACTTTTTAAAAATTAAAAGTTGGTCAACTAAAGCTAAAACTCACAAGCCATTTTGAAACTTTTAGAGAATGATGACCAACGCATAAGTCACTTTAAATATTTGATAGTCGACATCTTTCAGACACAGGTACCTCTAAGTAGATGGTTGACTCCCAAAGTGGCTACTGGAGTTGATAAAGATGTTAGCCACTTTCTTGATTTGTAAAATCTCAAATGAATGATTGGCAGCTGCTTGACAAATTTGTTAGCCACATCTATGAAATATACCAGCCACAATCATTTAAACAAGTACCTCCAAGTGATTATTATGTGTGGCATAGACAAACTTGCCAGTCATTTTTACAACTTTACTAGCCCTTTAGACATTCAAGAGAAGAACCTTAAATTATTGATTGCCTATTTTCTCAACTTGGTAGCCAAAGTTGGTACCTCTAGCAAACACTTTTAAAATTCTCCAAACAGCTTGATTCATAGGATGGGGACTATTTCAACTACTTTAGTTTACTAGTCGACTTTTAGAAATCAGTGGCCAAATCACCAAAATCTCAAAATCATCTTGAAACTTTTACTGGCCAGTCAAATGTTTTTAAAACTTGCAAGGCATTTCCAATATTTGATAGTCAACTAAATTGATCAAACACAGGTGTCTCTAAGTAGTTGGTTGACTAACTTATTAGCCCATGTGAAATATACTGGCCACAATCTAACAAAAGTACCTCCAAGTGATTATTTTGTGTCGCCACACCAAAATCCCAAAGCCATTTGAGGACTTTACAAGCCATTTAGTTATTTAGATTCAACTAGAAAAGAACAGAATCTCTAAAACATTTTATTTTAGCTACTACACTGGACTGTTTGCCAGCCACCAGCCAAACCTCACTTATAATGTTTTGGCTGTTGGCTAGAGTTGTGTTTTCCCACCCTGCTCTGCTCTGAAGGCGCCAACAGGTTTGTGCGTTGCTAGGTTTCTTCTTCTTCTTCTTCTTTATAATTTACTGTAGCTCCCCCTTCGTCTTCGTGCTTGCCTCTTCCTTACTCGTCTTCATGCTCGAAGAACTCGTGGCAACAGACGGTAACCACGGAGATGAATGTCATGAACTCCTGGAAGTCACATTCGGCGTCGCCGTCGGTGTCCAGGCTCTCCATCAGGCTGTCAAATGTGGCCTGGTCTTTCACATGCTGCAGGGGGAGGACGGACAGTTCACATCAGGTCATACAAAAACTCTTTTTTATATATGTTTGGAGGAAGATAGACCTGAATTTAAATCAAACCACTGAATCAGAGTAATCTTTTTTGTCATTTGCAGAGGTCTGAGGTGGAACTGTTGCTTAAATATTTTCTTTCTTTGATATTTTGTGCAGCTGTTTACCACTAGACCCTTAAGCTGTAAGCTGCATTTTAATGCTTTATCTGATTTACATGGATCTAATTGTAACTGCTTTATATTCTGTTGGGTAGTTGATCTTCAAAGACCAAGAACAAATAAATGTAGCACAGTAAAAGTACAATACTTGCTCCTGAATTGTAGTCAAGTTGAAATATTAAGTATCAAATGGAAATACTCAATAATACAATAAATAAGGTTACAAGTACCTCAAAACTGTACTAAAGTACACTACTTTCCTTCCTGTATCAACTGATCTTGTATCCCCAGTACAGCGAACAGTTTAACTAAACTCTACTCCACATTAAATGTACTTTGGTTTATTCCACCATGTTTTAACTAACGTAAAAGGTTCGAATACTTCCTTCAGCCTCTCTCCAGAGTTTCAGATATGTTCGTGTTTGCGCCTCACCCCCATTAGATCCGGCAGCTCATCGTGAAGCAGATCCTTCAGCTCGCTCTTTTTCAATTTGTGTTTGTCTCCTTCTCTTTCTGCGTACTTCTGAAACACCGCAATGATGGTCGCCATCGAGGTCTCCAGGTCGGTCATTGTCATTTGTGACTTGTCACCTTTTCATTAAAAAAGAAGGAAAATCAGACACGGGGCGATCATTGTTAAACTATGTTGTGGTAAAATATATTGATCTGATGATTAAAGATTAAGGAAGAGTTCAATCACATTTAATGAGCTCTCCATTGTCTTATTGCATCAAAATAAAGTCAGACATACAACATCAAAATTAAGTTTTGATCCAGACATAGTACCCATTCAAAAGATTAGTTGGTTTTATACTTAGAATTACAGTTAATTATTAGTATAGTTAATAGTATTTAAATTTACGATTGTTTGCTATAAGAAAATATAAAACTAATTGAACAAGTTGTAATAAGTAATTTTTCTGTCTGTATGACTCATCAAATCTACATCTTAACAGCATGACAGTGCAAACCTATAATTGTATAACTGAATACTTATACTTAATATATATTTTTAAAGATATATGATTAAAAATACTTCAATGCAGTAATAAAATGGTTAAAATAGAAAGTACAAAGCACAAACTGTCATTGATTTTTACTGGAATTTCAGGTTTTTTAACTATTATTTCCTGTATTCAGTTTGTAATGATAAGTAATGACCGACGACCTTACCTCAGCGTGAGTTCAGGCTGTAGTTGTCTTGTTGCGAGTCCACAAAGTGGAGGATGAGGATGGACAGCAGACTTTATACTGCAGCAGTGTGGTGGGTGGTGGCGTGGAGGGTGCAGTGCTGAGGTCATCCAGCCTGTCAGTCAAACTGCTGACCAATCGAGTCCGTCCACCTCCCCTCACTCCACTGCAACACTGTGCTAAACAGCATAGATGAGCATGTCTGACTCTTAATAATAATGCAATAATGTAATAATTATTTATAACCATGTAGGAATAAGATGAACACATTCCTCATTAATCCTCAGAGACATTATTGAAACTCACCAAAGAACTAACCAATGAAGTTAGTTTTAATCTAACATCTTATTTACTTAAAAAGTGACTTCCAAAGTGTAGAGACTAGCAAAAAGTAAATTTTACTAGTCAAAGACCAACTTACAAGTCACTTTCAAGAGAAAAGAGTTCCTCTGAAAACTGTTTACAATAAACCAAACTTGGACAAATCAAGCTATCTGGATACAGGTACAGGTAAGAGCAGAACCAGAACAGAACACAAACACTAACTCAACCTGTGAATCCCCTTCTTCTGACATGGACAAACCAGTTAAACCAATCTGTAAGAGTCGTCTGTCCCTTTGTTTGGTAGACTGGGTTGGACGAGCTTAATTAGTCGTGTGCTTTTGTAGTACAGTTTGTAGGCAATTTTTGACCAGTATCTAACCAGCAGTTTGCCACCAGAAGAGTTCTGGTTTCAGCAGACTTTGGTCACAGCAGTCTGAGAGAATGAGAAGAAATTGGACGAAATCTCAGATTACCTCTCATCTGTGTGTGTGTGAAGTTGCTAAGCCGACTGCAGAGGAAGTCTTTCCTCTTCAGGATGTTTGCTGACTACACCAGAAGCCCGGACACACTGGGCATTGCCCCCATAGGTTAAATCTTTGTCGATTGATGATGGGTGCAAAGACCAAGTAGGATCACCACATCTGTATCTCTCAGATTCACATCATTTGCTCTCTCATAGGAGAGCCAGGTTTCCAGCCAAATTTAGCGCAATTTTTTTAGAAAGTGAGCAAAAGAAAAAGTTGGTTTATTCATAAAGTAGTGCTAATGCTCCAGTCAGGTACTGTTATACCACTGTAGAAGATGAGGACACAGTAGCCGTGTTTCCATTTCCAAGTATTTTGAAGTATTCCATTAGAAAGGTTTGATGGAAATGGCAAATGCTGTGCCCTCTTCTGATTTTCTGACTTGTGAATTGACCCCACCTACTGCTTATCTTGTGAACCAACTCCTAATATTCATAAACAAGCACTCATTCACATTTTCTTTTTTAGAATTACTTGAAATTCGACTAAAATCTGGACAAAAACACAACTAATGAGCTGAAGGCAAACCTCAAATGGTGGAAAACAGGATAGACATATATAGACAGGATAGACAGGATAACATATATTATTATGAAGGAGGTGACTGTCTCTTTATGTTCTGACTTTCATGGGCCCCACAGCTCACTAATCACACATCAGTAGATACAACTTCCATTGAAAATGATCTGTCTGTCAGTCAACATGGGTTCTCCTTTGGATAGCACTGACAGAGAACTGTTTATTAATGCAACTTGACATGTTGGATAAATTTCAGCCGCTTTTCCAGTAGAGAGAAGAAACCTTCCCAAACCGAACTAATTAAGACAAATCTAACAAACAAAACACCTCCTTCTGTATCTGTGTCCGCTCATCGTGAATCGTATACCATCTATCTGTGTTCTCCCTTTGATCCGGATCTGCTTCTCTTCGTTGTGTTCAGGCATCTGCTGGTCAACAAAGGCTCGTTTCAGAGGAAGCGGATGGCCGTGCATGTTAATGAAGACGTTCTTTTCACTGTTGAAGTTGGCCAGACGTGTGCCCTCCGCAGCCTAAAGAGAGCTCACAAACGCTACATCTGCTCCAGCCAAATAGGCCGGAGTTGATATGTCGCAGTGCCAGGTTTTTACTCCAAAATGCTGTAAACAAACTTTTTCTGGGGAAAAATATACATCAAATTCAGTCGAGATTATAAGTTAGTGTTCCAAGAATATCCAGGATCCTCTGAAGCTTTCTACTCTATCCTTACAAAACACTATTACTGGCTATTTGTTAGGACATGGGGGAATAAAATTACAAGGGAAATAATATGTGACTGTAATTTCTTTTAAAATGTTTGGAAAGAAGGAATAGCACAGGAAAAAGAGAGAAATAATTAAATTGAAAATTAAAAAATAGCAACTCAACAACTTTGCTTAAAATTCTGCTAAATTCAGGAACTGAATTTCAAAATAAAATGGACATAATACTTGTAGTAGTGCTCTGAACATTCTCCTCTGTAATGTGAGATATAACACCAGGTATATCTTGTGCATATTATATCAATAATGTCCACAATGTGCTGAATTCCCCAGATGACTTCGTCCAGCGCCCTCTGTGACCTCTGACCTCCCTCCACTCTTTGTATTTCCAGTTGGAGAACAGAGCCGTTTATTACATGATAAATTGTGTCTTTGTTTGATGATAAATCGCGGACGACTACAGACTGTCTCATTGTTCGCTTCAAACACTGAAACTCTGTGAGAAGAAGCGAGCCAAGCAAAGATACTGGAAACATCGATCACTTGTCTCTCTTCGTGTATCTGTCTGTCTGATCAAAGTGCTACAGGAGTGAGGCTTCTTTTTTTAGTGTAGAAACAGTTATAGAGGCATAAAAGTAAAAAATTGTGAGATAATAAGTCAACAGAATTATCTACAAAGTCATCATTTGGATTTATTATCTCTTAGTTTTAACTTACTGTCTCCAAATGATGACTTATGAAGCAGATTTATTTTTATCTAGTCACAATTTCGATGAAGTTTTCATTGATTGTATAGTTGACCAAGTCTATAAGACCAAGTCTTATACTGTGTACATAACTTAAACTATAACTATAACCAAAATTATCTATCTTTAATTTAATATGCTAAACATATGACTTATAAAATAAATTGTTTTGCAACTAATCTCATAATTCTGACTTATTATATTTGACATTTTTTACACAGTGTAGGTGTTTAGATAAATCATAATTTTGACATAGTATCTCATAATTGTGAGACAGTACACTAAATATAGTAGAGTATACATTTTTTAGTTTATATATTAATTCATATAGTGTCTTATCAGTGCTAACTTTTCATTCATATTTCTTTTCTTTTTTTTTTGCAGAAATATGCTGCAGTAAATATGTTTTGCACTTTATATGACAAAGTTTGTTTTGTTTTTTGTCATGGTTTGCAATATATATTATAATTTATATATATATATATATATATATATATAATTCACTATCTCAAAACTTATGAACTTATACTTATAAAGAACAGTCAAAACTTAATAGTTTCATATGAGATAGCACAGTAAATAAATATTCTGACCTATACATATGCATATATATGTATATATTTACATTAAAAGTCATCAGTGCTCTCTCTCTCATTCTATCACTGTCCTTTTGTTTCTCTGGTTTGAAAATGCCTCTGTACAGATGTGTGTTTTGTGGTTATATGGTCAATAAACTTTTTGGCTGAACATCATGTTTGATCTGATGAGGTCACTTTCCTGGAAAAAGAAACCTTTGTCATGTTTGCGTATTAAATTAAAAGAAAACAGCTTTTAAACTTTACAAATGTTTTTTTTTTTGTTGTTTTTTTTTTAATTTGTCAGTTTTTCACCTGCAGCACAGCCAAAGTCACAGCTCTGACAGATTTTACATTTTCACAATCAACCCCCTCTTTCCTCTTTTCTCCTCTCTTGTGTCTCTTTTAGCATTTTGTCTCCCGGGAGACGGCGTCCTCAAATGGCTGATGCGTCCTCAGAGAGAGCCCAGGGGTCCCTGAGCTGAGCTGTCGTCGTGGCAACCGGTCAGTGCCTCCCGCCGGGCTGGAAAAGGTTTTGCCAGGACGCTGAGTCATCACCTGGCAGCCAGTGTTAACCATCATCAACACACACACACACACACTGAGGTTACTGGTGTTCTGGTTTTTAATTAGATTTTTGATTATTTTTATGGTGTAATTTGTTTGTTTCTCTGTTTTTAAAGTTGCTCCATCAACCTCGTGTGACCTCTGACCTTTGATGTCCTCATTATTCAACTTGTTTTTGTGTTTTTGGCAGGACAGAACTTTCTTTTCAATCCCTCTGAGAGGAAAAAAAGTAAAATAAATAAATAAATAAAAAAACCCCCACATAAAATCATTATCTGTTCTGTCTTGTAATTCTCACAATTCTGCATTAGAGGGCAGCAATTTGTCAGACACAAATCCTACAACTTCATATCAGATCTATAATCATATTAATTCACATATGAACTATGAAGTAAAACACATATTTGTCTCAGAATTATCATAATTTTTCCACTAAATTATTATTTTATGATGTGATCAAATGAGAGAAAGGGTGGAGTTTATGGATAAAGGCAGTTTGGACAGCTGCAACTTTATATTTTTACCTTAATTTATTTGGATGTCGACTGTGGTGAAGGAATATGTAGTTTGTAGTCTTAAAAGTCATACCAACAGTTCAGTTTTCCTTCTTTTTAAACTCGAACTGAGATTAGTTTTTACACTTAGACTTCCTAAAGGTTTATTCCCTCTTCTGTGTCCTCGCCATCAAGGTGGCGGCGGTTGTTGTTCCATGTTTTAACCTCCGCGTGGCATCCTAGAGCCACAAACATCAGGGTCAAATGGGTATCGGTTCAATCTTTGTTAAAACTCTCATCAATCAGTTGCATCGATTCCTTTAAGAGTCCCATTTAGTCAGCAGGCTGCAACCGATGAAGTCAGTGATGGAGTAAGATCCTTTATTTAAGTACTAATACCAATGAAAAGCCCCTTAAAGTATTAAAAGTACGAATATATGACTCATGCACTCAAGCAGGATTTTACTGTTGTAGTTGGTTGAGGTGGAGCTCATTTTTTATTATTTTCATCATGGATTCATCTGGTGATTATGAACTTATATGTTGTCATATTTCCCTACACCCCAAAGTGACATCTTCACAATCTTTGTCTTATCCAACCAACTGTATAAACCTCAGCATTATTACAAATACATGAACATTTTCCAATGCAATTAGACCATCTTATGGTCAGTATTGCTTGTTTCTACGAGACATTAACTTGTGTCAGGATAAATACTTTAAATCTAAATCATAGATGGAAAAACAATGGCCTTTTTCTGTTGATTTCACCGTGTAAAACTGCTAAAATTGTGGAACAGACAAAGCAGTTCAATTTGTCGTGCTCCCGGCTGCAGCCTTGGCGGTGGTCAAAGCGCTGTTGACATTATGCCCGGTGGTATTATGGCGTCCGCCCTGGCTGGGGTTTCCCTCAGCTGGATTACTTCCCTGGCATTGCCTGGCTGCGGATCACAGCGTAATCTGGACAGATCCTCAATCTGTCAGTCATACCCGAGTCCCATCTGGCTTATTTGGTTGATCAGACCGCAGCGGCGGACAAACCTTAATAAAGCTGGTTAATACAAAGGAGGAAGGTGTTTTCTGGATGGTCAGGGCCGCTGTGAGTCTTACTGAGCAGGGTGTTACCTTGAGTTATGGCCGCAATCAAGCCACTCAGGTGATTTGTGAAGGTCAGTGGTTGTCGCCTGGAGCTCAGAGGAGATGATTTTCTGTCTTCCAGTGTCCTCGTGTCTCTCCAACACACTCTCACTCCAAAAAAAAAACATTCATCTTGAAAAGTTATAAGGTTTCTGATTCGCCCTTCAATTCTGCCGACAGACAGGGACAATTCAACTCTTTTTCACCAGATAAGTTACTTCTTATTTCACAGATTTTTATGACAGGAGTGTCATTATCTTATCACTTTATTGCAAAAATTCAATTAAGATAAATCCAGTATTTCATCATGTTGCTGACACATTCCTCTTACTTTTTAGCAGTGCACGTTGTGCACTCAGATATCTGATGTCTGAAACGTAAACTGCAAATTTAAGGTAAAATATCATGATTCAAAAAATGTCTATTAAATCCCTGAAGTTTTTAGTTTTGCAGATAAGTAATTCTACAGATTTTACCTGAATTATTACGATCAAACATCTTCAATAAAGTGACGTTACTAATGAATGTGATGTGACATCGAACACTTGTAACTACATGTAAAAGTTTCAGTATGAACATCTGATATTACTCCAGTATGCAGACGATGTTAGACTATACCTTTAACAAATGAAAGTGATTTTAGCTACACATAGAAACACATCAACTGAATAACGTCTTTTGGTGGCGTTGTATCGAGCCACTGCTGCGGATTATTACCTTTGCCCATCTCTGTAGCAGGGCTGTGCAGCTGCAGAGTGGCCGTCTCATGTCGCATCTTCCCCTCTGTAAACCCATAATCCTCTCCTACCACAACTCTCACCCCCTTCCCCCCACCCACAATGAGATTAGAGGCTCCTGGATCAGAGCGCTCTATCCTCCACACACACAAACACACACCTACCTGATGGCCTACATATCTACTTCCTCCTTCCAGTTTGGGCTAATTTGACTGACGGGAAACAAACAAGACAATAAACAGGTTTAAAGGCCAAACAGAACAGACTGTAGACTAGATAAAGGTCAACAACAACATCCATCCAAGAAACATCTCCATCTTAGACAGTCACTGTATTCCAGTAGTCCAGAAATCTCATTAAAAAGTGACATAAATCAGGTTTTTTCTAAAGAATTATTTATTTTCTTTAAACATTAAACATCCAGAGACACTTTTCACTCATCGCTATGAGAGTGTCAACGTTAACGCTGGCGAGGAACAACAAACAGGTTGTAATCCAGCCTTGAAATAATAAAATTCATTCAAAAACAGAAGAAGACTGTAGTGCCACATATAATACTGTTTTTACCTTGGTGTCAAACTACTCCACTTCCTGTACATCACCATCTGTCAAAAGCTGTCTGGGTCATCAGAGCCATTTTTAGCCTGTTAGTGAGTTAATTAAGTGAATCTGACCACTGACGGGTTACACAGCAGGTGGATGTCCTGCTGTCCAGGAAGGAAGTGCTGTGTTTGGAGAAAAGCTCCTCGTTCTTAAGCAGACAGCGAAGCTTTGGGCCTGATTTATCTGTCCTCAGGTCTTCAGGTCCAGGGCGAACGTGTCTAAACCAGAGAGGCAAATGTACGTCAGAAAGGCTTGACTGTAAGTGGTGAGGAAAGGTTTGAGAACAGCAGATGAAGCTCATGAGACAGTCATGGTTGGATCAATATTGAATGATACGATACTGATTCAGTCTCCTCCATTTACTCCTCAGAACCACAGATATCGTCTTTTTCTTTCATGCATTCTTCTTGTCAAAAACTGATGATTAGATTACCCACTAACGAAAGTAAAGAAAGTGATTTCATGCAGCAGTAAAGACATCTTCTTGTAGTGATTGCCCAGCATGACAGAGACCACACGGAGCTAGCCTTACTGAAACCTGAAACAAATACAGCTCCTGACAACCACAACACCATATGGTGAACACTAAGCTTCTGTCAGGTCATAACAGCAATGCTTCAAACTCTCGGAGCGGCCGGCACGTCGCTGTCCTCCAACTTCACTGGAGCTGTCAGAGGGGATTATTGATGTCGATGAGCACTTCATTGAGCTGGGACTTCTAAATGAATGAAATCAGTGACACAATACAAAGAAGTGACTGTGTCTTTGAAAGGATGCTGGGTATACCAACATAACCAATTTGCAAAATTAGGAGACTTATATTTTGTCCTTAACATCATGTTTTCCACAACTTTAAATACACTGAGAGGTTCAAACTTTGGTTTACATGTCTCGTTGATGCTGTCACATGTTTATTTTATAATTTAAACATTTCACAGTGTAGTATTTTTATGATTATATTACTTACTTTCTCTTCTTCTTCTTCATTCTGTCTTCATTGAGCCCGGTTACATTGCCCACTCACCCAGCTCCAGTTCTGGCATGACCGTACCCTGGACCTGAAAACCTCCTCTTCTTCCTGCTGGTCCAAAACACCTGTGGTACAAACACTAACACTCCTTTGGTGCTCTGAGTTCACAGTCCGAACAGCCTGGCTAACAAACTGAGCAAACATTAGCTAACAGCAGCTACAGTTGGCAGCAGTTTACTTCACTGTCCATCAGTAAATCACAGAGAGTTGATCAGAGGGAAAACCAGAAAACATTTTCTCCATAAAATATGATCCAGTTTCACCAAATAGTCGGTGGCTTGTGACGTAAAGAGTTATGCACATCAAAATATTAATACTAAAACTCATCTAATGGTGGATAACCACCAAAACGGAATTAGCCCACTCTTAAAATTTCTGCCAAATCTATCTGACAACATTTCTTGTCTTGGCCATGCAGTCGTTTGTTATAATTACATTTGTGCAGATCACCGTTAAAACTCATGAGTAAGAACATTAACTTTAATTGGATGTAAAAATCTTTGTCAGAGCTGATTACGACATGAATAATTAGAGAATACTGAGGCAGATTCATTAAATTGAGGCTGAAATAAAAAATTAAATTAGTAGCCAGAAGCTTCACAATTAGGCTGAAGACAGGAAGTGTGTCAGCGTCGCGCTTAAGGACTCGTGGACGCTGTCGTCTGCTGTTGCTCGGATCAAACCGGTGACCTTTCAACAACAGGAAGTGCCCTCCATCCTCCTCTGATGTGAGTGCTCAAACAGCTGCGGCAGCGAGGACTTGAAACAGAAACGCAAGAGCTCATTATGATAATAGGAATTGGCCGGGGAGCTTTTCAACGAGATTAAAAACAACTTGATTAAACCGTCTGTCAGTCACGTAGCTCTGCCCTGAGCCACTTTGAAATCCTGTGAGTGAAATGAGAATCACAGCGTCTGCAGATAACAACTCCATGAAAAAAAAAAACCAACGCTGTCCGACCACATTGAGTAGACTTAAAAAGTGACCTCACATTTTTAAAATCTTGTCTGAGTTAAGAGTAAAAATACTTTGTGCTTAAGTACAATTTTGTGGTACTGCATTGAACATTCTCTCCTCAAATGTTTTCAGAAACATATTTTAGTTACTGTTCAGCTATAATGCAATTTTCTCCTCCTTGAAACTGGAGTCAAAACCAAACCAGCAGTTCCAGCTCGATGCTCTCATTCAAATATGGTCACTTCTGGCTCCAAACAAAGGTGGTAACAGCCATAATGCCAAACTCGAATCCGCAAGCCAATGGGTGACATAACGGTGAGTTTACACAAATTAATGCAACAGATTTCCCTTCAAAATCAAGTGAAAAATGCAAAGCAGACTCAGCTAGAAGCTGAGGTGTTTACAGTGCTTACACTCGCATCTTAATGTGGTAATGATTTACTCATGTTAAAAAGCTACAAGGTGCACCTTTCACCTTCCCTCACTTCCTTTTACCCCCATTAATCTCACACCTCCTCTCTGGACTCAAGCTAAATGTTTTTCGGCCTTCATTTGCCCGAGCTCCTCCCCCATCAATCATAATTATCAGTCATGATTGATGAAGCCGCCAACGTAACACAAGACATCCACTTTATGAGGCCGGTCACTTTCGGTGTAACTACCGGAAGTCATCAAACTCAGCTTTCATTTAGGAAGCGTGTGTGTATGAGTGTGTGTATGGCTGTTGAAACATTTGGAGGGCCTCGTGAAGTCGTATAAATCTCGTTTAACTGGGTGAGCTGGTGAGTAAACCCATTGCAAGGCCAAATGAGAATTAAAGCTCCATAAAAAGGTTAAATGGCTGTTTCACCTCCGGACCACATACACAGAGTGAGTGAGCACGGCTGATATATCAAGATGTTTGGACACAAAGATAATGAGCTAAAGAGACATTCAACAAGTGGAGAAAGGGGCTCGAGCTGCCCGGGTGGTGGTATTTAAATCCGTGTGTAATCCGTGTTTAAAAAGCGTTCCAGACGTCCCTTTCCCCAGCAATGCATTCCAGCTCCTCTTGGAGGTTCCCGAGGCATTCCCAGGCGACATAGTCCTTCCAGGACTGGATCTGCCTTGAGGTCTCCTACCAGTTGTACGGACCCAGAACACCTCCAAGGCAAGGCATCCTAATCAGATGGCCAAAACACCTCAGCTGGCTCCTTTCGATGTGAAGGAGCAGCAGCTCTACTCTGAATCCCTCTGGATGTCTGAGCCCCTAACCTTGAGCTACCCCATGACCATAGGCGAGGTGAGCTTTGCCCTCTGGTTGCTGCCCCAAGAGAAGGAGTATGTTGGTATCTAATGCTTACCATACTAATTAAACTCTAGTCTAGTCTAGTAAGTAAACTATTCTAGGTCTTCAGACCTGGGAATAGCTTGTTGAGTCCCCAGGATTTGACTTATGGAAACAAAAAGATGCTAAAAGATTAGAACTTTGAAAGAAAGACCCATTTAACTTGATTCTGGTTTTGTCTCTCATCACATCTTAGGAATACCTCCCTTAATGTGTGACCATTATAGCAAACAAAACCCGTCTCTCTCTCTCTCTTTTGTATTGTATTTAGACATATTGAGTCCCAAACTGTAAAATTGCTCGGCAAATAAGACTTTAAATGTCCGCTGTGTAAGATTTAGCGGACTATGTTGACAGAATATGGCAGATATGGGATATAATATGCATAACGAGTGGGTTGAAAACAGTAATTATACTGCTAGAAATCCGACACACTCAAATCCAAATCTGTGCGGGTAAAACTGCACAGCACTAAAATAAAATGAACTGAAATGAAACGTCTTTTTATATTGCTTTTTTTTTGTTTTATATCTCGTCTTATTGCCTTCCTATGCCTTATCTAAAGCACTTTGTCATGTTGTTGAAAGGCGTTATTTCCTCAACAGAGCACGCACACACACTGTCTCCCTGTATTTTAATTAGACTCTATTATAACTGTGTGGTAATGAGCATAAATTGAGGATGCAGAAACTCGTTTAGCTCCCCAATGTTTTAAAACTCACGCAGGCAATCCAGACAGATAGCTCAGGTTGCCATGGGAAACATGTGGACAGAGAGGTTTGTGGGTAATTGGTGTTGAACTGAAGTGGGCGGCAGCGAGGGTTCAGGGATAACGATTTTACAAAAGGAGACCCTGTAGAGAGGATTCAGCTCTACAGTGCAGAATTATATTACCTGGGCAGAATCTCTGTTCCTCTCTCTGTATGTATCCCTCTATTGATCGATCGCGGGGTGTCGTTTGTGAAGCCCCACACGAGATTTATCCCCTGGCTGCAGAGCTGTAAATCTGTCTTTACGCTGAAGTAATCACTTCAGACTGGACAGACAGTCAAACACAAATGACACCTTTTAACAATGAATTTGGTGTTTTAAAGCTGCTACTGTATTTTTCTCCAATATTTTGAACCCAAATTCTTCAAATAAAATGTTGTGGATGAATTTAAAGCTGCATTCTGGAGCTCGCAGCGGGAAATTTATCTTTGCAAACGGTTTCAATATCCAGAGATTTTCATTTTTGTTGTCAGGAATTTAAAGCATCGTATGAGAATTTAAAATATGGTTGAAAATAGTTTGCACATACGGTAGAAATCAAAACAGTGGTGTGAAACATTCAGCATAAATTATGTAAATCCCCACTTTCTGTCCAATGTTTTCTTCATTTGTATGATTGATTGTTGAATTGTGAGAAGAATTTCTTTGTTAGCCTTAGTTATTCAGAGCAGCTTTTATAAATGTAGAGCTGCATATATTAAAGCTACTCCATCTAAAATGGCCATTAACAAGGTTACTCCATCCATTTTCAGGAAGTTTGGTGTTTGAATTGAGTGAGCTATACAATATTTGACCCCATCAATAACAGACATCCTGCATTTTTCACCCTACAAGATAAATTTGTATCATTTGAAGCTGCTGCCAAAACACTGTACATCCATTTGTGAATGGAAGACATCATTACCCTCTGTTGATCATCCTGTATCCTGTCTGGATAACCTTGAGCGATACACTAAATCCCTGTCTAAATTTCTCTGGATAAGAGCAGCAGAAGATGAATGCTGAAGAAATGTGGTTCGTGCAGAGGATCTAGGAAGTGAAATGGTAATTATTTGGTAAACAGAGATTTGAGGATTTAAAGGATTTAAAGGCTTTTCAGAAAGTAGCATCATTTGGTTTCACCGTGTTGTCAGAGTGGGTTTCTCTGGATTTCAAATAGAAGATCAGGAGCATGACTAAAATCCTAACAAGTCATAGAAAGATAACCTGAAGACACAAGGAATAATGAATAGAAGACTATATATTCAGCTTTTTCCTGAAACTGGCCATTGACCAAACCTCTAAAGGATTACTGCATTGATTTATGGTTTGCATAAATGCAAATTTTATACATTTATCACCAGGAATTAACACAAAATCCTAAAAAATGCTGCCTAAGGACAGGAGACGCTGCAGATTTCACGTGTGAGTGTTTGCCTGAAGATATAGCCAGCTAATCCGTAGCCTTTTCCCGCTGCTACAACTGAAGGAAATGATGAATAAGTAATTTCCTGTGAACAGGTTGTGCAGCCTCAAGTGTGGAGATGTAGTAAACGGACAGATGGAGGCGAGAGAAAGAGAAATGGGCTGGGGAGAAGTGAAATAACACTGGTGGAGGAAGAAGAGTGCTTGAAGATGAAATCGCCTGTTCTCTCAGCAAAAACTCAATTTTATGCTGAACATTACTGGGCTTTGGTGCAGCAGGAGCAATATTTTTTCTGTAGACCTTTGACTTTGGCACCAATAATGCAGATTAAAGTGATCTGATTGTATTAACATCCTCTATATACTTGCACTTTACTTTATTATTTTCATTTTCTACTACTTAATGCTTTACTCTATCACATTCCAGGGGGGATCTTGTATTTTTTATGCCACTACATTAATTTTTAGAACTTTAATTATAGATTAAGATTACAAAATATAATTAACAAATAAATAATGATGTATAATCAAAGTTTAGGTTAAACTTTATTGATTTATGGGGCAAAATTCATAGATTAAGTATATAAAATAATAAAATTAGCTAAGAATAGCAAAGGATATAACATGCCTACATACATCTTT
Organism: Argyrosomus regius; assembly: GCA_946959425.1. Taxonomy (NCBI): domain Eukaryota; kingdom Metazoa; phylum Chordata; class Actinopteri; family Sciaenidae; genus Argyrosomus; species Argyrosomus regius. The sequence continues at coordinate 7,294,692 of OX336905.1, forward strand.
ATGAAATGAGCCATTCTGCATACTTGAGTACTTTTACTTCTGGTACTCTGGACCCTAATACTTGTGTACTTAAGCAAAGTTACTTGCTACTTTTACTTAACTACAACATCTGAGAACTTCTTCCATCACCAACTTGCTAATTTTCAGATATTTTGAGGATTCCTGCATGTACAACAATATGTACAACATAGCTCACGTTGTTTGAGAACAAATCCACCTTTTCAGTGGAAGACCTTCCTTTCTTTGCTGGTATTTTAAGTATTTGGAACACATTTTCCTGTATTTGAATTCAGGCAGCATCTCGAATAAACCAAATTCCTGGTGTCTCTTCCCATAACCAACCCGTTTGACAAGCAAACGGTCTGTTATTCTGATGCAAAGCAATAGCGAGGCTCCCTGATAAAACAGTGAATAGAAGGCTCCTTTTCAGATCCCACAGTTCCCATTCAGCCCAGTTGAATAGAAGCGTCAAATCCAGTCTGAGCCTCTAGTAAGAGCTGAACTTCAGGGGCAGCAACGGCCACTCTTGAGTGAGTCGTATTCAACTGAAAACTTTTACCTCTTTATACAAACTCCCAGCTTTTTGTGCCAAATTTCTCAGGATGCGTCTGCATTTCTGACTCTTTTAAGGCTCACTCTTTGTCTTATAGGTCCAGTATGTAACATTTAGGAGGATCTATGAGCAGAAATGGAATATAATATTCATAAGACTGTTTCCATGAGTGTATAATCATCTAAAAATAGGAGTTTCCACAGTAACCCAGGATGGACCAGACAGACACTGGCTCTCGATAGGGCCTTTTCTATTGCAATTTCGAGTACACACTTGGAAGGGGATGGGAGGTTTTTCCATTCATTTGGACTTTATTTGTGGGGGTAGCACATTTTGGCTGTGGCAGTGTGAGCTGCCGAGGGTGCCCATAAAAAAAAAAAAAACAGCAACCTGCAGCGGGGAAGTTGAACCAGGTTCAACTGAAATGTCTGGACTAAACCATGATACTCTACCTATTGTGTTACCTGGTTAATTTGACACAACACAGCGCCTGATATGGCCTAAATGCCACTAAACCATACCCTTAAAATACAAACTGCTCTTGTAAAAGTACATGAAATAGTATCAGGACATCCTTTGGTGACATTAGTGCATGACAATGACAACAGCAGTAGGTTTATTACAAAAAAATCGATCTGCTTCTCTGGTGATATAAATAAAAAATAACCATCTTTTTACTGATGGAGTTCTCCATCAGTCGTTGGGGCAGTTTGCAGCAAAGTTTGACACATTCAGGATGGTGGAGAGTCTTCGATTTACCAGTTGATCTATGTTCCAACCCTGATGTCAACAAATATTGGATGGATTGCCACGAAATTTGGTACACACAGTCAGGACAAATTGTTACTTTGGTGATCCTCTTAATGGCGAGCAACGCCGTCAGTTTACGACCAAATACCAGCAAAACTCATGACATTGCCTTCCGCCTCAACTGGACCTTGTGTTAAGTCCGAATTAGCTAATGTAAGCATGCTAGCACACCAAATTAAGATGGTAATGACCAAAACAATGAGATTGTGGATACTACAAATCTAACTGTGATTAGCGTCAGGGTGAAAAGCAGCAAATCTTCACATTTAAGAAGCTGGAACTGGGCATTTTTCTTTATGAATGAATTAAACATTTAATCAATGGACATATTGATTACTCAACTAATTGTTTCAGCACTACAAGCACAATAAAAGTACATTATTATACCCCTTGGACTACTATAAAGTTGCTGATAGGAAACAGATGGAGTATTCTGAATGGTTTCTGAATGGATGATGTTTGAAATGGAGGTTGTTCAACTGTCTCCAAGGTCAGGAATACACTTTCATGCTTAAGGTGATTTTGTGACTAATATGTCTTTCAGAGACTGTTTTGGAGTAAATATATAAATAAAGATGTGATTGAATAAGCAGATAATGGTTCAGATTCAGTCTGTTGAAGTGCATCAGGCTTTTCGTCATGTGAAATAAATGAAAACTTCAGCCTATTTGATTTAGCGGTGGTCTCCTCAGCCTGAGATGGTGAAAACAGTTGAGAAATCCTTTTCTGAAAGTGCAGTACCAAGGTGACTCCGGCTTGCTGAATGGATATCAGAGCCCTTTGCTGATCTCCAGTCACTTCAAAAGTCGTCTTAGAGATATCCATCATATCCCCCCTCGGCCCCTGACATGTGCAGAATGAGAAAGCATGTGGAGGGCGGTTAGATAAATCACCACGATTTCACTTTCCTCAAACTGCTGAAACATTCATCATGCACTCTGTGTATAAAAAGTAAGGTAGAGAGATGCCTGATGTTTTCTAAAATCCTACAGCTTTTGGAATGTGATTGAACTGTCTAAGTCCAATACAAAGCATGAGCTGAATAAGATAAGAGCTTATGAATTCAGGGCAAAAAGACTGAAAAGTGAAGGTTTAGGTGAGGACTTTTCACCTTTGATGTTGGTTTAGGACGGCTTTTTGAGGCTTCACACAATGAGCACATATTAAAGTCAAATAAAAATCAGAAAAATGTGGGAAATGAGATCTTGTCCGGGAAAGACAGGAGTTTGGAATTTAATTTGATCCTTTCTTATGAGGCGTAGCTGCATATACACCCGATTTTCTACATGATTAAGTAGGACGGTGCATTTTAATTACAGCTGTAAAAGGAGTTACTCCTCTCCTGTTGTCGTTCTCCAGCTGTTGGTCTAATTAGCTGCCTAGTTGGAAACTTTGGGCGCTGAAAAAAAGCTCCCTCAGGCTTGACTGAGGGGAAACGGAAAAGCAACACATGGCGCCTCACTGCAGCAAGTATTGCAGAGGACTGATTTTACAACTTTCCATGGTGGAGCAGATCAAAGTTTTCTTGCAGCTTTGGTGGATGTCTTTGAACTCGTTGCGTTCAGGCATCTTAAAATGTTTGATTTCTGTATTTGATGGTGGATTTAGGAGGTTGCAGTTGGAATGAAGTCCAAACTGTTCGGGAATACAATGCTATCACTTGTGATTTCTCTGCTGTGAACACAGGGAGGGTTTGAACATGTCTCACACGACCACTGATGTCACTTTTTTATGTGAACAACTGTGAAACCATGAATGCCTTCGAGGAGTGACTGGCTGCGACTGGTACGATTCAATGCATCCAGACAAGGATGGGCCTGTTCAAGGCGGGGAATGTTGCACCGTTATCCCCCTTTGCCATTCTGTATGAAAGGTACCAAGAAGAATGGAGTATCATTGTTGTTCCACCTCTGAGTTGGCAGTGGAGGGAGTAACAGAGCCGAATTGATGACGGATGAGCAAGAAAGAGAGCGGCAGGGAGTGGTGGTGAATGCGAACGTTGCAGGGGAAAATGTGAGCAGTGAATTGGTTAATCTGGGAGTAAATTTACAGTTTGTCAGTGAATAAAGGCTGCACTTTCTCAATACTAAAGCAAAGCTTCCATGTGTCCGGCAGACTTTGGTAATCTTTGGTGATTGGTTGCCAGAGTTAGGTTACTTAAGGAGCAAATACTTTTTGTTTGCCTCTCAGGCTACACATAGGCTGGCCCGCCCCCCTCTGATAGGTGGAACTTGTTGGGTGAACATGTCAACCATCCCTGTCAAACACATGATGTAAAAAAAGTAACAGAGGTCAGACCTTTAAAACTTTTGCAGGGTGACAGCTGGCTTTTAACAAGGTTCTTTCTGCTGCTGCCACTGGCGTCTAAATCCAAACCTGCCTGAAATGAAGGCTTCTCTTCTGTTTAATGCTTGCACTGTTAATAATCACCAGGTTTTCTCAATAATTTCTCACAATAAACCACAGTAATGACACTTTTGCAATGCATGGTGGGCAACTGTTTGAAATATTATAGACAGATGTTGTGAATTGAAGCCGCTTTCTAAAGAGACTGCAAGAAAAATGTAAAAGTACAGTTTCTATGTAAAAGTACTTTGTATTAATGTAGTACACATCCAGGAATTTACAGTAAAAATGGTAAATTCCAAGTAATTACGTGATTAGGGTACAGCACAATACTGTAATTACCCTAACCCTAACCCTAATTTTGTGGTTGGGTTACCATAAAAACAAAGTACATTGCTGAGATGTTAACTTACAGTTACTCCAGATAATTATGACATTATCATATTTTAATTTTACAGTAAAATACTGTATTTTTACACTAATATTGTGTCATTACAGTAAAGGCAGAGACAGTGTAATACTGTTATTTTCATTTGTGTCACTGTAAAAAAAATATCACAGTGAATTTACTGTATTTACAGTAATTTACTGTAAAAGTACAATAATATATACGTTTCAACAACATCAACAATGAAACTCTGTACAGTAGCAATTTTTGTTCACACTGTCTTTAATAAAGCTTCATGTTGAGGGAATCTTCTCTCCGTGGCTGCATTTCTAAACTTATTTCGGGACATTTTGTGTCCCTCTTGTCGTCTTTTCAGCTCCAGAGCAACTTCCGCCCTCTGCACTGACAGCAGCTTCGTACAGCGGAGAGGACAAATCGTTTGAGTGGGTTTCATCAATGAGATGAAAGACAAAGGTCCATTAGACTGATGAAAGCTGTTTTTCTGAGTGTGAAAGAACCCTCTTGTGTATATTCTCTCACACAGTCTTTTTATGCTTTTTTAAAGTGTTTTTTAAATAGCGTGGAAAAAATCTCTATCAAATAACTCTTTCATCAAACTCTCATTATTAAGTATTAAGCCGTAATCCTTTTTCATGCACCAGAATTTGTTCATGCATTTCATTTATGGAAAATTAACTTTTTAGAATGTTTTAGTGTGAAGCTATCATCCTCTTTGCATGCGTATCACCCAACAACGTTCTCAACAAGCTCCTGCTGCTGTTTATTATTATCAATGGTGCCACCCAGACCACAGCAGTCGCAGAGGGATTTCAGCTCGCCGACAGCGTTTATTCACAAACCCTTAATGAAGTGCGCCTCATTAGCCGAGGACCATCCTGCTGTATGAACCATTTACCCTTCAGCTCCTCTCAACTTTATTTATAGAGTCTGTTAAATTCACACAATGTGTTGATCATTACTGACTCCAAAGGTTGCCTTTTTTTTTTGCCCCGCTTATGAAAATCCAGTTTTATTTTCTGTATTGATAATAGTAGCAACAAAAGGCTGTGAAATTAAATTTTATTTCAATAAAATTTTAGTTTTAATTGAGTTCTATTTTCTAATGAAAATGGAAATGTGATGGAGGGTAGAGGGTGTCACTCAGTTACAGTCAGTGCAGGCAATGCAGAATATGACATGTATGGACATGTTTTCATTTGTGTTTAATCACCTAAAAATAAGATTTGTTTCCTTATAACGAGCCTTGAAGAGAGTGGGGATCCTCTTCCATGAAGTCGGCCATGTTTCTACAGTAGCCACATTGGACAAAAAACCAAACACTGGCTCTAGATAGAGACTTTTCTCATGTGTTTTGTGGCCACCGTAGTTTCTCAAACACGCTTGGAAGGCGAGGGTGAGCCGATCAGGTACAAAAAAAAAATACATATATCCTAGACACATAATTTGTGTGTTGGATCAGTTCCCTTTTGTTCAGATCTTCAACCATAAGAAGCTGGGCCTGGAGTTCTTGCAGCCAAGCAGCATGAAAGCAATAAGAAAATAATAAAACTATAGAAGACATTAAAGAGTGAAACCACTATAAACTGTGTTGGAAAAGGTCAAGATGAAATGTTAGGCTGTGCTGAGAACAGAAAGTTTATGGTTTTATTAAGTGTGTTTATTGCACATGGACAAATTCCAGGATGGTCCTGAAAATGGATTTTTGCTTTGTTATATCATCTGCTGATGTTTTGACAAACATTTAGGTTCCCAGGTGATGAGTTGCTATGTCTTTGGGGATACCCCCACTTTCCAGCACCACCATGAAGTCAAAATGTCTTTGTTTTATGACCAAATACCTATAAAACCTCAGCTGCAGTGTTTATGTTTGGATTTGGGCAAAATCCAGTGTCATAAAATGATGCCTCTCCTTGTGCTCTGGCCTTTATTTGGCTGATATCATGTAGTCTGATCACAGCATAACAGTTTGTTGAACTAATGAGGTGACATCCATCTGTTTTCACCCATCTGTCTATCCGTTATCTGTCACTTCTCTCCAGCTCGCAGCTCTCCTGCCTTGTTCAGTGGGGAATATAATCCCTTCAAAACAAAACAAAAAATTCCAAAAATAGTGAGAAATGCCATCCCAATTACCCTGAAGCCCAAAGTGTCACCTTCACAATGTTTGTCCAAACCTCAACATTATTATAATGATAATACATGAACATTTTCAAATGCTATTAGACCATTTGATGGTCAGTACTGTATCTCTACTTCTTGTACAATAAATTATATATATATATATAAAAATTCACCCTCAGTACAGTTGTCATGAACGTGGAAATTAGCTATAGAGACCAAAACTGTTTTTTGTACCAGGCTGTAAACATGTTTATTTCTGCTGTGAAGTTGGACATTTTAACATGGGGACTTATGGAGACTGACTCACTTCTGGAGCCAGCCTCAAGTGGACGTTTGAGGAACTGCAGTTTTTGGCACTTATGTCGAAAATAACAAATGTTGTTATCTTGAGATAACGGGTTAACGCTTTCTCAAGATCTCAAGCTAACGAAACTTTGTTTTCACGATATAACAACATAATTAAATCTGAGATATCAAGAAAACAAAAGGCTAGTCTAGTATATTAAATCCTTGCAGGAAACATAATTCAGAGTTGCAATGTCAGAGGAGCAGGAGAATTGCACTTGCAGTGATTTAATATACTAGAGTATAGTCTAGTATGTTATCACGGCATTATCTCGGGAAAGAAAAACAAAGTTTGATTATGTTTGAGTCAAATGAAATGAACTTGTTATCCTGAGAAAACAGAGGAAATAAAATGTATGAATGTATGACCGCCTGGGGCTTTCGTATATAATTAATTTCCGTGTCTATCGACTAATCATGTAGGCCAATTGACTACCCACTTCAGCTGTACTTGCATAAACTGTTGGGTAGTTTATAATAGAACATCATAGTTTTCATAAACTCTGCATATCTCCTCACATTTGTAGTTGAGTAAATGTAATTAGTTACATTCACTCACGTGATTAAGAAGTGATTAATTAATGAGGGTATTAATGCAGCAGTTGGGGACTGTAGTACAGTGGTGTGTGTGTGTGTGTGTGTGTGTGTGTGTGTGTGTGTGTGTGTGTGTGTGTGTGTGTGTGTGTGTGTGTGTGACTCCGCCCCCCTGGCCGTGACGTCACCCACTCTCCTCCAGCACAGCAGCTCTCCTCCAGACCTCTGGCAGACCGGAGCAGAGGCGGACGGAGAAACCGGCGTGTCGGCGTCTGTGTCCCCGCTGTAAAACTTCTCGGACTGGGAACCTTTCACTACTTTGTTTTCCTGTTTTTAATCTTTGACACAAATGAAGCGAGAAAAGAGAAGGCACGAGGAAGTAAAGGTAGTAGTAGTAGTAGTAGTAGAAGAAGGAGAAGAAGTGACACCGGGCTCTCCATCGGCTCTTGTTCCTCACCTTTCCCTCACTTCGCACCGACCCTGAGCGTTTGGGCTTCCAGCCAACCGGAGGTCAGTTCAAATTACAACATATTTAACACCTAATTACGCCTAATTATCAGTTAAAGCGATGAATTGCTCATTTTAGTCACTAATATAACAGAGCAATGTCTGGAGATGTATTCGGCTTCATTCAAATGAAATATCTCTGTAGTGTTCCTATGATATGTGCTCTATTATAATTCCTCATGTGTATTTGCTGCTTTACAGTGAGTTTGTAGCTGCATTTATTCTACTTTTTATAGTATTTTGTGACATTTAATGCGTTTCCATTAGGTGTATAGGTGTTTAATTTTTAATGTAATGCCTTATTCTGAGTTCATGGTGCTTAAGAGTGAGTATTATTGTTTATTTTTGTGTTTTATTGTGCCTTATTCCCTATAGTATCCCTCTAATATTAATGAATCTGAAAGCCTTGCTGCCTGCTCTCCTCTCCCCTCCTTTTTTATTTATTTCTGGTTAATTAGCCTATAAATATTCACACATTTGCATAAAAACACACGTTGCAGGGGGAAAAGCTCATCAGCAGATGGGAGATAAAAATGACTGGACATGACAAGTTGACAATTATGGTGTGTATTGTCGCGCGTGCGCCTTTTCCAGTGCGCGTGCACGCTCCTGTCTCCTCAGCCCTGCCAATAAGGTCATCTGATAAGCTGAAAATCCCTCTCTCCTTCTATCAGGCAGCCTCAAGGTTTGACACACACACACACTAACACACACACATTGTCTTATAGCCTGCAGTCATCCGCGACTCTATTTAATTAGATGGAGCCTGATTTTCTGTGTGTGTGTGTCGAAAATATTTTGCGTTTAGGACACACACACACACACACACACACACACACACACACACACACACACACCAGGGACTGGGTCTTAGAGGAATGTGGGTTTTTCCAGCGGACTTATTTTCCTCATCTTTTTCTTCTTCTCACAAATCTTCCACATCCATCTTCCCTTTTCTCTCGATCTGCTTCCTGTTTAGTCTGCTGCCCTTAGTCTAATTTTATTTCTATAGCACCAGATCAGAACAGATCTCATGACACTTTCCATAAAGAGCAATGTTATTTACAGAGACTCAACAATTCCCACCATGAGTAAGCGCTTGCTGACAGTGGCAAGGAAAAAAAACGTCCTTTTAAGGTCGGATCAGACCAAATCTGGCGTTGCGGCAGGGTTGTGCGGCGGTGTGTGAGGACGCTGCTGGCGTTGTGTCTGTTTGTGCTGAACGTAATTGATTGATACTGGTGCTCACTCACCCTCATTCACTGTCTATGTTGCTCAACCACTGCTGTCTCTCTTTCTCTTAAACCGTCAGACACAAATCCAATTAAACTTTTTTTGTGTCACTATATTACAGCGTAAAGTGTGAGAGATTTAGAAGCTGTGTACATGAAATAGACAGTCAGAACACAACAGGTAGAGTATCAGAGTCCGTGAGTCCACCTGGATAGTCTCAGTTTCAGAGACCAATCTGATCGTCTGATTTGCAGCTGCAGCGGGTTACGTTTCTCCGAAAGTTGAATTTGGCTCAACTTCTTCGCCGCAGGTCGGTGTGCCGCAGCGTCAGATTTCGTCTGAATTCAGCCTGCAAGGCAGAAACCTCGAGCAGAACCCGGCTAATGGTGGGCTGCCATCTGCTGCAACTGGTTTCCTATTCCTCATTTCCTCCTCCTCTTATTTCTTCTCCTTTCCTTTTCTTCACCTCCTCCTCCTCCTCCTCCTCCTCCTCTTCTTCTACTTCATCTCTGCCTCTTTTTATTCCCACACCTCCTTCTTGCTCACATCTTCTTCGTTTTCTTCATCTTTGCCTCATTCCCTCTTCCCCTACAACTCCCTTGCCTCCTCTTCTATCTTCCTCTTTACTTCTTCTTCCTCTCTCCTCTTTTTGAGTCCTTCCTCTCCTCATCACTTTTATCTCTTTCCTCCTTTTTTCTCCATCTTCTGCCTCATCTTGACTCCTTTTTTTCCTCTTCTTCCAAACTTTGTTTCTCCTCTCCCTTTTGCCGGCTCATTCTCTTCATCTTCCACTATCCCCTATTCCTCCTTTCCCTTCGTCTCCTCTTCCTCAGTTAACAAACACACACACACACACAGAGACCCTGACTCAACAACTTATTGTACACACTCTCCGATACACACTCTCTGTTGTCTTTCACTACACCACCCACTCTCCTCCCTCGCGGCGAAGCCTGAAAACTAGCCTGTCATCGTTTTCCAGCGCTGTGCGAAGGTGTGCTCCATTTTGTAATTAATGGCCGCTCAGCACAACACACACACACACACACACACACACTCAGATCTTAAGTAAAACAGCAATACCACAGTGTATAAATACTGTGGTACTTACATTTAAAGCTTTACTTAAGTAAAATCATTAGCATCAAACTTGGACCTTGGATTCCCCCGGGCACGGCTCTGTGACGTCGCGATCACAACGCTGTTTTGCCTGCCGGACTTTAACTTGCTCAGATTGGATCATTTTCATTGGTTTATGTGCTTCTGTCATGTGTAAGAACGCTACATAGTTAAATAGTTTCCCTTTTGTCTGTTTTTATAACCCTCACCCTTGTCTAGAACGGCTCCGCCGGACCGCGTTAGAGCTGTGCCCGGTGGGATTGAGCCTTTAAAGTACCAGAAGTAAAAATACTGATACATAGCCCGGCTTTTATTTGGTTCAATCACTGGACTCTACCTGCCTATATCTGGGACAGTCCAAAACTCGTGCTCAGCAAAGACGGGAAATACTATCAATTTGTTTATTTAAACCAGTTCTGTATAAAATTAGAATAATTCATTTGATCTAGCTCAGAGAGATGGCGCATCTAGGCCAACCTCATACATAGATAGTTCACTCCCATGACAATTAACAATGCTTGTTGTTACGGCATGAAGACGCAACAGCGAGGAGCCTATTTGACATACTGAAAACTCAACAGAGAAGGGTGGGGACGCTTTTTTTGTAGCCAGCAAGGTAGTGAAAACAAGCTTACCCAAGAACACAGTGCAGGAAGTTTATGTCCATTAAAGAGTGGTCTTTGTTGTCAGCACTTTTGCTTGTCTCTCCTTGTTTACCATGCCGGTGCTCATGGTTTCAATTGTGGAGAATCTAACCAATCTAAGCAGCTTAGAAGTAGATCAAGCGGGCTTTAAGAGGTTTTATAGATCCAAAGAACTTCCGTAAAAATCAGACCCGGTATCCAGTTGAGACCTGCTATTTGTCAAAACGTGTAGCCACACCTGGTGAGTAAAAGGGACTCTGCAATTAATTGGGGCTCGGCACATGAGACATTAAGCTTACCCACTGAAGCTGTGTAAACCTTGCTGCTAAGGAACTTAAAAGGCAACAGACACGACTCATCTCATCTCCCTACCCTGAATCATACCATAACAACGCAGTAGTGTTGTCCCTGTGTGAATACTGGCGATAATGGTAGAATACCACTTACTCCAGAGTTTCCAGAGTGTGAAGGGATCAAACTTTCCAACCTCAAGACCTCAAAAATAGGGAGGATTTCGAAACCTAAGCAAGATTTGTTTCCTGCATTCTGACTTTTAAAGAATAAAAAATAAAGTAAGTACACTGAGAGAGCATTTTTATGTTCAATACTTTTAATTCTCAGGAAAGAATACAGAATAATCGACCCTCTGACGTGAACTTGAGTGACTCTGGCATGAACTAAAATTCCTCAGTTTTCATTCATTCATTCTGTGCATGCCAGAGTCTGTGTAGCATGGAAATCCCCCTGTGTTGCATCCGTGTCCTACTGTACAGAGTTGTGACAATGAAAAGGAGAAAAATGTCTGAAGATTTGAGAAATAGGGGAGAATGTCGACCTCAGGAGGAAACTGGTAGAGGGTATAGGAAGATGGAGAGCTTTGACAAGTGCGGCGACTGTTTTGATTACGGCTCCCATTGGTGCTTTCAAGGACTCCAGGACTTAACTTTCAACTTCAACTTTCAATGCTTTTCACTAGATTATTCCTTGAATAAAAACAGTCACTCGCTCTGTGTTGGATTTAGTTTGCAAGTTGGCTTCCGTGAACTAAAAACAACGGCTGATGGTAGATGATCAATCTAAAAACTTTCACATGATTTGGAAGTTGATAATAATCACGTAAAATATCCCAAACCTTTTCTCAACTCTGAGAAAATCTTTTAGAAAAACAAGTCCAACAGATGAGAAGATAATATATCCTCATTATCTAATAAATTTAATCAGTGTCTCTTGAAATGGTTGAAATATTAAACTGCATCACATTAGCCGTAATGATTTAGCAGCGCTGGCTTGTGTTCTCGCTTCATTAATCAACATTATTACTTCATCAGTAAAAAAATATGCTAAACCCCCGTTCATGGAATTATAAACGCTGGTTAATGTGACAAAAACACTTTTGCGTTTTCTCCTAATTTATTACATTAATACATTCATAGAGTTTTATCACATCATAGATCTGTTAATGCTTTATGAATTGCTACACGGCAGTTTTAAAACGAGACGTTGGGAGTTAAATTATCGCTTTCAAAACACTTAATGTTGCCACTTCCTCTTCCTGAATGCAAACCTCTCTCCTTAAACTGAAGAATCTCCTCCGGCGGCACTAAAACTCGGCACTTAGCGGGCTCATTTACCTGGAAATTCATCCTGAGGTGAGAAAGGAGCGATTGTAATATTTTACGGATGAATTTCTCCGGTGATGAACGGTGGTGGTCAGAGCACAGTGGCGCTGCAGAGTAATGATCTTGACCATGCGCCAAGCCAAGACTTTTATTCATTTTTCCTTTAGGTCTGCAGGGTGCAAAATAAAACCCTGAACATGTAATGCTCCTACATGTTTATGTGGGAGCTAAAAAAAAAAAAAAAGACACAAGGGAAGGTCTTGCGTCTTCGTACATCTTGTGTAACAAATTCAAAAATATTTGTAATACATTTATTCCCTTATGCTGCTGACATTTGTCTAAAATTAAACTTGAAAGCACCACTTCAAACAGGCCTTTAATGAGTGCAATTTTATGACGTCACAGTGAACTTCGTGGAGAGGAAATGTGTCGGCTTCAAAGGAAAAAACTCGCCATTCATTTTTCATAATTCCTCATAAATTAGTAAGAGCTTGAACTTTGATAAATCAAACATTTCGTGACTGGAAGGCACATCAGTGATCACGGCTTTCTTTAAAGTAATGAGCAAAGACGCTGCACCATCACTCTGCAGTGAAACATACAAACGCATATTATAACATGATTTCAAAATGTGATGTTTTGTGATTGCTTGTCCCAGTTTTCCCCTAAAAAAAAAAAAAAAAAGGGCTTTGTTGAGCACAACCAATTGCTGTCATGCAGGTCTTCCCCATGAATAAGAACACCTTCTTACCATCATCATCTTTTCTGGAAAAGTTTGCCAGCTAACCTGTATGTCCAAATAAATTATGCCAATACTGTGAAAAGGATCTTTACCCCAATTAATCATCACTTGCAACGCTGATTTTTAACCTAGTTAGTTTACATTCTGGCAAGCAGCCTTCTTCCCCTCAGCCTTTCTTTGTGCATCTATAGACAGTATGAAGAATACACGAGTCTCCGTGACGTCACCCACAGGTTTCTGAAGAGCCGTTGTGAAGCTCAGAGTGGCTCTGGCTGCCTACATCTTGGCAGTCCTGCCTCTGCCGCCTCCCGGCTAAACTAAAAATGGGAAAAGACGTGGATCATGGGTGGAGTTTAGGCAGGCTGAATGAAGCCTGATTGCTCAAACAAAGCACCTGTAATGGCACCCACCTGTCAATCAAAGCGACTTAATGTAATTTGAACAGGTGAGTTCTATAAAAATTCACCCTCAGTAAAGTTGTCATGAACGGGGAAATTAGCTATAGAGACCAAAACTGTTTTTTGTACCAGGCTGTAAACATGTTTATTTCTGCTGTGAAGTTGGACATTTCAACATGGGGACTTATGGAGACTGACTCACTTCTGGAGCCAGCCTCAAGTGGACGTTTGAGGAACTGCAGTTTTTGGCATTGGCTTTGGGTACATTGCTGCATTTCTTGGCACATTACTGCCCTCGAGATTAAAAAAGAAAACTCCACAGGGCACCTTTAACATGCCACTTATGCAGAATTCACTCCCAGGCTTTGATAAAACATCTACGATGGCCCACAAGGGACTATCCCTAAACTCTTTCTACATCATTTTTAACTTCACTGGCGTCTAACAAACTTCCAAGGACATCCTCTCACCGAGCTCCTGTTTGTTTCCTCTGCTGGTTCACAGCACACGTCCAAATGCATGCTGGGAGCAGAGCTGCATCGCCGCAGGCCACAACAGGGCAACCAGTTAGGTACCTGAATCAAGTGGACCTAATGTGTTTCTGTCCCTGAGGTTAGGACTGAATGAAGCACTTTAGATGGAAGAGTTGACCTTTTATGAGAGTTTAAAGTCAAATGAAGTTGAGTTTTTATGTTTTTTTTCTCAGGCTAGAAGGATTCAGAGAAGTTAAACAAACACGTTTGCTCAACGGATGTACATTTTCAGGATCAGCTAACAAGCCTTTAAAGTTGTTTTCGTCTCATTTTATTAAACTGATAGTGAATAATCGGACTCAGACTGAGTAAGGCGATGTATTTGGTTTGTTTGATCTTGATTTAAAAGACTTTTAGCCCTTCGGTCTCCTCTTTTGATCTGGGATTACTGCCCGCCTGGATGCTTACACAGGAAATTAAACAGTAGATTGAATTTACATTTTGCATACTTTTGGTTGAGTTTAAGGTTTGACATGATGGGTTTTGTTTTCCAGCCACACACCAGCAGGCCTGCGCTGCTGTGTCTCATTGTCCGTCCTGTAATCTCCTCATTTCAAACAGCTGTGATGGAAAAACGATAAACTCTCCGCCAGCATATGGCTGCTGGAAATGGTTATTACAGCAACATTCATCCAGGGATTAGGACCGACCGACTCTAGGCTAATTAAACTTTCGACTCCCCCGGCGTCCTCGCTGCTCCTCCACTCTGTCAGCTTGACTGAAATGAGTTAATAACGCAGGGCATTTCACCGACTTGGATATTAATGCACCAGTGAGGGAAAAATATTCCAATTTTGAGGAAGGCTAACCCACAATCCCTCCAGCAGTTTGCTGAGATCCCCTGAAAGTTTCTTTTTTAGCGTTTCCTACCCGTGTGTAATTGAAATTTCTCTGACGAGTTCATTTACCCAGATGCTGTACGTGTTATATCAGTATCTCTAAAATATAAGTGTCTCAGATGCAGGCTATCACAGTCTTATTTAACTTTTGTGTTTTTATAATTGTCAGTTTTTCTTCTCAAATCCTGGAGCAGGATTCATCGTGGATCAGCAGGGGTCGCTTGCAGGAATCCAGTTTGTTCTGATTTGAAGCTCCTGCTGCGTTTCCCGTCGTAGCAAACAGCCTCGTATCTGTCAGAGCCATCCTCACCTCCTGCTGCATTCAGCGGGGTTCACCTCGGCGTTATATCAAAGCCGGTGACAGTGTCTTTGTCTGCCGTCTTGTTATTGATCGCTGCCTCGCTCAGGGTGCCGACTGAGTGCACATTTTCAATCGGGCGGAGGGGATTTATCGACGGGGGCGACACTCTCAACGACGAGCAGAGAGGGGGCAGGAAAATGAAATGTCACCTCGGAGGAGTTTGACTGGCTTTTAGCACGAACTCCCAGGTGAACACGTGCAGCCATTAAACAAGCTCCGCTTTCCCCTCTCACTGCATGTTCTGCATCCCAGAGTGCACCTCTGCTCAACCAGAGAGGAAGCGCTGTGAAGCAATTTCACTTTTCATATCAGTACGAGGCACAAGAGACACAGGGATTCATATTTCGGCTCAATTCTGCCTTACTTCATTTGAAAGAAAGCAGACCGAAGCCGCAGAGATTTGAACAAAGATGTCTGTTGTGCAAAACTGGTTCATAGGAGGGAAAAAGTGAAGCAACATTAATATTGTTCAGAGTGGAAAATGGCGAATGGGATCATATAGATAAACCAGGATAAGCAAAACATTGATTTTCATAATCAGGAGTGTGCTGGATTTCAACTGGAGGAATCAGATTTCTTGGCCATGTGTGTCACTTATGATAAAGGTCTTTTTAGCGTCTGTGGACAAAACAATCTCAGCTCCAGGTCCACTTGCTTGTTTAGGAGCTTTCAATCGTCTCACATGGTGTTCATCAGCATATTGAGTTTGCCTCTCTTAAGTATCGCGTGACATCGATAGCAGCTCCGTAGAGTCAGATTGCCAAATTGGAGATGGGTCTTTCCACGATCATGGTAATAATGGTAGTCGTTATTTTTACTCTGGCTGCTTCTTATTTTGTTATGTAGTACAGCCCAGCTCTCATTTCTTTCCTTGAAATTTATATTTAAATAAAAAAGAAATGTGGATGTTCAAACTTTTCATGACTGAGCCACCTCCATGTTAAATAAATAAATATATAAATAATAATACTTTTGTGTTCAGATGTAACGAAATGAAGTTCTTTTTTATGGTCGGTGTTGAGTCTTCACTATTTTGCTGCTGTAAAAAGAAACTAAATTAGATATTTTATCTCATCAGATAAGAGGTGTCCTTGTCCAAACACTAGCTTGCTGCCAAGACGATATTAATTGGAAAAATTCTGCATACCACAATTTAAAAAATATATAATATGTTGACGTTAGACCTCCTAACCCACAATTATTTATATCTTAACAGTAGTTTTCTTTGAGGTTATGTGTCTGGAGATGCACAAGTTTGCACATAACAGCTTTGTTAGTAGTGATGCAGACAGTGTTATGTAAAATAGGACATGATGTTAGCAAAAAAAAACAGTAGTACACATGTTTATGATATGAATATTTGTGCCCTGACTTCAGAGGAAGTTCTGACTAGCTTCTCAGAGCCAGACCGGCTTTAGTATTTTATGAACTCGAACATCTGCATCTGAATCAAAATGTAAAAATTCAGCTCTAATGAAGATAATCAGTGAAAGGCATTTACATGGCTGCTCCTACAGTCTGTGTTGCGTTAATCAGATTAAAATGGCATCATTAGTGTGCAAATGCAAATGTTCCCAGTGCTGCTGCTCGCCACATCCTGCAGGGATAATAAAGTCTCTTGTGACTGAAGGGAACAACATTTTGCTGCAAAACAATATCTTACTGCGTCTCTAATCAGATTACAGTCCTCTGCTGACTGTGTGTTTTCATACGCAAATTAAATCACAGCTCAATTCCAACAAGGAAATTGGTAACTTGGTATACAGTCACAGATGTCAATACTCAAAACACACTGATACAGCACGAGGTGGGAGAGATGCCCTCGGTGGTTTTGGGTTGAAATGGTTGAATTCCCTATGGGGAGGGATTACTACTTGTGTAACTGCAGCCTCTGAGGTTGGATGTCTTAACTTTCTATATATGCTATATGATCAAAAGTGTATGGACAGAGAGGTCCAAATGCTTGGTCTGAGGGGGGGTTTCATGGTTTTGATACTACAGCATGCAGTGATTTTATACAATAGTATGCCTCCAAAAAACAGTTTGCAACCTCTCTGGCTGTGAACTGAAGCTAATGCAGAAGTACCAAAAACTGCAGTTCCTCAAACGTCCACTTGAGGCTGGCTCCAGAGGACTGCCAAGATGGCGACAGCCAGAGCCACCAACTTTACAACGGCTCTTCAAAAACCTCGTCATGGAGACTACATCCAGTCTGTGGTTTCAACTTGACCATAACTCCATCCAACACCACTGTGACCAGCAGACAGAATGTATCTGCATTTAAACATATATTATAGATGCTCATTGATGTTGGGATTGGGAAAAGAGATATTGAAGAGAGACAAAGAGCTCTCTGAGTGAGCAAAGTTTCTTCAAAATGTGCAAACCATTCCTCTTTTGTGGAAAAGGTTTTTACTCCGACAGAAGAGGTTAAATAAAGGTGGATGGTGCAACGGAGCTAATAAGCTTCCCAGCTTCCTCCATTTTGGTCTCTCCAGCTCTCTGCCGCTTCAAAGGTCGGCATTGTACAAAATGTTGCCATTGTAAATGTTGTGTTGTGCCCGAACATTAACACCAACTGCGGGCCAGACCCTATTGGCAAACATCCGTGGTCGACCTCACTAACGCTCTTGTGAATGAATGGGAGCAAATCCCTTCAGCCAGGTTTCAAAATCTGGTGGAAAGCCTGAAACCAGAAGAGTGGAGACTGTTACAGCAGCAGACTAATGCCCATGGTTTTGCAATCACATGTTCAACAATCACATGAATGTAGCCTTCAAGAGCTCACATATTGCCAAAATGTTGTTTTCGTAGAGACTCCGCTTTCACCTCATGCTTCAAATGTTTCTGACCTTCTTCATTGTCACTTTCAATCAGAACTTGGTTTCATTTCTTTATTGCTTTTTGATTGTTCTTCTCCTAAATCACATCTCTCTTTCTCCCTCGCAGTTCAACACTCATGATCTTTGCATTGATTTATAAAAACTCCCTGTTCTGCCGGGAGTCATTATTTTCCTAGTACATCGTTCATACTGAGCTCCTTCAAAAATGCAGTGATATTTGTCAACCTTATTTTCTGCTGTAGCAGCTTTGACCTTTGAAGCCTTTAACTGTGTTAGTGATCTAGAAAATTAAGCTTCTCACTTCTCCGGATATCAGCCAACACCTGAATACAGATGTGTTTAAAACTGGCTGGTTGCTCCCGCCCTGAAATAATTTTTCTTTTGTTTCCCTTCCAGATGAACAGCTGCCAATGAGCGAATGCTACGATTAAGTACCGGCCATGGCTGCCCATCGAATCATCAGAGTGACTAACAACAACCACATCCTCCCTCGCTGTAAGTCTGAGGGAACCCTCATTGACCTAAGTGAAGGGGTCACCGGAGCCAGTCTCAACGATGTCAAAGGTCAGTTTTCCACTGTTCTCTTCAGGTTCTGTTATGATTGATTTGAAGATTTGAGTATCTCAGAAATTTAAATAATTTGTTGTTTTAATCCTGCGTTTTGAATCTTTTGCAATTAAATGATTCATTCATGTTGTTGAAATGTTGTTATTCTTTAAACGTTAAACATTGTTATTCTATCTCTGGCTCTTTCACTTCACTGGTTGCACTTCATTACAGCTTTGCTTACATGCTCCATGTACACTAATGAGGCGAACTAAAAATAGTCAATTATGCAGTAAATTATTCAATTCATCTCCTCAGACATTTACCTAGTGATATGACAACTCTGTACTTGTGTTCAGAAGGTTTGAAAATAAGGTTTTCTGTTATTCGGGTGCCTTTATTTTTACCAAGATGTCTTTTTCAGCTTTACTGATGTTAAAATGAACCAATGAATCATTTAGATACAAGCCTTTATGTCTGATCTGTAGTACCATCACCTCATTAGTGCAACTAGTCCATTATGTCTGTGTCTGAGTAGGAGATAAGCACAGCCATTGAGTGATTAAATGCACTTAAAGTAAAACCAAGCCAGATACAATAATGCTTTGCAATCAAGACAAATAATAGTTAATAGTTTAAAAGTGTGATTTGGTCCAATATCCTTTTCCTTTTCAGTGCCTTCCCCCAGTGCCTTAAGGCTAGACACTTCAGCCTCCTATGGAGCTGCACAAGAAGTGGTTGCCATAAAGGATTATTGCCCCAGCAGCTTCACCACGCTGAAATTCTCCAAAGGTGATCGCCTCTATGTGCTGGACACATCAGGTGGAGAGTGGTGGTATGCCCACAACAACACGGAAATGGGCTACATCCCGGCCGCCTATGTCCAGCCGGTCAGCTTCAGGAACTCTTCGCTTAGCGACAGTGGAATGATTGACAGTCTTGGGGAAGGATACGAGGATGGGTCAAAGGAATTTGGAGGTTTAGGGGAGTGGACAGGGATGTCCTTTAAGCCCTCCCCAATTTACAACAACAGTCCATTTGCTGTGAACCCCTTTATGTGTCCGTTAGATCAAAATTGCAAAGATATGGGTGGGAGGAATTCAGCAGACCTTATTCTGTTTGATGCACTGGCGTCTCCATCATCTTGCTCCAATTTTAACACTAGTACAATCATGTCCAATGGGTTCAGCAGCTGCCACATTAACAATACCACACCCATTAGCCCAACCCAAGACGTTGTACCTAATCTCCACAGGGATAACCCGTTTTTCAGGAGTAAACGTTCCCACAGTCTCTCAGAACTGTCAGTCCTGCAGGCGCAGTCGAATCCAACCTTACCGTCTTCAGGATTCTTCACTGGTCTCAAGGCTCCTTCACCAGAGCAGTTTCAGAGCAGGGAGGACTTCAGGACTGCTTGGTTGAACCACAGAAAACTTGCCAGGTCTTGCCATGACCTCGACTCCCTCGGACAGAGTCCTGGATGGGGCCAGACGCAGCCCGTGGAAACCAACATAGTTTGTAGGTTGGACAGTAACGGAGGAGTTGTTCAGCTCCCGGACACCCACATCAGTGCACACATCCCCGAAGGCCATGTCAGCAATGGAGACTACCAACAGATCTCCATGAAAGCCTTATTAGACCCTCCTCTGGAGCTTAACAGTGACCGCTGCTCCACCGTCAGCCCAGTGGTGGAGATCAAGCTCAGCAACATGGAGACCAAGTCCTTTATCACATTAGAGATGAAGGTATTGGTAACTGTCAAGAAGGAGAGTTGTCACAGTGCAGAGGTGCTTTGTGTTCGAAGCGACTGCAAAGAAGGGCCTTACACACCCATCCCTAATGCTTACATTTATAAGGATACAGTCCAGGTGCAGTTGGATAGTCTAGAGCCTTGTATGTATGTGGCTGTTGTGGTTCAGTCACAATACGTCAGTCACAATACGACTGTTTGGGACCATGTGCAGAGGAAAGTAACTTTGGGTGTCTACGGACCCAAGCACATCCACCCTTCCTTCAAGACAGTTGTGGCCATGTTTGGACATGATTGTGCCCCCAAGACGTTGTTGGTAAGCGAGGTGGGCCGGCAGGCTAGCTCCACTCCGCCAGTGGCCCTCCAGCTGTGGGGGAAGCACCAGTTCATGCTGGGGTTCCCTCAAGACCTCCAAGTAGGATTGTACTCCAACATGTCCAACTACCAGGTGAAGACAAACGAGAGTGCAGGGGTGATTCGGGGATTTCAGGTCAAACTGGGTAAAGTCAGCAGGCTGCTGTACATGATCACATCGCACAACCCCAACAACATCTCAGACTTCACTCTCAGGGTCCAAGTCAAGGATGCCCTCGACTGTATCCTCACCCAGTTTTGTGTCCAAACTCCACAGCCGCCACCAAAAACCGGATCGAGAATAACAGGCCAGAGGAGGTTTCTGAAAAAGAAAGAGGTGGATAAGATTGTGCTCTCGCCGCTGGCTGTCACTTCCAAATACCCAAAGTTTCAGGACCGATGCATTACCAACCTTAAATTTGGCAAGTTGATCAAAACAGTGATTAGGCAGCACAAGAGCACATATCTGTTGGAGTACAAGAAGGGGGATGTAATTGCTTTGCTTAGTGAGGAAAAAATCAAACTGCGAGGACAACTGCGGACCAAAGAGTGGTACATTGGATACTATCAAGGAAAGATAGGCCTTGTCCATGCCAAGAACGTTTTAGTTCTGGGTAAAGTCAAGCCCATTTATTGGTGTGGGCCGGACTTAACGACCACAATGCTGCTGGAGCAGATCCTGAAGCCTTGCAAATTTCTTACATACATCTACGCAACCGTGAGGACAGTTTTAATGGAGAATGTAGGCAACTGGAGGGCATTTGCAGATGCCCTGGGGTACGGGAATTTGCCTCTGAATTATTTTTGCCGGACTGAGCTGGACAATGAGCCAGAAAGGGTGGCGTCTGTTCTGGAGAAACTCAAAGAGGAGAGTACAAACATGGAGAACAAGGAGAGGAAGTCCTTCCAGAGGGAACTCATGATGGTAAGACCAAGATATTTAAGATTTAAGTTTATTTCTGTTGTTGTCCTTCCCATATTGAACTTTCCTGAGAAGACAAACCAGTCCTGTTTTGAGCAGGATTTGATATAAATCTTGGAGACATCTAAATGTCCATGGTTCATGTCAGCTTCGTCTTTTGGCTCCCATGGAAAGGGACTCTCTGGACAGTTGTGTTATGGTGGCCTTGAGCCTTGGCCTTATTGAGTCAGGAACTGTGAAGCTGCATACCTTTTTCCTAAGAGACAAACCACAAAACTGACCTTGAAAGTTGCTATCAGAGCGATAAAAATTCATCATTGTCCAACAGACAAAGAATGTGGTGGGTGCTGCCCATTGTGTGAGTGCAAATGAAGTCTATTTTTCAATTAGGAATTTATCTATAAATCTTCCAGGCCAATAACTCACAGAGCCGAAGGCGATGTCTTCAAATTGCTTGTTTTGGCTGGCTGATCAGCAGGCGGAAAACACAAATATAATCAGTTGCTGATATAAAACAGAACAAAACACAAAATTCTCACATTTGAGAAGCTGGGAAATGGCAATATTTTGCGTTTCTGTTTTATAAATGACTTGTTTATTCATTGTCTTTCACAAAGCCATATTCATTGCCATACTCATAGTTTTCTAGGAAAGCGTATGGCAAGTTTTAAGTCGTCCTTGAACTGAGAAATACAGTAAATCGTAGCCATCCCCTCATCTTCTAAATGTCACATTATTCAAAAAACACTCATGCTCAGCAAAAGCATTTACTGCATAGATAAATTGTCTGGCATTACCATACCACTGCAGCAACAGCTTTTATTTTCAAATGATGCATATTATAAACTTTTATCAGTGTCCCTCAGATGGTTGGTGCATCGTTAGTTAAGCTCTGTTGACGCTAAAAAGAACAAAAATCTAATTTTCTAAACTGTCAGTCACCCGCTGTCTGATTGATTAATGCATCTCTGCTACATCGACCCTCAACATGATTTCTTTCCACTTCAGTGGACAACGTGACACAATCTGAGCGTGAACTGGAAGAGTCCTTATGCTCAGTCACATGAATGGTAAACAACTTATCATACAGCCTGAGGTGGCTCACAGTGGGAACAGCTATCGCATGAAAAATAAAGGGGTGGGGGGAGGAAATCCTGTAAAGAGAAGCATAGAAATAAAACTTAACATCTGCAGTTTGAGCGAAAACAACTCTGTCAAACAAACGCAGGCAGTCCTCGATGTGTTTTTCTTCTCCGACAGCGCCGGCACCCTGAGGGAAACCAAATTGTCTCGAGACATTTTCCTCGCCAGGCGCTATTATTCAAAAAGTACTTTAGCAAAGTACATTTTCCAACTGTTGTTTATCCAGGCAGAGTTGATGAACCGTGCATGCATTTTTGTCGCAGCGTCATGCTCAGTGTGGTTTCGGATGGCGGCCGCTGGAGCAACTGGGGGTAAAGCGCCTTGCTAAATGGGACTTTGACAGCAACTGTTAGGGAAAAGGAGAGTCATTTACTGTTCATTTTGCCTTACACTGTTATCCAGCACAACTCACCTGCAACTCTCCCTGTTTGGCTGCAAGTCATGTGGCCTCCACATAATCTCACTCAAGTCTAAAGAGCTTTTAGGTTTTATAGGCTTTTATTCTGGCGGTTACCTAAGCTTTCTTATCTCTAAACCAGGCTCCATCTGAGCTCCATTTTTTTCATATTAACTGGAAAATGAAAAGAGGACACACTCAGAGGTCCGTCATTGAAGTCCAGTCAAACACTTTCTTAAAAATTCATCCCGCTGACCTTGATGGAAAGATTTGCTACAGCACATGCAAGTGGCTGTTAACTGTTTGCCGTTGTATGGACTTTACCGCAGAGAAAAACAGCTTTCAAATGTTTCACCCTCATTTAAAAGGCCAATTGCCAAAACATGATTTCATTACTCCGTGTCTCAGCCAGACATTCAGCGCCTCATGTCGCTCTGCAAGCTGTTCACACCAAATCAAATTTAAAGTTATTGTTTGTTGACAAAACCAGCAGGTGACTGCGACTTTCTCGATGTTCCTGCAATAGAGCAAAAGCTCAGTTTAGCATCTAATCTAATGACTTTGTCTTATGAAGATAAAAACATTTATTTGAAGGCATAATATGATGCATACCAATCTTCTGCTGTTTAACATATAATAACAGATCAGAACAACCGATTTGTGTATGAGATTATTGCTCAAAACTGCTCAAATCTGCAGTTTAGTGCTCAGTCAGGCCAGTTTTTACTGAAAAGAAAGAACAGGTTATCATTTGTCCTTGTACTGATTTTTTTCCTGGGTTTTATGTCCAGATCCATCTAAAACTTGTTGTTCCTGCTGCAAACAGTCAGTTCAGCAGTAAACCCGAGGATGTGTGCGAATGTTTCTGTGTCACCTGTGACATTTTCCCCGGAGAGCAGCAAATTGTCGTCAGGCTGCAGGAACAAGGTCCACTGAGTCACACAGGTTTAAATTACTAAATCTTCTCCTGTAAAGAAAAAATAGCCCGTCTTATACAATTGTTACTCAACGGAAGTAACCTTAATCTTGAGAACCTCTGGCTTCAAAATCCTTGATTAGCTAACACAGTGTTTGGTGCTTTCTCTAAATAATAAAAGGTTTTGATCCGGTCAGGCTGTGCTCTTTTTCAGGATGAAAATAGCAGAAAAATCCACACTAATCTGTGAAATCTTCCAAATAAAAGTGTCTAACTCAAGCATGGTGGAGAACAGTATGTTAGTCCAGTACATATGCACGAGTTAATTGTGTTTGGAAAGTTCGGGATGAACTTTTCTCATCTCAAGGGGGGCAAACAGAAGGTCGAATGGCAGTCGTCTGACGTGCGATTCCTGGCGAGAAACCCAGGGAGTGAGACCTTTGAGGTGGGAGCGATGCCTTGATGAAGTGGCTTCATTGTGGTTTCTGTAACGAGAGAGGAGGAAGGCAAAGAATTAGAAAGAATGAAATGGGTTTGGTGGGAGGGATGTGTGAACTGATACAAGTGGGAAAGAAAGAGTTTAGACACACCTATACTGTAGTTAAGAACAGGATATTGAACAAAGCGTGGTCTTTGTTCCTGACGTAAGTGGATTTCCTCGCCTCAGTACATTGACTTCTGTCATTCATTTGGTTTTGAAAAGTAAATTTTGCCAGGAGGTATACGAGGAGATCGGCTCCATGCGATCATTGTAGACCTGAGCTATAACAGGGAGGGGAAGACACTCAGATCACTAGGCTGTCGCCACTTCCTTTTGTTTCTCTATTGCGTTGTGCTAAAGTAGGTTTTCCAAGGTTCCAGTCAAGTAGTACAAGTTGTTTTACTAAGAAAAATCTATGAGTTCCTTCTTTAGAGGGCAGCCCAAATAAAATGAAAAATGGTGCCCCGGCCACTGTACCTATCTATATGATGTGTCCAGTGCACGCTACGCTATATGACCCTGTCAATGTTTGTTGCACTTTGTGCACTGAGGCAAGACATTTTCAAGGTTCCCTCTGCAGACTTCACCTTGGTGATGTGCACAAAACTGTGTTAATCACCTGCCGCCTGCTGCTCTTCATCTAACCAGCTCACTTTGGCTTTCTCTTTGCAATATTTGAAGCTGATCTGTTTACGATATTTCTGTATCTTTTTGTATAAAACAATTTTTATTGAACAGAAGCAGCACAAACAGAGCTCCTCCACTAATCTTGGCATCTTTAGTCCGCATCACAGCCACACATTGCAGAGACGTGGCGATATGAAATTATACATGATGCTGGAAAGGCAAAACTACTGGTTTCCTGTGGAGTTTTGAGTCTTATCTTCTGCAAAAAGTGAAGAAATATTTTCAAAGCAGAGAGATATTTCAGCTGTACGCCTGCCAGCCTTAATTGCTTTGGACTATCGGACAGTCTGAAACGTAAAAAATTGAAAGTGTTGCAGCAGAACAAGCGCTCATGGATTCTCGTCAGCTCATCACGTCTCACCCTCTCTAGCCGACAGGTGTTCTCATGTGAAATGTGAGCAGGCATTGATCAGGACGGAGCTGGAGGCCTGGGGGGGCATTCGACACCGCCCCGGCAGATCTTTTAACGCCAAGGCTCGAGTTACGAAGGCTGGGGACAAATGAGAGAGTCCCTTGTGCTTGTCAGTGGAGGAGAGTGTTGTTTAATAATAGATCCATGCAGAGAGGCGGGGCGAATCACTCCTGCAGGAGGACGTAATCAATCCCCAGGTTGTAGACTCATATCTTAAAACCTTTAGTCATAAAACTCAACCGTGACCGCTCAGAAAATTAGACTTCTTTATAAACGAATAGCTTCCTCAGTCCCATGGTGACAGCTAATAAAAACCAGCACGTTAATTTAGAGATGAATATTGAACAGCCAACCTGATTATCCAGACCTCATACTAGAAATGTGTCAGAGAAACATGAGCTCCTTCGAGAGTTTGTTAAAGCTGAAATAGTTGCAAGAAAAATGCCTTTATTTGTCGAGTGAAATCAACACAGCAGAGAGTCCAAACTGCACCGAGACGCCAAATGCAAGTGATTGATCTAAACCGAAGAGTCAAAAGCAAGAAGTGTTTCCTCAACAGCAGCTGCTTCCTGTCAAACTTCATCTAATGGGACATTCCAAGCAAACAGTACCGACTAGGAGCTAAATGTTTCTTCACAGTAGTTGTGTCTGGCACATCTGAGGAACCTTGAAGATTTGGGAAATTAGACTGAGCTGTCAGAAAACAAGCTGTCGAAGCGAGATGTTTAAAGGTGGAAAGGGAGATTGAAAATACCAGAAAACATTCTCAGGCGGTTGTTTTTCTTCTTTGGTACATAACTTCACTGAGAAAATGTGTAAATTAAGCGATATGCTTTTGAGTTCCATTTTCATCGGTCTGTTCGCTTTATGATGTTTTCAGAAAATGTTGTTTTTGAAGGAATGAAGGCCGACTTATGAGCTGAAGTAGAATATTTCATTAGATAAAAACATGTTGTCGATTTTGTAAGTGATTACATAAATCTTTTCTAAAATACAATTTGACTTTTGGACTTCGCTGTGGAGTTATTGGAGATGTTTGGATCACATCTTCCATCAGCTGTGTGCTGAATCGCAAATACAGCACTCCTAGCTTAAAAATACATGTGAAGTTCACGGGTTTAGTAGCTAAATGTGTCCAAGGAAAGCAGATATCTTAGTCACTACAAGGTCTTGTGTTGTATTTATTTAGTTTGGGAAACTCTGCGCTTTTACGTTGGCTGGCTGGGACTAGAAATCGTCTCTGTTGCAAGGTCATTGCTAAAGGTCGGACTATTTTCTGGAGTAGTTAACTGTGTTCCATTCCATATAATGTGACGAGGTATTAGTCAGACTCCATGTATCTCCCTACATTCGAGGGTGAGCTTTAACTCATTATTGGCCCTTCAGTGACGCTTAGGTTGTGCCAATAATGACAGTAAAGCACACCCTCTCATGTAATATTGCTTGAAGAAGATGAAATGTAATTCCTGCCCTAAATTCTGATATTGTTATGTGACGTTGAGTGCTGCAGCCTTCCTCCCTTCACGATATCAGATTTTCAGTACATGATTATGAGTGTAGGGAGGTGGAGTGTACAGAAAGACAAAATTACACTGATTGGGAACCACAAAGAGAGAACAGAAAGAAATGAAAATGAGGACAAGACATTTCACTCTTTAAATATCACGGTTATAACTCGTCCCTTCAGAAACTTCTTATTTTGGACACTTTGGGGGAAAAAATAGTTTTCTTTGCTCGAAATACTTTCTGTGGTCGGAAAAGAGCCTGAATTAGAAGCAATTAGCTTTTCTTATTCACAATGTCATCATGTGGTTAATGAAGTCCTTCAGATGATCATAAATCTAAAAATGTAACCGCCAGAGTGCTTCAGAAATTCAAATTGCTAATTAGAACAAAAGGCGAAGATGTGAAGAAAAATGGTCAAATAAAATTTAATTTGATTAAAAATGTGATGAGAATATGAAGAAATAGTCCCACCTTTATGCCGTCTTAAATATTTTTTAAAGAAAGATGTCTCTCTGTGAAATGATGCAACGCACTGTGAAACATTTCTAGTTTCTTGCTCAAATTTATGTTTCTAGGACATTATCAGCGCATTGAAAACGCTGCTGCACCTTCTGAAGCGCCACCTCATGTATAAAGATCATTTGCGAGGGCAAATGTTAAAAGTTTGTGAGAGAATTTTTGAGATTTTTGACATTTGAATTCCATTTTTTAAACAAACTTTAGCACATAAACAACTTGAAACTGTCGCTTTCTTTTCTCTTTATTTGTCCTTCTCTGCCTGCCTGCCTCTTATCCTCCTTCCTCCCTCTCTAACTCTTCTACCTGTCAGTATCATCATCTCCCCCTCCTCCCTCCTTTCCATTGAAGCCTTTGGAAGTGAAGCTCATTTAGCTGACAGAAGCTCGGTCAGCTGTCAGCTCCGTCTGTCCGTCTGCTTCAGTGCTTCCTGCGGGTCGACGCTGTCTCACATTTTTCAGACACTTCAGTGTCTTACAGTTTTTTCTGCACAAAATCATCTTTAATTTAATAATGAGGCGACGATAAAACAGGCAAACGTGTCGTGGTGCAGCTGTAGATTCATTTCTGCGTCTTTTGTCGAGTTTACTTCACCAGTTTTAATCCAGAATTCCTGAAAACAAACTGATACAGAAGTCCCCATGAATTAAACATGTAATTGACTCTAGCTGGAACCAAAACAACAGCTGACAAAGTGTCCTTGAGCAAGACGCTGACCTTTAACCTCCATCTGTTTCTGCTTGAGCATGTGATATGTGGCTCACAGGGAGATGACTTGTCTGTTTCCCCCAAAGCAAAACATCTTATTTAGAGTTTTTCCACCCTTACGGGATGAAAATATTCAGTGCTGACACTGGCTTTTATTTTGAAGCACCAACTCCTTCCTGTTGTCTCCTCTGCTTCAATCCCATCGGGCTTCACATCTCTGATGCACGTGCAGGCGCTGTTGATTTGCATTGCAACACATCATGCTTATTTCCAAACAGCAAGCGCAATAGTTGAACCCTGACGCTGTGTGTTTGGACCCGGTCTATATTTAGACTGCAACCTGTGTGAGGCCTGAATCAGCAGACGGAGGACATCACAGGAGAAGGCCAAAGTGCTCGTCGGCCAGGCG
The DNA here is from genome assembly GCA_946959425.1 of Argyrosomus regius. Classification (NCBI taxonomy): domain Eukaryota; kingdom Metazoa; phylum Chordata; class Actinopteri; family Sciaenidae; genus Argyrosomus; species Argyrosomus regius. Next base: position 7,323,395 of record OX336905.1, read on the forward strand.
GCAGAGAGAGAAAGAGAGGAGAGCGAGGGAGGGGAGGGGGTGAATACAGATGAAATGGACTGTTGTGTTCAAAACCAAATAATTCATTGTGTGGTTTAGAAAGAGCAGCCGGCGCGATGTCTGTTAATTTGCTTCATTTCAGGGCTGCACTTCATAATAGAGAAGATAAAAAGATGTAAAAATAGATTATTCTAATTCATGGAAATGAGGTGACCTTGAGATTATATGGTTCTTTCTTGTCTTTTAAAAGTTAAATCTTAAACGTGCACTGGTGTGCAGTGTTTGTACACACATGCACACCTCCGGTTACACAGTTAAAGTCAAACTACAAAGTAAAAGTCCCACAAGCAGAGACACTAGAGGTGACTAGTGTGCGGTTACACATATGTTCTGAGGTCAGTGTAAGGACAGTGTTAAATCGGGCTGTGAGAGACTCTGCCTCCTCTCCTTGAGATACAGAGCAGCTGTATGTTTGTGTTTAGAAAAGGATTACTATGGTAACCGAGGTCGGAGGATAGGGCTGTCTCCCTCCATCAACACAACAGATACAGGTACATAACATAAAAGCCTCTACAGAGTCGGATCGAGTATAAATATAAACTTGTTTGTAGCCTAATTACGATTGATGAGTAAAATTCTCCACAACAAACAGGAAGAACTATTCTCCAGATGATTACTTACATTAAGATAATCATTTTCAGTATTGTTTAAATGTGCAAATGAGGCATTGTCAAATTAAAAATGTCAATTCGCTCACCGATTAGTGCAAAATGATGCAAAAAGTTGACGCATATCTGCGCTCCTAATGCACTGTGATGTTAATAATTAATCAATTGGAGGGAGGGGAAAAAAATTGATGAATAATTCATCGTCCTTAGCTGATTCCATTAGTGCAGGTGTGATCAGATCAGTGGTTTTCAATGGAAACCACTTTACAGGAGCAGCGGTGTAATAAAAGGTGTAGTTCTCCTTGATTACATGTGTGAGATTTGGTTTCATCTGAATCTAAGCAGCTCTCACCGCCGCTGTTTCCTCTTCTATCATTCCCTCTCTGTAATATTATCCTGGCAAAAAAACTGATGCAATTATTATTATTTTTTTAATCAACAAGTGACATCGAACAGACAGACTGATGGTAGATATTCTCATATTTTTAATTATATACCAGGAAGATGTCAGCACATTTTATCCTTCTGCTCGTCATCTAGAGGCTGCAGCATTAATACTTAGAGACGCAGTATATACGCCTGCTTTCTGCAGTATATAATCCTTGATTATTAGTTGTCTGTTTTCAGTACACTTTGAAGCTGTAGCAATATTAAGAAGCTATTAACAATCAGTGGAGTAATTTTTCAAGTAAAAAGGCCTCACATATTCTCAGAATTGCTCATACCAGCTTCCCTTTCTTCCTCATGTATGGCTTTGGGTCGTAGACTGTTGGTCAAAGAAATCTATCTGGACACCTCCTCAGGCTGTGAGAAATAACAACAGGCATCTTTTCGCTATTTTATAGACAAAAACAATACTTTATATTCAAGTAAATAACCTGTTTTTCATTAATAAATGAAAATAATCGCCCTAATACACATGTACAGATCAAAGTAGCCTCTAAGACACTTAACACCCTCAGATTTTTACTTTGTAGTCTGTCAGGGTTGCAATCCACAACTCCACCACTCCAAGTCACTTTGTAATTACAAGTTGTAATTTAAATGCTTTATTTATTTATTTAATTTAGGCTGATAAAAAGCTTAAACTTCCAAGAAGAAGAGGCGGTTTTATTCCTCAAGTGTAGACTCAAGTTTCTGTCTGTATATTATATATACAGTATATAAAAACTGATGTGTCATTCGGTGTTACAGCAGTGTGATGGGAAACTTGTTTTTGTGCCACAATATTGTCGCTTATCATGAATTTGATTTTGAGCGACTGAGCGAGAGAGAAATCAGTGTGAAATTTCTTATTTTTTTATTCAGATTAGAGTGTATCAGAGGCTGAAGAAGTGTGTGTGTGTTTTGTGTGTGTTTTGTGTGTCTGTGTGCGTTGCTTTGATGTAGCTGACTGACAGAGAGGCTGATTCGCTAGAGAAACACACATACATTAAATCGAGGCTCCACACTTGAGAAGATATTCGAATGTATTTAATTTATTCTTTACATTTCTTCAGAGCGCGTCTGGGAAATCTAAAGATCTAATATACATAAAACCACTGAACCTGAGATACTCGTCTATATTTTCGAGGATGTGAGTAACCATGAATCACATAATGTTACATTCAGGGTGCTGCGATCGTGTTTGTTTGAAGAATCTTTCACAAGTTTTACGCGACACTGAACAAATCGTTGACCACCGATCTGATCTCATCAGGCCGTTAATAAACTGAATATTCGCTGTGTGGAGCTGGAATGAAAATATTTATCTATTTATCTTCATTTGTACATACAAAACACGCAATGAGCTGTGAGAGGAGGAGGCGACGGGGTTGTAATTCAGCAGAAAATGAGTTGTCTTATTTTACAGATCATTCATTTTCACTGCTAACCCTGATGGCAAATACATTGCATTTCCTGAGGCTGCTTCATATAGAGGCCACCTCATCTTTTTTTAATGTGAATCATCAGTAGGAAGCTCTCATACAGCCGCAGAGAGGTGAACACGGAGGTTTCCATCAGTGAGGTGTAATTATAAACAAAGACAATGTAGTTCATGCGTCGTTTCATGTGCGCGTTTAAAGGTAAATCTGAATCCAGCATGGGAATGGCGGACTCCGCCACTGACAATAAAACCTACTGTAAAGAGAGGTGAATAAATAGTAGCTACCTTGAATTGGAATCAACTTTTCCTCTGTTTTTCATGCAGCGGAGTGGAGCACAAAACGGCTACGTCTTTTAGTTTTCAGAGGACATTTTGCATGACGTTGAACTTTTCTTTTGAGTTTTGAGTTAGGCACATTTTCAAGCTTCAGTTCACAATAATGGCATCCTGTCATTTCTCTAGTGTACGAGTTCATGTGTGGGAACAGGACGCCACATGGAAACCTCCACTCAGTGAATCTCAGTGAGTTTCGCTGGGCTGGATACCAACAGTTTAATTGGTTGTACTAGCTGCCAGTCATCAGGTTCTATGAGGGCGATCTTGCAAAGCTAATCACTGCAGCTCATGTGTGATCTCTGAGCTCTCCGGCCTTGAGCTTAATATTTACTTGCAACCGCCTTTTTTATCTGCACGATTATGATTGTAGTCTTCTTGTGTCACACCCTTGTTAGAGCTTGTTTGGGTCATAAAATAACATTTTCCAGGGTGCATCCGCTTGCTTGCGTCCTTTCTGGGGATGGCAGTAAAGAAAAACCTCCCCTGCAAAGAGCCTGAAAGGTATCACCACAGGACAGTGTATCACTTTGAAGTGTGTGTATAAGACGCTGCAGTAGTTGAGACCCCTGCTTTTCTAAACCCAAGTCTTATCTCTGGATGGACACACACACACACACGCACATGCACACCCTGCAATTTTTGGTCTTGTTGAAAAGAAAAGCGCCTCAGTGTTCGTTGTGTCCTTTTCCAAGAAAATAAAAAAATCTTGCCTGCAGTATTTTCCAGTCAGCTGCTTTTATTAATGCTCAGTATTTTCTAGCCCTCATTTAACCGGGTTAGCTGAGTAAGAGCATATTTACAGCAGCTGCCTGAGGGCCATGACTACTAACAAGAAGGGCTTATATTCATACACTCACCTTTAAGAGAAGGTTGTTGTTCTCTGCATTTAACCCATTCTTGTTACCACGTTTTCATCAGCAACACCCCCTAGTGGCCAAAATGACATACTGCGCGTTTAAAACTATGTTGTTATTTGTCAAAACCTAAAGGTCCTGAATTTCAATTACACTTTTCCAACTTCTAGCTACAGTTTGGGCCAAATCACACAAAGTTCTGCTGAATTTTCATGTGATTAGAGCATCCATAGTACAATCCGGTGGAAACCGGTGCAGTCTATGTATAGATTTCACCCCATTAAACTTCCCATGGTTGGGTCTGCGTCTTTCTTGATTGAGGTTGAGAAAATAACAATTATATCATGAAAATGATCTCTTTTACCCCATCAGGCGTTGTTGAAGATGGACTGCCAGGGTCTGGTTGCCAGACTGGTCCTGGATTTCGTCTTGTTGACCACGGCTGTGGAGGTGGCGTCCCGGTGGAGGGAGCTGGCCGAGAAACTTGCTCGAGTGTCCAGACAGCAGATGGAGGCTTACGAGGCTCCGCACCGTGACAAGAATGGCCTATTGGACAATGAGGTTAGTAACCTGAGGTAATATTGTGCAGCTACACACTGTGGGGTCCCCTTAGACCAAAACAAATTAACTGAAAGTATAATAACGCCAATATGCCAATTCCGTGGGTTACAACTTGACTCCTTTGTTACAAGGACATTTATTCACAATGCACAGAGGTAATGTGATATTGATTGGTGATATTCTTTTAAAGTGTAAGTCACAGTGAATCTTCCTGTTGTTTCCAGAATGCCGACATGCACCTCTGTAGTGGTAGAACCATATCAAACAAAGACAGCAACAGATTGTTGCCTTCTGTACCTTCCTAAACCTTTCTTCTCTCTCTCTGTAACCCCAATCCCAACCCTTCAGTGCATGTGGAAGCCAGCCTATGACTTCCTCCTGACCTGGGCCGCCCATGTGGGGGACAGCTACCGAGACGTAATCCAGGAGCTTCACCTCGGCCTGGACAAGATGAGGAACCCCATCACCAAGAGGTGGAAGCACCTGACCGGCACCCTAATCCTTGTCAATTGCCTCGATACCCTCCGCAGCTCCGCCTTCTGCCCCACCGGATATGGAGATTTCGCTGTGTGAATATTTTCACCACCTGGACAACAAAGTTTTTTAAAAAGTCTGTGAGGGTTGGGTCATGGTGGGAGTTACTGAAAGTCAGTACTTCTTGATCATAAGATTCGTCCGTGGAGTTTAGTTGATCCCGGTGAACATTGTTTTTGTCGTGGACGGTTGGACAGGACACAAAGTTTGGGAGGGATGGAATCAAACCTTTGACTGTCTAGTTCAAGGTATTCAAGGCTTTCTTCAGCCTTTCGATCTTCAGGTCAGATATGTACTTCGTGGTCTTTTGTCTTGAGTCTTGGATCAGTATCGTGGCAGCACAGATTGGTTCTGTAGAGATGCCATCGGACGATTTCTGTCAGTGAAACTGGAGGATCTGCCTCTTGTTACGTTTGTCCTGCTTTCTTTCTGCTTTTACTCTTCATCTTTTTTCTACCTCACCCTTTCTGTCTTTGTCTCTTTAGACAATCTGTGTTTTGATATTCGACACTATCACATTTTCTCTTCCTATCTCATACTTTTCCCTTTTGATTCTGCTCTAATTAATTACAGTTGGTTTGATTTGTTCCTTCTGTTACCACATCTCCCTCAGGACAACATCAGAGACCTCAACCACTGCAGTTCATAACCAACCACACATACTGTGATCTTGGACCTTTCCACCATTTGAAAGCAGATTTGACCCCCATACTCAACTGTCTGTGCTCACAAAGCCAAATTTTAAACATCAACAACTTTTCCCTTCATTGTTGTCCAGCTGTTTTTATGCTTTCACTGCCTCTCTCTTTTGCAAAAGAAGGCAGAGCTTCATGTTTTGAAACCCGTGTTCACTTCAAATGAATCAGAAATTGTTTCATACATTCAAACATTAAGATTTGTCAGTCATTAGCTTGCCAAAAACGGTTAGCCCAGTGCTAACTTTACATGCGACTCAATGCAGTCCATGCAGTAAAGGTACATCTGTTTACGCAAGATATACTTCTATTTTTTTATACTTGCAATACAGATGATGTATTATCGACAGTGTATTCTTGTGTACTATGCTTGGTTTGGATTTCTCTTGTGTGTCATTTCCATCGTATTTCAGCCGGTGTAACAATGCTACAGTCTGTCAATTTAAAAATGTTGTACTTTAAAGTCAAACCTTGGTTCAAACAGCTAAATCCAGTTCTCTGTAGTTAACTCACTACCACTAGGATTTCTTGCATTTGTTGCAAATAATTAAAGTCTAAATATTTGTGCACACTACCACGATGATCGGATGACTTTATCAAAATTGAAAATTCACTCCAGCTAAAGGTGCTGTTACATCGCGTTTTCTTTGTATTATTTTTTTTAATCTTTGACAGCGTGCAGCATAACATTATTTTCCTGTGTTTTTATTTATTAAAGACACATCAGCTGTTACAGTCCACCACAGTTTACTGCTTAAATGAAATGTGATTTTAAACTGTGAAAACCTAAATATCAGAAAATATTTATAGCTTTTGTTAAATTTGTATTTAAAGAAGCCTTTGTGTCTGATTTTGTGATCTCAGCACGTATAATCAATCAGCTTTGATGCTTTAATTGTTCATTTCTACGTCTGTTTTCATTTCAGTCTTTCACTCTGTGGTTTTTCTTGTTTCTTTTCAATATGTTTTGTGACTGCTGCAGTGTTCCCGTATCTGTTTTGGAAGATGAACACACTCTGAACAGAAAATGTGCGAGGAGTTTATATATTTGTACTGAACGCCGATTGAGTATTGACACGTTCTCGAGTGATGTCGTATCACGTATGACAAGGCCACAGATCTGAAATCTGTTCAGTGTTTCTGTTCAGAAAGCTTCAATAAAACTGAAAATTGAAGACAACATGTAATGGAAATCAATATTTTCTAAATGTTCTTAAAATACTAGCTCATCATGGCACATGGTACATCCCCATCTCGTGCCTCTGGATCTGCATGGGTGACCTGCAACAAACACACCTGGACCAGCAGTTACCCCCTGCATCCAGTCATTATGCTAAGCTAGGCTAAAAACATCCAGAACCCGCTGTATGTCTATACTAGATGCACAGAGATGAAACTGCCATCTTTACATCTGACTCTGGAGACAGATTCCCCAGAGATGCAGCAGAGGGTTCATAAATTCTTTCCACCTCCATTAATTTGCAAATCATGTCGTGTCGTGTGACGCCGTCATTGTGAATTCCACACAGACCGCACACACAGCAGATTCCTTCATGTAAACACATCCAAATATCACACATGAACGCACAAATAATCCCATGTGCCAATGCATGCACAAACATCCCACATGGATGCACACAGATCTGTCGTCGTATGCTCTTTTTGCCAGCAATCCTCCGCACATGCACGCTTTAATGTGCTTTAATTAAAGCAGATAATTATTCACCCTCAGAGGACAGGCCACCTTGACGGAGCGTTCTTTGCCTCTTGATGACTAACCCTCAACATTCCTGCTCGTCTCCTGGATACGACTCAAAAGTATTTTTATAGAGCATAGCACTATTAGAGCGAACAAGGTGATAAAACTCTCCTTTTACTGAGATTTTAATGAGCTGCCATTTTTAAAAAAGGGTGTATAAATCACTTCTGTGTGCAGCTACTCATGTTTACAGATTCCCTTTGCACAGACAGGGTTCATCTCCAAAGTCCCAAAGCTGTCTAACCCAGCGTTTTCTTTAGGGATGCAGAGAGATGCTAAATTTGGAAGATGCATCTTATTCATAAATCTAGATGTGAACTGTTTATATCAGAGCACTACAAGTATCATTCTGCTAATCTACGAGTTTTGTCTTTCTGTCCGTCAAATCAGAGAATCAGAGAGATGTGAAAGGAGAACAGTAATTCCCCCCCGCTGTTCTTACCCTCATTGTTTCAGGACAAATTGGCCAGTTTCAGGACGCTTTTGAAAATGCAAAACAGGTGGTGAGATGAAAAGCTTTGGGACGAGCCGGGGTCTGTTTCATCTGCTGTCGGGAGGATGTGTGGAAGCAGGCCAGGCTGGTTTCACGTCGTGGCTCTGGAGAATGTAAAGAGGCCTCGGTCCTCCTGCCACTCCATGGTTTTGCATCCAGTGGGTTGTTGATCATGAGGAAGCCTCATGAAACCTCCAGTCATAAAGCTGAATGATTCTTTGTGCCGCTGAAAACAGCTGTAAAATCTGATCAAGCTTCATTGCAAGAATCCAGTTTTTGTCTCCAGTGTTATTGATAACCACTTTTTGTTATTCACATTGATTTATGCCACGTATTTCAAATATTTCCTGTGTTTTTGGATCCATGAACATGGGAAGTAGGGGTGCTGAGGGGGGCTGCAGCACCCCCTAAAATCAGGCATAATAAAATCAGTTAAACTTAAAATGACTTTCCCCTTTTTTTACTGGGATTTACTGTAAATGCGTTGACACTAGTATTTGAAGTGGAAGTTTATCGATAATATGCCAATCACGTGTGAGCACACTGAGGTCAAAAAGAAGATCAGTCACATGGTCAGACTGATCCAAAGAGTTCAACCCAGCTACAGCTAGAGTACATAATGCAATTAATGCCACGTAGAGTGACACATATAGGCCATTAGTACAGGATGTGTGATGTGGTTATAGATCTAGTAACTAGAGCTTGCTCCAGGTTTTTGAGATATAAAAGTACTGTACTCTGTCCACAGCAAACAGTGAGAGGTGTCTCATATGAAAGTAACCATGAACTCACAACAGAAAGCTGACAATCTCAACTCGAAGGCTAAAAATTCAACCGGTGCTTCTCCATGGCAACCGAGCAATCCAGTGATGAAGACCTTGTGTCTCTTTAAAAAAGATATTCCTCTGACAAAACCCAGAGGATTGATTGTTATATTATCAAGATTGACTTTCACATTTTAAAATTCACATTTTAGCAAATTCACGTAACCGTTTCAGACAAAAGCAAAGCGAGGCAGGTTCTTTTAGGAGCATCTCTGAGGAACAGGTGACTGTGCACGATGCCAAGAAATCATTACAAATTAAAGGATGGAGAAGTGTGGTAATACATGTCCGTTAATGAAGTTTTATGACAAGGTTCACGAACTCAAGGCCTTGAACTTATCCCATAGATCCATTGAGCGACTTCTTCCTGGTTCCCTTCCATCCTCTTGCCGCCAGCCAACTACTCTCCGGACTCCTCCATCCATCAACAATCCTGATTCCTCCATCCCTCGACCCTCATCCCTTCATACCTCCGACAATACATCATCTCGGCTCACCTTTATCCACAATATGCAATAACTCTGTAAAAATCCTTATTGTATTGTAAATAAACGTCCAGTAAGGAAAATAAATTCAACTTGAAAGCTCAAACTAAAACTAAAAGATTAATTTTAATAAATTTTAGCTGATGTTTTCGGGGCTCTAACTTCTCTCACCAGTCTATAAACCCTAACTTCTTTATGTAACACCTCTGCTTCATTATAAACCAGCTAAAAAGAAGCATGTTTTGCTTCCTTTAACCTCTCGTCTAGTCGTCTTGTTACCTCCGGAACAGCGAGGAGACGAATTAGAGGTAAATCAGTGAAGGAGGCTCTTGTTTTATGGATGAGGAGACTGTGGGGGCGGGCGGGCAAGAGACGTTCAGGTGACTCATCCTTGTTAGAGAGAGAGAGAGAGGGGAGTGGAATTAGAGTGAGTTGTGGTCTTATAAAGTCAGGTTGTGTGAGTGCGCGCGCGTGTGCATGTCCATGCCCTGTTTATAATTTGTTTTATTGATCTCACACACTCATTAGAGGGAAAATCAATGGAGGAGGAGGTCAGAGAGAACAATTAGTGAGGTCTTGATGACTCAGGTTGTGTTGTAGCCTGTGTGTATTTGTGTGCGTTTAGGGACTGCTTTTCCCTTTTCCTTGTCTCTTCACTGCTAATACTTCTTAAAGGCTGTGTTTAGTCCATATAGTTTTCTAATTCTGGCTAATTAGACCTTGTTAATTTGTGGAGAGCATTGCTGAGATCACCAAACTTAATATACCTAATATACTATGCAAATATAAAGCAACCTTCATAGTCATAGGCGTGTTAAACAGCTGTGTGTGTGCAGCCGAACCTTAATTTCAGCTTTTAAATGTCAATAACGAGCCACGTTGTCTGTATTTGTCACTTTTTTATATTTTGTTTACTCGCCAGCTGAGCCGTCAGTTCAGTTTGGCCTTCAGAAGCCATTTTGTTTGTCAAACTGAAACAAACTGGAAGCGTTAATTAGCTCTGAGTTGTGTTTGAAGCTCTGTCACAAATCCATACGACAAACAAATTCAAAGTGACAAAATAAAGTAGACTTAAGGCAGTTGTCACCTAAAAAGTCCTTGAAGCTTGGAAATTTCATCGTTGATGCTGGTGAAACAGCTCCAGGAAACAAACACTGCATTTTTGCAAAAGCATGTTGTCTTTTTGTACAGGTTAATTGGACATTGCATTGAAAAATCACACAAATATTGCAGAATTAACAGCAAAAAAAAAGATACATATCGGCTTCATTGGACACATACAAGGAATTTGAGTTTTAAATAGACTCAAAGACAGAATTCAAATCAAGACCTCATGATTCGTAGGAATTTGCCTTAACATCAATCCATTTTCTGCAACCGCTTATCCTTATCAAGGTTGTGGGTGGCTGGAGGGGCTGGTGCCTAGCCCAGCATACCTATCTGTTAATGGGTAAGAGGCAGGGTACACCCTGGACAAATGCCAGTTCATCACAGGGCTGACACATAGAGACAAACACTCACTTCACCAATTAACTGTATGTCTTTGGACTGTGGAAGGAAGCCAGAGAGAACCCACGCACATGCGTGAACATGCAAACTCGACTTTAAACACTTACAACACTGCACCACTGTGCCACCCTCCTGCCGGGGCTGTCAATCAAACCTGCTCTCACCACGCCCACACTGTCCGGAGCAGACGTCCAATCAGCCACAAGAAGTAGAAACACCTTGGAGTGTGGAGTGTGTTTGTTTGTGTGTGTGTGTGTGTGTGTGTGTGTGTGTTAATGACAACCTCTGTCATCAGACTGTGGATTTACATGAGGAATATACAGATCTTCTCCAGGATGGACGGACATGAGGTGAGTGTACAGTCAGACTTCAGTGTGATGTTGCTGCAGCTTACTGTTCTGAAACTCTAAATAATGCAGAGATGTTGTTTAGTTTCCTGGTTGCAGAGGATCTCGTTGTGTTGTGAAGTATTTTGCTGCCATCCAGTGGCCGTGATATTGAAGGACCATGTACTACAAATAATATATGTAAACAAATGTACATATTTCTGACTTTGTTTCACTTTACATGAGCAGAAAAATGAACTTGAAGGCACATTTATGATATATGATTGTTTTATTCACATTTATAGCCCCCTCTGTGTGTTGTCCTACATCTGTTTCAGGGCTCAGCAGTGCACAGTGCAAGACATTTAAAGCAACGCTGCAGAGACATAGGCATTTTTGCCATTTAGCATCCCCAGTCTCAGTGTAATCCCACTGTGATTGGCAGCAGGAAAATCTGTAAATCACAGACAGTTGATCAGAGGGAAAACCAGAAAACATTTTCTCCATAAAATATGATCCAGTTTCACCAAAATCAGTGAAATAGTTGGTGGTGTGTGTGAAGATATTTTATATAACACAGTTTTTTATAACATATTCGGGGTCAGTAAATGTAGTTGTGATATTTCACCCCTGGGTGTCAGAGTTTCAGCAGCTCAGTGCGCAGAGGAAACACTAAACCTTCAACATGAACCAACATCGTTCAAAATAAGATCCTCCTCCGCCTCACTGCCATGTATCACTGAGTTTATTTCATAGATGAGGCTTTTATTTTTTGAGGCGACGGTGCTTAAACGGAAGTCTTATTTTGTATTCTTGCCTGAGCTTCACGCATCTTTTCATGGCAGTGTTTAGAGGCTGATCCACGCGTCACACACCATCACTTGTGTGCGTGTGTGCGCGTTACTATATGAAGCTACGCACTTGGCGACACACACGGATGCAGAGACATGATGTGACATTCGGCCGCGCGTAATTTGCGCATTTGGAAAGCGTTGCGCGCGGTACAATGACTCACCGCTGTGTGTGTGTGCGGTGATTTGTCTGTTTCTGGACGCCTGATGCTCTTGGAGTGAGTCCAGGGATGCTGCGGCTTGTTTGGCTGCCGGAGTGCCTCCGCGCAACGACGAGCTGCGCCCTCCACATCTGCTGAACAGGAGAGGCGCGTATCAGACGCGGATTTGTGCGACCTTATGATTTGACTCTCACCGGGGGGAATAACCCGCTATGGATCTCTGGGACATTTAAGCGTCTGCTGTGTTGATATCGCTCTCTGCTGGGACTGTCGGAGTGCACACTGTTCCTCATTCACAGCCTGCAAAATGGGGAATAGTTTCTCCAATTTGGGTGCCTTCCAGTCTTTGCACATTGTCATGCTCGGCTTGGACTCTGCGGGCAAAACCACCGTGCTGTACCGGCTGAAATTTAACGAGTTCGTCAACACGGTGCCCACCATCGGCTTCAACACGGAGAGGATCCGGCTCGGCGGCGCGGGGGCCTCCAGGGGCATCAGCTGTCACTTCTGGGACGTCGGGGGGCAGGAGAAGCTGCGGCCCCTGTGGAAGCCCTACAGCCGCTGCACGGACGGCATCGTGTACGTGGTGGACTCCGTGGATGCCGAGAGGCTGGAGGAGGCCCGGACCGAGCTACACAAGATCACCCGGTTCTCTGAGAACCAGGGGACCCCGCTGCTGGTCATCGCCAACAAACAGGATCTGCCCCGGGCGCTGGATGTCGGGGAGATAGAGCGGCAGCTGGCTCTGGCTGAGCTGAGCCCCTCCACTCCGTACCACGTCCAGCCGGCCTGCGCCATCATAGGAGAGGGGCTGGATGAGGGCATGGACAAGCTGTATGAGATGATAGTGAAGAGGAGGAAGTCACTGAAGCAGAAGAAGAAGAGGCAGTGATGGCAGATTTTAGGCTGGACAATGGAAAAGAAATACATTCTACAATCTACAGGAGAAATTTAACAGTGATACATAGCAGATAAAAACACCATCAAGCATAAATATCAATACTGATCATCACAGAAACTTTGCAAGTCTCCATATATATATTTATAGTGATGCTACATGAGCTAAAAAAATAGAAATATTGTCACTCTAAACTCATAAGAAGATTGTATATGAATGTTATAGAGGGTAATAATGAAGGTAAAGCTGCCTAAACTCCATTTACCAACATTTTTATTTGCAGAGAACAACTAGAAAATCATAAAATATAAATATGAATGACACAAATTCACAAAACAATTATGATAATCTCGAATGGCTTGCCTTGATCGACTGTTTTAACCCTCTTTACAGGTAGATTGTCTCCCTGATGTAGGAATATTAATAGGACTGTTTCTTTTGGGGATGTCTGAAGCGGAGGTGTTTTATAAAGTGTATGGATCTCCTGGCATGGCTCCCTTGTTGCTGCCTGTGTTGCACAGACTGTTGTAAATGTAATTAGGGATGAACTGATGCACAGACTGGTGTTACACCAAAGATGATTCCCCTCTGAGAAGACAAAGACTCTTTATCTCTTCCATCCTTCATTGTTTTGGTTATTTATGTTCAATCTTCCCGGTCGCTCTGAGGTGAAACCTGAAATGTTTGGTTGAGATAAGGCTGAGACGACAACTTTAGGTTCTGGAGGGTGCTCTGAAGTCTCAGCGTTATAGGAATATTTCCTCTCTTTTGTAGCGTTGTGGCTCAACAAAGATGTGGGATAAAAAGGGCTCAATGTTTGTTGCTCGCAAAGATAAGCTATTATTAGCATTTTTGAAGGGGAAAAAAAGGCTCATATGTTGCATTTCACACACTTAGGTGTGGCTTCCATACTGTCTTTATGGAAACAAGCACTCTTAGGAAGAGATTAGCAAAACTTGTTGTGGTTTAAGGTTATGAAATTCACCCATCTTATCATTTTGCACTTTCTGAGTCTTGCCCAGAGAAGCCACCTCCTCTGGAAGCCATATTGGAGGTCTGATTCTGACTGTTCATCTTGGATCTACAACAACTTTACATGTAGCTGTCTATTTTTAGCCTGGGTGAAGCCACCTTTTCGTTGATTTGTTGCTAGTTTCCTCTTTTAGATACATGAATCTCGAAACACAGATAAATGTAGCAATGGCTGTTTATATTATTTGTGCACCAGATTCCTGCGAGATCGGTGACAGGCTGCAAAGTGTCAAAACTTCAAATCTTTTCTTTTTTTAGGCACATTTTTTCTCCTGAAGCTGTGTTCAAAATAATTCTGTTTAAAGGACCAGTGTGTAGGATTCAGTGGCATCTTTTGGTTGTAGATTGCACCGTCTCCTTCCTATTGTGAAGGAGAAACTACTGTGGCTGTGAAACCGTACAAAAGACACAAAAAGCCCTATCTAGACCTAGTGTTTAGTTTGTCTGTTCTGGGCTACTGTAGAAACATGGCGGACCCTACGGAAGAGGACCTGCGGTCTTTGTAGATATGAAAGCTCATTCTAAGGTAACAAAAACATAACAACTCTTATTTCAGGTGATTAAGACTTAAAGATATGCATAGGTAAGAGCAGGGCCTGACAGGTGGGTGCCATTAAAGATGGGTGGCTTGTTTTAGCAACCAGGCTTCATTCAGCCCACCTCAGCTCTGTGTATTTGCCCATTTTTAGAATAGCCAGGAGGTAGCAGTGGCAGGACTGCCAAGATGGCAAAGGCCAGAATCACCACACTGAGTTTTCACAACGTCACAGAGACTACGTCCATATTTATACAGTCTATGGTTGAACCGCCATGTTTCTACAGTAGACTAGCATAGACAAACTAATCAACCTCACCTCTAAATGTCACTAAATCCTACACACTGGACCTTTTTTAAACAATGGTGCCATTTTGTAGTTATATTTGTTGTGACAACTCACAACAAAACACTACGTAGTCATCAGCATAGAGTAATTTTGGGGCATAAGACTCAGACAAAATCAAATCATCATCCTTACGGTTCTCCAAAATAAATACTAGTTATGGCATCAGCTATTCCTCAGAGTTATTGGGAAAGTGTTTATAAGTGCATCACATGGTGTCGACCTGCTGGCAGTGACGGGACAGAGAGAGACAAGTGGCAAAGTCTTCCTGTAAAAATGATGTAGTAAAACAAACCGACGGGCTGGAACCTGTTAAGCTGCTCCCCCCCAAAAAATGACATTTTCTCTTATTGAAGGTTATTTAATCATAAATATTCCCTCCAGTTGAATGATAAACCAAAACATGCTGCATGGGGAAGTTTTATAATGAAATTTTTGCCCCTAAATACCAATTCAGTGTTAACACGATGTTCCACCCACATGATTGACAGCTTGCAGAATAGTTCATAAAAAGTCACCGAAATGAGAATTTTGTCTTAACTGACAGGACTGTTGAATGTCTCACATGGACTGTTGTCTAATGCCGCGTTCACGTCTAAACAGAAGAAGAAACGGGAAAGCAAAATTCTGCTGCTGCAGCTCGATGTTATGGATTTTAAATGATAAACTGCAGCATGCTCCTCATCTTTTAAAGTAGATTTGATTGTGTTTTTAAGGTAATTTCATCATTTAATATGTTGGAATGCTACAAAAATCTCCATGTCATAATTGTAATAACCACGAGGGAGCAGACATTAATGTTTTTTTTTTCTCACAATCTAAATTATATTATTATATTTCCGACATAAATCCGACGTGAACGTGGCATCCCTTTTTTCTGCAGTATTCAGTCGAGCTGTGTTCAACATTGCATGACAGCCACTACTTCAGACAATGTAAATTATACAGTATAGTATTACAGCCAAGATACAGCAAGACCAAACAATGTATTACATGCCAAAATCGGGGAAAAAAAGGAAAAAAGTATTTTTGGGATTAAACTCTTTGTAATTGAACTTGTGTGTTGTCTGGTTTCTTAAGCTTTAATCAGGGTGAGAAATTCCCAGAAGCTCCCAACTCAGTGCCAACAATCTTGTTAAAAATGAGTTACTTTATTACTCATTAATAAATATTTACTTGAGGGCGTATAAAATCTGTTAAATATATTATTACATTTCGGGTTGCCAGGCTTATTAGAAAGTGAGAAACACATGAGTACTGATTAAAGTTTCATTGATAAATACTAGACAGAAGGCAACAAGAATCTTTGGTACCACTGTGTAGTAAGACATGCTTTAAAAAGATTTATAAATTGTAACTACTGCCTCATTAATGTTAATAAATCATTTAATTATGTTTTGGATCAGTTTCAAACCATTAATAAGATTTATTAATAACCCCTAATAAACACTGAGTTTTCTAATAAGTACTGCAATCCAAAATGTGTTATAATTCATGACTTAAAATTATTTACTAATGATTTTGTAGGTCATTTATAACAATTAAATAAAGCATTAGATATAACTTTTAATTGTATTACGAACTGGCACCATTTTTTTTATTTTTTTATTTGGCAAAATAACGAACATCGGATTGAAGGTAAATGTCCAGAACTTGCCTGAGAATCATTTCTGATATTTCTTCACTATCAAAGTGATCCAGTGATGGTTCCTTGTTTCTCATGTTTGACCGGCACATCCCACAAATTTCTCAATTTGGATTTAGATCTGTATAATTTGGAGGCCAAGTTGTGTTCCTCAAACAATTCCTGAACCATTTTTGCTTTGTGGCGGGACGCATTATCCTGCTGAAAGAGGCCACTGCCATCAGGGAATACTCTTGGCCGCCCATGACTCGGTTCACCGCTTATAAATGTCAATTCTTTTGTTAAATTAACGTTTTAAGTCCAGTTAGTTTGTGCTTTAATGGGGTTTAAACAAGCCATGAACCTAGAAATATATATATTTTTTGATGGACAAAAAGGAAGTAAAATAACTGTATTTACCTCCTTCAGAATCTCAGGACTGTTCAGATTTGAAGTTATGCATCTTGTGAATGGAGGAAAATTAGATAGTAGTTTTTGATTGTGCTGTAAATCAAGCTGACTAAGCTACTATTTCCAGGGACAGAAGTACATGTAAACTACATGTTGTTTACTGGCCTTCTCTGTCTAGTGCCAAATTTACCTTTCTGCTGTCATTGTGTTTACAGTTTAACTGTCTCCCATCTTATTATTATGGTTTGTGTAACTCGTGTGTGACTCAAAGTCACGTCAAAGTGAATCACTGATGAGGAAAATGTTCGTTTCCTTCTGTTATTTACTTGTTTGGTGTAATTGCACATGTACTTTGTGTTCCTGAAATAAGATGTTTTTTTTTTTTTATCTCTCCTCTGGGATTTAATTCAATGGAAGTTAAAAATATGCACATGTTTATTGATTTATTTGAATATCAGACTTATCTGGAGCTGGAGAATGAGGCTTATAGACAAAAGGTCGCTGGTTCATGGGAATCAAGTCTCTGTAAACATTAAGAAATACTTTAAGCTTTGATTGGATCTCAGCAGAAGTCTGCTTAGAGGAAACATGAGCATTGTGTGGTACATTTTAGTCACATGTAGCTCATGTAGCAAGTATGGTATCTTCTCCTTCTGTGCCATAGAGCTTCATTAAAACACACCGATGAGCCACACTGTTGCACACCACCAACTATTTCACTGATTTTGGTGAAACTGGATCATATTTTATGGTGAAAATGTTTTCCGGTTTTCCCTCTGATGTCCTCCGGCTTGATGTTTGGTTTGGATCATAAGTAATATAATCATAACAAATACACAACAAGCAAGTATATAAGTATAGAACAATATAATAAGTATATTCATGATTCTACATGTCTCCTTTTCAAACAGCTGACAGAGCATAGAGGCTTGCACTGTTTCTTTGCGTCTTTACCTTCTCTGTGTTTCTGTGGGCGATGGTGAATGGGATTTTATGTTTTATTTGTGAATTCTTCTGGATGATGATAATCCCTCACACTTCCACCCTCGCAAAAAAAAACCGTTTCCGCTGAGCATGCAGAAGCTTTGAATGCTGAAGAACAAGAGCAACGTTAACACGCTTTAATATCCATTTGGCTGCTTGCATGTGCAGGAGTGAGATTATTTTATTTTAGCTGTAGTTAGTCACATGAATACTGTGGCAGCTAAACCACAGGGTTTGCAGGGTACTACCTATGTTTTTGTAGAGAATACAGTTAAATTTAAGTATTCTCACACAGCATTCTCAGTAAAATATTGAGTATTATTAAAGGAGATAGATACATTACACACATATCGTGACAAACATCGGTTTCAGATCCCGTGTCCTCAGTCCAACATGCTGCAGATTGAATCTGTCATTGCATAACCTCAGTTTACCGTTTAATGTTGGTAAAGGCAGCTTTTGTTGAGTCAACAGAAGCTTTAAGTCTGTTTAATGGCAATAAAACTGCCCCGATTAAGGTCGCTAGTCTTCTAGTTTCCTCTTGGACTTTATAAACTCTTGTTTTACTGTTAGCACTCTGTCTGGCCTTCATGGCCCCTCTAAATTCAGGTTTTTGTCTTTCCACTGTCTAGCCTTGGTGATAGGTATTTCTAAGCTCTAGTTTTACAAACACAGAAACCTCGTCCTGGTTTTGATCCTTGTTAAGATGTAGCTTTTGTATTAAGTAGTAGTGTAAGCTGTGGTCTATTTGAATGTCTTAAACTTTGTACGCCCCGGTCTTGGCCTTTATAAATTCAGAACTTGTTAGCCTCTGGTTTTTCCGTCTTTAGCTGTGGGTGTAAGGATAGCAATGTTGGTTGGTCTGTTGGTCAGTCTGCTTTGGTCTAGACTGAAATATCTCAACAAGTAGTTGATGGATCTCCATAAAACCTTGGACAGACAGTCATGGTCTACAGATGATTATCCCTATACTGACTTTGGAGATCCCTTGACTTTCTGTGGTGTTACCATCTGGTCAAACTTTAAATTTGTCACTTTGTTTCTGACCAAATTCTTGCAAAAAACGATTAACAGTCCAATGTGGTGTGGCTGTTGAGCCTTGATCCTGTTAATAAGCTTTTCTCTGTATGTTCTGATCTCTGAAGCCTTGTCTTTGTCAAATCTGGTCTTTTATGCTCTTTCCTTAGTCTTTCCAAGTTTAGGTCTTGTAAGCTCAAGTGTCTACACAGTGACAGAAATGTAAACTTTTGTCTTTGTTAAGTCTGGTCTAGTCTCTAAGCTCTGGTCTTTCTAAACTGTTGTTTCTTTCTTTCTGACCTCTTGGTCTTAATAAGCTCTAATTTATGCTTTGATTTTGTTTCAATGACACTGTCCTCAAAACATTACAAGACAAAGTAGAAATTAGACAATGTTGCATGTAAATGTTGAGAGAATATCCTTTATTCAGCACTCCACTCAAATCCTCTCTGAATACATAATCATTTCTATTCTTCTGTGCGGAATGGATCAATCACACTTTGGATTGTAGCGTTGCATCCCGGTTCAGGTGGAGGCTAATCCAGCTGAGTTTCCTCCTGCCAGCAGTGTGTCAGGGTGAACCTGGAGTCACTGCTGACGTCACAGCAGAGGCCTGATTTGAAACACGGCTCATTATCATTTTAATTACAGGCTGGGAGTCTGGGAAAGACAGGGAGAAACTAGAGCCATCAACAAGTAATTTAAAGTTGAATTAAGGGTTTAGAGCTGAAATACTTGACTTGTTTTCAGGGTGTTTTCCTTCAAAACTGTCTTAAATGTGTCACCTAGCTTAGTATCATTTTTATGACATAATAACATTTGTTACATAGCTTCCATAATATATATATATGGGGGCCCAAAAAGGACACAGAAACAGAGTTAAAAACTGATTTACTTAAAAGCAAAACATAAATTACTGTAGAAAGTCTCACAGCTTTAGATTTTTTTTTTAAATATTTGTTTCTGAACTACCTTCACCTAAAATGTCATTGTGGCCTCAAAAATGTCATTGTGGCCTCTGTTGAATTCATTTGGTCTCAAAAACTTTGAAATTTCTTACGCAGGAACCCTTGGATTGCATTGTGTGACGACCACTCCACCTGGACGACTCCACCTGTACAACAGACACACACAAAAAGGTAATGAGTAAAAGCATGAGTAAAAAGGAGAGAATGACAAACACTGTAGATTTAGATGCAGACTGACAGTGTCGGATTTATAACTTTAATGAGAGCTGTTTGCTGGAGCGTGTCATTAACATGTTAAATTACACAGCTCACCTCTGTAATACAGAAGGCGGGTCCCTCTCCACCGGGACTCTCCCAAATGATGCCGGGAACTGACGGAAATAAACCCTAAAGAGCTGTAAAGTGTCTCCACCTCAGAAACTTTCTGTCTGTCAGACTATTTTCAGTGTCAAGTGTCTAGAGCGGATGACGTCTCTGATGTGACTCTCAGATTTACGGGCATTTTAAAGGGGGCTGTAATCAATCAGAGAGAGAGAACTGTTGATTAGCTTCAGTGTGTTTTCTTTACTTGGGCTGGGGTAAGCTAGCAGGAAAGTACATAGCATGGCAAATATGTCCCCTAACAATTAACTCTAACGATCAAAGCCATATTATGTGTTCAGATTAAAAAAACACATCTGTCCTTTAAATTTTTAGCCCCCTTTCTTATCGATTTTCAACAAAGAATTAATCAGTCTAGCTGTTTTTGTTGGTTTTAAAGTGATACATGTTTAGAAATGGTCTCATTTACAGTACCAGTCAAAAGTTTGGACACATCTTCTCAATCAATGTCTTTTCTTTTCTTCTCCATGCTACACAGTGGGAACCACACATGCAGATACCACCAGTGTTGTAGCTATTTTGAAGAATCTATAGAAGAAGAAAATCTAAAACACATTTTGCTTTGTTTACATCGATTATTTCATAGTTTTGATGTATTTGGTGTTCATCTACAAAAAGTAATACAAATAAAGAAAAAACATTCAGTGAGAAGGCGTGTCCAAACATTTGGCTGGCAGTGTAAATATTTAATCTTTGTTCCAAAATCAGAGGTTGGAAATGGGTCATGCATTTGAGTGCTTTTGGTCATAAATAATGAAAAAAATGAGGTCAAAACAAAAATGTTTTTAGGTTCAAAAATAGTAAAAGTAAAGTAACTGAGAACAAATCCACCTCTTAACAGGTCTAAATTTGAGTTTTCGGGCTCTCTATTAGCTTACAGTCTGCCAACAGTTGAAGAAAAAGTGTACTGTATTTAATTCTTCTTTTTTATATAAATCACCAAAAGCAGCATTTTTCAAGCAAAGTTTAAATCTAAAACTTTTTCCAATTATTCTCAGCATTTCTTCCTCACATCCCGTCATGTCAAGAGTTTTTATTTTTAAATAAGGTCATTTAAAGTGTTAGTTTCTTCGCTTGGCCCTTGTAAGCTGTACTTTACTGTATGGAGATTGGAAATCATCTCCCACCACTCATCAAATGTGGCTGAAAATTGGCAGTGCTGTTCAGGCCTTTAACTGTATGCACCAATTTGCAAGGTTACAGTCTCAGTCTCTTGTGACACCTCGAGGCCAAAATACACCAAGTACCCCTCACTGCAGTGTGCAGTTGTTGCAGTGCTCAGTCTTTTCTTTCTTTTGTTCCATTTGAGGTTGATGTTGATGCATCATGAAAAATAGATTTATAAGACATGCTAATTAAATAAATATTCAGTAGGCATGTACTATGTGAATGTTGTAGCAGAGACTCTGCTTTTGAAAAACTGTCTTACTACAAACTGCTAGTGATGTGTCGGTTGCGAACGAGCTGGTTCAAAGAGCTGATGAATGCTTATTTTAGTCTTTCATTCTGTACAAAGACCATAATAAGAAGATAACCACTAGATGGGGCAATTCCCTTTTTTTTGTTGTGTTTTTTTGCAGCGCTGACATTGGAATGCAACCTCTGATTGTCATTTCTCTTTATACTTTTTATGTTTACCAAAATAGGACATCAAAGTAAATGATTTTGTGTTTTTGTCAGAAGATGAAGTGCCTGTGTAGTTTTTGTGGATTCTGTGTTACTTTTTCTTCCCAAGATTTCATCCCTGTGTTAACATGATTGAAGCAAAAGAGGAGGAGAAACCATCTGGGTTATTAGGCTGTCTGTAGTGAGTTAGTTGTAGTTACTAACTGGGTTGAGCCAGAGCAACAAAAGGCTGCTATCAACTAGCAGCTGGAATACACTTACAGCAGCATGGTAAGTTCACTTCACCTGGAAGTGAAAAATAAATAAAGGTTTTATTTGAATTAGACTCTGCCTTATCGATCACCATGATCTAAATATTGGAATTATTCTCCTCCTCAGTTCTTTGTTGATTTGGCATACTTTTAACCCTCTGAAAATGATGGTGGATCATCTGGCTTTAACACTACTTTGAAGGCTGTTAGCCCTAGGTAGTTTTTAAGTAAGTGGTGGAGCCAGTGTTAAATTAAATTTATGATTGCATTGAATCTATTGATACCAAACATGTCATGTTATTATACTGGGAAAGTTGTCTTTACCACGAGGTCTGTGACCCCTCAATGATTTCTTGTAATATTTGCTTTGCTGTCAGACAGCTGTTGGAAGTTCTAAAGTTAGCACCGAATTAAAAGGTTGTCTGACAGCAAGGTTAAGCATGAAAATATTCTTAATATGGTGTACACTTAAACAGATATTGATTTTTTTTTTTATGTGGCAAAAATATATTTTTCTGCTGACCCTGTCCACAGCAGTGCATAGCTCTACTTCTCTACTGCAGCTATAAGTACAGCTACAACCCCACTTTGAAACACCGCAGCTATAGCTTTGAAGGTGTCATATGTAAGATTCTGATGCATTCTACGTATTAATTTCATGTTTTAATCAGTTTTTTTTGTTAATGGGTGAACTGGTTGTAATGTAGCTTAAAGAACGAATGCATGAATCCATGAATTCTCAGTTGCCAATGACTGTGAAGGACAAAAAATGAATTTAGCATAAACAGTTAATTGCAGAAAGAATTAAATATTTGAATAAATATTATATTTTTATATTCAGTTAGGATATTATGAGCTAAATTCAAATCCTGAGATCATTTTATGTTTCTGTAATGTTATCTTAAATCAGAAGAAGACACAGACAGAGGAAGTTTCTGTAAAAAGGCCCAAGAACTGTGCAACTACGAAAACTATGAAATATAACAATATCTGAACACTGAACTTTTTTTTTTTTTTTTTTTTTTTTTTTTTTTTTTTAGTGTGGGAACCAGAGCACCTGGAGAAAACCCACAAAGCTTGATGTTATCTTAGTCCTCGATTCAAGGACCAGTGCAGGACTGATGGTCGCCTGCTGCTCGCACTGCTTGTCCTCCTCAGCGACTTCAGCCTCCTTCGGTGGTCCGAGTGCCAGTGCAGGACTGATGCTTCTGGTTGATGTTGATGTAGGGGGCTTTTTTTTTTTTTTGTATTTTTTTTTTTAGTGTGGGAACCAGAGCACCTGGAGAAAACCCACAAAACTTGATAGTTATCTTAGTCCTCCCTCCTGTTCTTCCACCTCTGTGGTTTCCTCAACCCCAGAAAGTGACGGGTCCTCTTCCAGACAGAAGGTGGTCGTGCTCTCCTGTCTGGAAGATTTCCCTGAGCCTCCTTCAGTGGTTCGAGTGCCAGTGCAGGACTGATGGTCTCCTGCTGCTCGCACTGCTTCTCCTCAGCGACTTCAGCCTCCTTCGGTGGTTGGTTGTCATCTCTCTCAGTCTTGAGTTCAGTGGATAACTTCAGGTTGAGTGAGACCTAAGATAAGATAAGATAAGATAAGATAAGATGAGATAAGACCTTTATTGTCCCACAATGGGGAAATTCACAGTGTTGCAGCAGCAAAGTGGATAGCAACAGAAAAGAACTAGTAGTATAAATAAGAATATGGAGTTAAAAAACAACAGCAGTTGCACAGGGGCTATTCAATTGCACTGTGGAGTAGTTATTGCACATTATTATTATTGCACATTATTATTATTTATATTATTATTATATTGTTATTGCACATGATACAGAGTGTGAAATGAAATGTAGTCCTTAAGTGTATGTGGTTTACTGCGAGCAGTGCTGGTTATTAAACAGTTAAACATTTAAACAGACCTGAATACTGAGCTGAGTTTTTAGCTCGTCCAGCTCTCTCCCAAAAATCTTCTCGCTCTCAATGGCATTTTGCTGCAGGACAGCGATCTCCTGTGCCATCTTTTGATGGAGGGCTTCCTGCTCAGCCCTCAAGTTCTGGATCATACGCAAGCCCTCTGACACTGAGACTGCATGAGACTTGATTTCCTTTTCAAGCTCACACTGGAGGGTGTCGGCCTGCTGTCTGACCGTGATGACTTCGGTTTCATGCTTCTGGGTAATCTCGTGGATCTTGTTCAGTTCTTGCTCGAGAATTTTGTTCTTTTTCTTCTCGGCATCAATCTCGGCAGAGAACTTGTCCTGGCTCAATTTGTATGTCTCTTGCAGCTCCTCGTAAGTTGTTTGCAGGAGTTTCTTCTGCTCAAGTTCCTTCTCAAGGTCAGACCTAATGGTGTCAGCCTGCTGCTTGACCTCACAGAGTGACACACTAGCCTTGTCCAGTTGTTCTTGGAGGGTCTTGTTTTTCTCTCTCTCCTCCTGGAGTGCATCGAAGGCTTCTTCATAGTCAGATTGCAGTAGATGCTTCTGCAAGATCTCATTATCAAGATCATGCTGAAGGTAAAAAGCCTGCTTTTTGATTTTAGGAACATCATTTTCATACCTTGCACTGAGCACTTTGTATGAAATACGGAGCCGTTCCATTTCCTCCTGGAGAAGCTTGTTCTTGTTCTGCTCTGCCTGGAACTCGTTGGTGAACTTTTCCTCGTTAATGATGTGGGCCACCTGCAGCTCTTCGTAGTCCACTTGCAAGAGTTTCTTCTTCTTCCTCTTGGTGTTGTCTCTGACCTGGTTGGCGATCTTTGCGGTGCTGAGAGTTTCTGGATCGGTGTACTTCTTCAGTCTCTCTAGCTCTCGCCTGGTCTCTTTTTCCTTGTTGATGAACATCTCTTTCAAGGATTTCTGTCTCTTCAGCTGTGCTTTTGTTTCCTCCAACTCTTGGTTGAGTTGGCAGCTGGTCTCACAGAAGCAGCCGCGAACGGTCTGCTCTTCATCGCTCCTCTGGTTACCTCTGGGGTTCCTCGGGCGCTGCATTTTCTTTCTTTGGCTGGTAGATTCAGTCACAAAGTAATGCTTGTAGGTTGTAGTTGTAGATCTCTGACGAACAGTTGTATGCTGTATCAGTCGTTTGTCTTTTCTCGCTCTTTCTCAATGTGGTTTCACGTTTTGAAAGGTTTGAAATGATCTGACTGACTGAAGAGCCGTGGCCTTATATACAGTCCTGATGATGTCACAGTGCATGTGACTTTGATGTGTGGTTTTGCTCTGATCTCTACAGTTCCATTTCTCCCTCCCCTTTTTCTCTGATTTGTTTACATTCCAAGTCACATGGTGTAAATCAAATGTAAACACATGGTAGCACTGCCAATATGGTGGTCAGGAACCAGTGTTCTAGAAGATTGATTTATTATTTTTACCCTACACCAAAAACATTTTGGGTTTTATTTGTCCAGATGTCAGTGGTGGGCATTAACAAAGCACATTTACTTGAGTGCTGTATTTAATTTCTCTTTTTTTCAGTACTTGTTTTGTTAGGTGTGTGCGTTAAAAAAACGAAAATGTCAATAGCTGTCCTTTTTTAAAAAAAAATTCTATGCTTAGGTTTTTATAGGCGTTTCTATCTGCTTTGTGTAGCAGAGTGGTTCTTCAAGCAAGTTAGTGCATTCATTGGGTGGTTTCAGAGAGTTACAAGGGATTTTACAACTGTAAATGCAATTGGCTACAGCAATTTATTGAAAATTTAAGTGATATATGTGTTCAAATACAAATCACAAGTCAAAACAGCGCTAAATTTGCCTGAAGAGCCGGAATTCCCATCAGTACTTCTAAACTTACCAGACTTAACCAAAGGCACCACCTCGTGGTGGAAGCCGTGCACAGCCGTGAAAACCTTTGAGAAACTCAGTTTATGTCTGAACCAATAGCTAAGTTTGTAAAACAGCATTAGCATGAGGTGTGAGTGTTGCAGTGAGTGGATTATATCTCTCTGGAAACAGGGCGCGGGATTCGAATCAGTTACTTCACCTCCCCTTGTGCCTTGTGGTTGTGAAATGAACCCACTACGCCACCAATGCCCTTGCCACTGACAACTCTTCTCTCAGCGCTCAAGAACTTGTTACGTTTGCTGGCTGCTGCGATCCTCTTTGTAAATGTCTTTTGACAGTGTATAGACATGCAAGTTGATTTGTTGTCTTCTCTGAGCGCTCATGCAGTTGGTTGGCTGTTCTTTCAGTGCTCAAGTAATCATTGCGTTAGTTCCCTTTCCCTGCCTCCTTCTCTCTCAGTCTCTTCCTATCCTCTCCATCTTTTTCCTCCTGTCTTCTCTGGCCCCACCTCTTCCTCTACTCACTCCCGCCTCTTCCTGTCCTCTCTCCGCCCCTCCCTCCATCTTTCTCTTCTCCCCTCCTCTCAGTAAACTGTCAGCCGAACGTGCTGTTGAGTACGATAACCCCGTATTTACACCTCTCTCGAAACAGGGGAGGAGACTTGATTGACTTGATTTATCAACCTTGTAGTAATGAACCCGATGTCCACCCTCTAGACTATTCAACCACCATCCCACCCAAGTCCTGGATCGACCAAGTCTAGGAGACTGTTGTGAAATTGACATGGCATTCTTACCTTCTTATACAACTCCCAAAGT
This sequence comes from Argyrosomus regius, assembly GCA_946959425.1. NCBI lineage: Eukaryota > Metazoa > Chordata > Actinopteri > Sciaenidae > Argyrosomus > Argyrosomus regius. Next base: position 7,349,988 of record OX336905.1, read on the forward strand.
ATTATTGGTTTCCTGTAACGGGGCTCCAGGCTCAAGTTTTGTTCAAATGAAATGATGGAAAAAGAATGACAGCACACTGTAAATTACTTAAAAAAGACCTTCAGGAAAATACAGTAATTCCCATAGTACACACAGAGAGGACATAAATTAGAGAGGCATGGCAGAGAGGCGTCTGAGGGGAAACATGTCACCTGGCACCTGGGTGGGTGGTAGAAAACATTTGATCCACGCTGCCATGCAGCCAGGGGCACACTGTGCACGATGCAGGATGGAGAGGAATCAGTGAAATCACACTCTAGACTTGTGTAACTCAGAACGTGAGCAGAAGTCGATTATTCCTGTACACAAACGTCTAAATGATAGTACAAAAAGGGAATAATACAAAATACAAAAAACAGGGAAAAACTGCCCTCAAAATAAACCATAAATATTCATATCGATGCACATTGGTTTAACAAAACAATTGCTTCTGTAAACATTTTCAACATAAGGTGTGCATTACAATTTAAAAACCACTGCAGTCTCATACTTATCTGAGGGGTTACAAAAATTGATTGAAGGCCAAATACAGTTAATGAAAGGTGATTTCTGCCTAAATATGACTTGATCTCATTCATTAGCTTCATAATATAAAGATCTGAGCTCACAGGACAGCTTGAAATTCTTTTAAAGGACCATTACAACACAAAATGGGTCTTTTCACCTGCCAAAAATTGATTGAAGGCCAAATACAGTTAATGAAAGGTGATTTCTGCCTAAATATGACTTGATCTTATTCTGGAACTTCATAATATAAAGATCTGAGCTCACAGGACAGCTTGAAATTCTTTTAAAGGACCATTACAACACAAAATGGGTCTGCATGCACCACCATGGGTTTCAAAGCATGTATGTAACATCTCTCCATCTTCTCATTATTATTTATTGATTAGTTATCAGACTACACAGTTAGTCCTGTATCTCTTCAGGATAGCAAATGATAGATAGATAGATAGATAGATAGATAGATAGATAGATAGATAGATAGATAGATAGATAGATAGATAGATAGATAGATAGATAGTACAGACAAGATAGATTTGATTTTAAATCAACCTTTATTCCTGGTTCTTCTATTTACAGTTCATCCTTTTCTTTTTCACCAACTCAAAAACAAACCAAAAACAACAAAAATAAATAAATAAACCTCAAACAAACAAACAAACAAAACAAACAAACTTTTTTTTTTTTAAAGTTCAGGATCAGAGAGTGTCCTCTAACTGAGCACAGAACGTCCTTCACTCCCCACATGTTCACGAACTCCTGTATTTTTCCAGTCAGGTTATAAAAACTGAATTCTACTCTTAGCCGAGCTGCCAGCAGCCCAGTCACCATGGCCACCACGTCTTCTGACCCCTGACCTCTGACCCTGTTCTTCCTGGTCTTCCATATGGCCAACTTAGCTGTCCCTGAAACAAAGTTGATCAGTTGGTGGACAGACTTCTCTTTGGGACAATATCGTGGCCCAAAAATAAAAAGACTAAAAGAAAACACCTGACCAAACCCCCTAAACCACCTCTGAAGGTGTCTGAACAAAGCCTCTGTTTGTAGCTATGGCCCCGTGTACAATCCTCCACTGGAGGTCTCCTGTCCGTTTGTTGACAGGAGGTTTGTACAGGGACCGCCAACAGCCCTTCGGGGAGGATCCCACGCCAAAGACCTCAGTCCACCTCGACACCTTCACCCCTGCCAGCGAGCGTAAGTTTAAGACCTTAATGTTGAGGAAGTAGATGTCTTTCTTCCCCAGAGTCTCAAAGTCTGTGGACTCTGAGGTCTTCAGACTCAGCAGGTCGTTCTCCTCTGGCTGCCACTGTCCCACAGCTGGAGACACAGCCAGGGAGGGAAAAACGTACTCACATTCATCATCCCATTGGTCAGATAGAGTCCGGTTCTCAGCAAACGCCCTGAGACCTGCTGGCAGGGAAGCACAGACCTCCTCCACCAACCTGAACAGCACTCTGGTAGACCTGATACACAGCAGGTCTGCCAGGTGAGGAACGGATTTCTTCATTAGATGGCCAAGTTTCACCAGTCCAGCCTCTCTCAGTCGGACTCTCAGGCTGGCAGAAGACAGGACCTGAGAGGTGATGATGATGTTTCCAAAAATCAAAAATCCACATCCCCGGTGTGGTCCCAGTCTTCCGTTTAGAAGTTAAAATCTCCCAGGCCTGGAGTACCGACCGGTAGAAAGATGTCAATCCAGTTAAATCCACAGCCTGAGGCTGGACCAGGAACAAATGTTTGTCATAGCCGAGTCGTCCAGCTTTCCTCAGCAGGAGACAGGCTGTGTCCGTCCATGGCAGACCAACGGTGTAGAGCAGCCTTTGGGCAGTCTGCAGTCTGAGTGCTGCAACACGAGACGTGATGTCCACCAGTCCTTGTCCCCCCTCCTGCACCGGCAGATACAGGACAGCAGCTCGAGTCCAGTGCTTCCCAGACCAGAAAAAGTTCACAATCTCCTTCTGAATGTCCTCAATCAGGCCTCTTGGTGGAGGTAAGACAGTCAACCTGTGCCAAAGGGCCGAGGCGACCAAGTTATTAGCAATGAGGACCCGGCCCCTGTAGGAGAGCTGAGGGAGCAACCATTTCCATTTGGTTAGTCTGGCACACACCTTCTCCAGAACACCCTCCCAGTTCTTCCTCTCGTACTCCTCAGTCCCTAGAAAGACGCCTAAAACCCTGAGTCCCTGTCTTCCCCAGCCCAGGTCCCCTGGTAGCTTTGGTGTCTGTCTGTCTGTCCACTGCCCGATTAGTAAAGCTTCACTCTTGTCCCAGTTGACTTTGGCAGAGGAAGCTTTCTGGTACAGTGTGAGGCTTTCTGTCAGGTTATCTACATCTGCCTGGTCCCTAATAAACACATTGATATCATCAGCATAAGCTGATAACACCAGTGGAGGGCGCTGAGGTAAACCAGGTAACAATATTCCTTGTACTTTGGACCTTAGTCTACAAAGGAGGGGTTCAATGGCTAAAGTGTAGAGCTGTCCAGAGATAGGACAGCCCTGTCTAATCCCCCTCCTCACCTTTACTGGACAGCTCAGTCCTCCACCCACCTTCACCAAACAACAAGCATCTGTAAAGTTCCTATTTTTAGTTTATCCATAGGAAACAGAGAGATAGAGACAGGAAAGGACAGAGGGAGCAGTAGAAGGTGCACCACATTCATCATCATCATCATCTCATATATGCGCTCTTAACCGTTTGGACCCTTTTCCTTTCTTTGTTTTTATTGTTTTTCTTAAAGCAGTCATGTGTTTCTTCAATCTGAAACGTTTCTTTTCATCCAAGATGTCGAGTCCGACCATCTTCTGTAGGGTTGTGACAGTTTTTATAAATTTGTCTGGATCTGGAAAAAAATCAGTGACTTTTACAGATTGTCCAAAAGTTTCATCTAAAAAGCTGTTAATGTCTTCTAAAGTGTACATGTCTCCACCCAGAGACTGTGAGTCTGCTACAGACACACAGTCCGAGTCTGAATCACACTCCATCCCATCCTCCCCCTCACCCACAGTCACACCTGCCTCCCCCCTCCTCACCTCTGCACCGGCAGCCTGACTTTGGTCAGACTCTGCTGCCTGTCTTCCACCACTGTGTCCCCCACTGCCCTCCTCTGCTGCTGTCTGCACCTCCTCTGCTGCTGTCTGCACCTCCTCTGCTCCTCCTGGTGTTCTCTCTGAAGCAGCCGAGCTATCCTCGGCTGCTGTCTCAGCTGGCTGCTCCTCCATCTGTCTCCTGGAGGTCTCTCCTCCATCAGACTCTGTCGGAGGAGCAGGGCCACTCCGCCGTTTAGCGGCAGCGGCCACCGCCGCCTCATCTCCGGACACCGCGGCGGTGTGGGAGACCTCAGCGGGCCTGTGAGGACAGGCTACCCGCTTGTGCCCCACATCCCCGCACTCGAAACATTTCATATTCCCAGTGCTGGCGCACATCATGTACAGTCCGTCACCATGTCTCACCTTGAAGGACACGTCCAGCGTCTGTGACGGACAGGTGTTACAAACACCACCACTCCTTTGTTCATCCTGGAGGCGTAGGACAGGTTGGCGTGTCCCACCTGTTCTCCCACAGCCAGGAGAACCTCCTCCACCGGTACCGCCGGGTCGGGCTGAACCCGCACCCCGTGCCGGATCGAGAGGGAAGGCGTCTCCGCGGACGCCATCCCCGCCGTGAAACACGGCTAACCTTCCACCAAACTACCGGACAACCTCACATCACAATCACACCGTGAAAAACAGAGAAAAAACGGTCAGAAAACTCACAAACTCTCAGCGAACTCACCACGCGCTCCACAGACTCACTCCCAGCATGCACTCAGACAGAGAGAGAGAGAGAGAGAGAGAGAGAGAGAGATAAGACAAGAAAGAAAGGTTCTTTCTTTCTTGTCTTATCTGTCTATCTTTCTTGTCTGTACTCTCTGTCTATCTGTCTATCTTTCTTGTCTGTACTCTCTGTCTATCTTTCTTGTCTGTACTCTCTGTCTATCTGTCTTGTCTGTACTCTCTGTCTATCTGTCTTGTCTGTACTCTCTGTCTATCTTTCTTGTCTGTACTCTCTGTCTATCTTTCTTGTCTGTACTCCTGTCTATCTGTCTTGTCTGTACTCTCTGTCTATCTGTCTATCTGTCTTGTCTGTACTCTCTGTCTATCTGTCTTGTCTGTACTATCTGTCTATCTGTCTTGTCTGTACTCTCTGTCTATCTGTCTATCTGTCTTGTCTGTACTCTCTGTCTATCTTTCTTGTCTGTACTCTCTGTCTATCTGTCTATCTGTCTTGTCTGTACTCTCTGTCTATCTGTCTTGTCTGTACTCTCTGTCTATCTGTCTTGTCTGTACTCTCTGTCTATCTGTCTTGTCTGTACTCTCTGTCTATCTGTCTTGTCTGTACTCTCTGTCTATCTGTCTATCTGTCTTGTCTGTACTCTCTGTCTATCTGTCTATCTTTCTTGTCTGTACTCTCTGTCTATCTTTCTTGTCTGTACTCTCTGTCTATCTGTCTATCTTTCTTGTCTGTACTCTCTGTCTATCTTTCTTGTCTGTACTCTCTGTCTATCTGTCTATCTTTCTTGTCTGTACTCTCTGTCTATCTTTCTTGTCTGTACTCTCTGTCTATCTGTCTATCTTCTTGTCTGTACTCTCTGTCTATCTTTCTCCTGTCTATCTGTCTATCTGTCTTGTCTGTACTCTCTGTCTATCTGTACTCTCTGTCTATCTGTCTATCTGTCTTGTCTGTACTCTCTGTCTATCTGTACTCTCTGTCTATCTGTCTATCTGTCTATCTTTCTTGTCTGTACTCTCTGTCTATCTGTACTCTCTGTCTATCTTTCTTGTCTGTACTCTCTGTCTGTCTGTACTCTCTGTCTATCTGTCTATCCTATCTGTCTTGTCTGTACTCTCTGTCTATCTGTCTATCTTTCTTGTCTGTACTCTCTGTCTATCTGTCTATCTTTCTTGTCTGTACTCTCTGTCTATCTTTCTTGTCTGTACTCTCTGTCTATCTTGTCTTGTCTGTACTCTCTGTCTATCTGTCTTGTCTGTACTCTCTGTCTATCTGTCTATCTGTCTTGTCTGTACTCTCTGTCTATCTGTCTATCTGTCTTGTCTGTACTCTCTGTCTATCTGTCTTGTATCTGTACTCTCTGTCTATCTGTCTTGTCTGTACTCTCTGTCTACTGTCTTGTCTGTACTCTCTGTCTATCTGTCTTGTCTGTACTCTCTGTCTATCTGTCTTGTCTGTACTCTCTGTCTATCTGTCTTGTCTGTACTCTCTGTCTATCTGTCTATGTCTGTACTCTCTGTCTGTACTCTCTGTCTAGTCTGTACTCTCTATCTTTCATTTGCTATCCTGAAGAGATACAGGACTAACTGTGTAGTCTGATAACTAATCAATAAATAATAATGAGAAGATGGAGATGTTACATACCTGCTTTGAAACCCATAATCTAGGGTAACTCAAATGCCTATACCTATGGACCTATCAGACCGTAGCTGCTATTGATCCTCCAGCTGGGATGGGTACCTCTCACCCTCTCTCAGTCAGTCTTAGGTCAGCCCTCTGACTGCTGACTGGGGCATCACTATCTCTGGTTCACTTGGGGCTTGGTACCCAAAATCTCGGATGGTGGCGGGAGGTCTGACCCCGCCTCTGACCTGTCGTCCTGGCTCCCCCTGGCCGTAGCACATTGTACCTCATCGCATTCTAGTGGTGATAGCAGTTTCCGATCACTGGGCTAATCTTAATCTTGATTAGCTTAGATGACGGGTTTCAAGGCACCCATGTACCCCACATCATCAAGTTCCATATTCTCACCAATATTTGTGGTTCCGCCCGAGGTAGGCTGATAAGGGTCTGCACTGGATTGGTGTTCGATAGGATTCGAACGCCGGTCTCCCAGGTCAAAGTCAGCAGTATTACTGCTGAGCTATCCAGTGAGTTACCCACTAACCTATACCTAGCTATATAAAGCTGTAAATATACACACAAAGCTATAAATACATATACACACTCAGGACTGGTATTGGATTGGATTGGAACACCGGTCTCCCAGGACAAAGTCAGCAGCATTACCACTGAGCTATCCAGTGAGCTACCCATCCAAGCTATCTAAGGCTATCTAAAGCATGAATATACACACACACAAAGCTATAAGTACATATCCACACCTCTCATAAGATTCAAACACACAACTTCACGGCCCCCAAGCGGCACGCTACCAGAGTGAGCTATCGGCCCACATAGGCGATGATGTTTCCTTTGCGCTTTGCACTCTGCTTTTTGGACGCAGCCCTCAAAAGCCACCGCACTTCGTAAGATTAGAACCCACGACTTCACGGACTCCGAGTGGCGCCCTACCAGCCTGAACTATCGGCCCACATAGTTGATCACCTGTAGTTTCCTCTCTTTCTTTTTGATCCAATCCAGCACCCCCCCCCCCCATAAGGTTCAAACACACAACTTCAGTCCTCAAAATTCTGCCAAGAATTGAACCATAACTTCCCAAACTTCCAAGAAGTGTAGCTGTGCAGCTGTGCGTGACTGTACCTTCCTGAGCTAAAGGACTTGACGCGCAGAATTGATTGCAGCACTTCAACACTGTGAGATATTGGCTCAGACACATTTAGACTTTGATCTTATACTTCATAAGGATCAAACCTACATACTCCGCATTTCAAAGCAGCACACTACCATCCTAAGCTATCGGATCACACAGCTGTTGACTGTTTCTTGCTGGTTTTCACTCTTTCTTTGAGACACAGACCTCAAAATCCTCTGCACCTCATAAGTGGTGTTGGATAGGACTCAAACACCAGTTTCCTGGGTCAAAGTCAGCAGTATTACCACAGAGCTATCCAGTGAGCTTCCCATCTAAGCTATCTAAAGCTATAAATATACACACACACACACAAAGCTATAAATACATATACACACACTATTGGTGTTGGATTGGATTGGAACACCAGTCTCCCAGGTCCAAGTCAACAGTACTACAACTGAGCTATACTTTGAAGGCTGTTAGCTTGGTGTTTTAGTAAGTGGTGGAGCCAGTCTTAAATTAAATTTATGATTGCATTGAATCTATTGATACCAAACATGTCATGTTATTATACTGGGAAAGTTGTCTTTACCATGAGGTCTGTGACCCCTCAATGATTTCTTGTAATATTTGCTTTACTGTCAGACAGCTGTTGGAAGTTCTAAAGTTAGCACCGAATTAAAAGGTTGTCTGACAGCAAGGTTAAGCATGAAAATATTCTTAATATGGTGTACACTTAAACAGATATTGATTTTTTTTTTTTTTTATGTGGCAAAAATATTTTTTTCTGCTGACCCTGTCCACAGCAGTGCATAGCTCTACTTCTCTACTGCAGCTATACAACCCCACTTTGGACTATAGCTTTGAAGGTGTCATATGTAAGATTCTGAGGCATTCTACGTATTAATTTCATGTTTTGATCAGTTTTTATTGTTAATGGGTGAACTGGTTGTAATGTAGCTTAAAGAACGAATGCATGAATCCATGAATTCTCAGTTGCCAATGACTGTGAAGGACAAAAAAATGAACTTAGCATAAACAGTTAATTGCAGAAAGAATTAAATCTTTGAATAAATATTATATTTTTATATTCAGTTAGGATATTATGAGCTAAATTCAAATCCTGAGATCATTTTATGTTTCTATAATGTTATCTTAAATCAGAATAAGACACAGACAGAGGAAGTTTCTGTAAAAAGGCCCAAGAACTGTGCAACTACGAAAACTATGAAATATAACAATATCTGAACACTGAACTTTTTTTTTTTTTTTTTTTTTTTTTTTTTTTGTATTTTTGTTTTTTTTTTTTAGTGTGGGAACCAGAGCACCTGGAGAAAACCCACAAAGCTTGATGTTATCTTAGTCCTCGATTTGAGGACCAGTGCAGGACTGATGGTCGCCTGCTGCTCGCACTGCTTGTCCTCCTCAGCGACTTCAGCCTCCTTCGGTGGTTCGAGTGCCAGTGCAGGACTGATGTTTGGTTTTTTTTGCTTCTGGTTGATGTTGATGTAGGGGACTTTTTTTTTTTTTTTTTTTTTTTTTTTTTTTTTTGGTGGGAACCAGAGCACCTGGAGAAAACCCACAAAACTTGATGTTACTTTAGTCCTCCCTCCTGTTCTTCCACCTCTGTGGTTTCCTCAACCCCAGAAAGTGACGGGTCCTCTTCCAGACAGAAGGTGGTCGTGCTCTCCTGTCTGGAAGATTTCCCTGAGCCTCCTTCGGTGGTTCGAGTGCCAGTGCAGGACTGATGGTCTCCTGCTGCCACTCCAGCGACTCAGCCTCCTTCGGTGGTTCCCAGTGCAGGACTGATGGTCTCCTGCTGCTCGCTGCTTCTCCTCAGCGACTTCAGCCTCCTTCGGTGGTTGGTTGTCATCTCTCTCAGTCTTGAGTTCAGTAGATAACTTCAGGTTGAGTGAGACCTAAGATAAGATAAGATAAGATAAGATAAGATGAGATAAGACCTTTATTGTCCCACAATGGGGAAATTCACAGTGTTGCAGCAGCAAAGTGGATAGCAACAGAAAAGAACTAGTAGTATAAATAAGAATATGGAGTTAAAAAACAACAGCAGTTGCACAGGGGCTATTCAATTGCACTGTGGAGTAGTTATTGCACATTATTATTATTGCACATTATTATTATTTATATTATTATTATATTGTTATTGCACATGATACAGAGTGTGAAATGAAATGTAGTCCTTAAGTGTATGTGGTTTACTGCGAGCAGTGCTGGTTATTAAACAGTTAAACATTTAAACAGACCTGAATACTGAGCTGAGTTTTTAGCTCGTCCAGCTCTCTCCCAAAAATCTTCTTGCTGTCAATGGCATTTTGCTGCAGGACAGCGATCTCCTGTGCCATCTTTTGATGGAGGGCTTCCTGCTCTGCCCTCAAGTTCTGGATCATACGCAAGCCCTCTGACACTGAGACTGCATGAGACTTGATTTCCTTTTCAAGCTCACACTGGAGGGTGTCGGCCTGCTGTCTGACCGTGATGATTTCGGTTTCATGCTTCTGGGTAATCTCGTGGATCTTGTTCAGTTCTTGCTCGAGAATTTTGTTCTTTTTCTTCCCGGCATCAATCTCGGTAGAGAACTTGTCCTGGCTCAATTTGTATGTCTCTTGCAGCTCCTCGTAAGTTGTTTGCAGGAGTTTCTTCTGCTCAAGTTCCTTCTCAAGGTCAGACCTAATGGTGTCAGCCTGCTGCTTGACCTCACAGAGTGACACACTAGCCTTGTCCAGTTGTTCTTGGAGGGTCTTGTTTTTCTCTCTCTCCTCCTGGAGTGCATCGAAGGCTTCTTCATAGTCAGATTGCAGTAGATGCTTCTGCAAGATCTCATTATCAAGATCATGCTGAAGGTAAAAAGCCTGCTTTTTGATTTTAGGAACATCATTTTCATACCTTGCACTGAGCACTTTGTATGAAATACGGAGCCGTTCCATTTCCTCCTGCAGAAGCTTGTTCTTGTTCTGCTCTGCCTGGAACTCGTTGGTGAACTTTTCCTCGTTAATGATGTGGGCCACCTGCAGCTCTTCGTAGTCCACTTGCAAGAGTTTCTTCTTCTTCCTCTTGGTGTTGTCTCTGACCTGGTTGGCGATCTTTGCGGTGCTGAGAGTTTCTGGATCGGTGTACTTCTTCAGTCTCTCTAGCTCTCGCCTGGTCTCTTTTTCCTTGTTGATGAACATCTCTTTCAAGGATTTCTGTCTCTTCAGCTGTGCTTTTGTTTCCTCCAACTCTTGGTTGAGTTGGCAGCTGGTCTCACAGAAGCAGCCGCGAACGGTCTGCTCTTCATCGCTCCTCTGGTTACCTCTGGGGTTCCTCGGGCGCTGCATTTTCTTTCTTTGGCTGGTAGATTCAGTCACAAAGTAATGCTTGTAGGTTGTAGTTGTAGATCTTTGACGAACAGTTGTATTCTGTATCAGTCGTTTGTCTTTTCTCGCTCTTTCTCAATGTGGTTTCACGTTTTGAAAGGTTTGAAATGATCTGACTGACTGAAGAGCCGTGGCCTTATATACAGTCCTGATGATGTCACAGTGCATGTGACTTTGATGTGTGGTTTTGCTCTGATCTCTACAGTTCCATTTCTCCCTCCCCTTTTTCTCTGATTTGTTTACATTCCAAGTCACATGGTGTAAATCAAATGTAAACACATGGTAGCACTGCCAATATGGTGGTCAGGAACCAGTGTTCTAGAAGATTGATTTATTATTTTTACCCTATACCAAAAACATTTTGGTTTTATTTGTCCAGATGTCAGTGGTGGGCATTAACAAAGCACATTTACTTGAGTGCTGTATTTAATTTCTCTTTTTTTCAGTACTTGTTTTGTTAGGTGTGTGTGTTAAAAAAATGAAAATGTCAATAGTTGTCCTTTTTTAAAAATTTCTATGCTTAGGTTTTTATAGGCGTTTCTATCTGCTTTGTGTAGCAGAGTGGTTCTTCAAGCAAGTTAAAAAGTGTAAATTCAATTGGCTACAGCAATTTATTGAAAATTTAAGTGATATGTGTTCACAAGTCAAAACAGCGCTAAATTTGCCTGAAGAGCCGGAATTCCCACCCTCACTACTAAACTTACCAGACTTAACCAATGGCACCTCCTGGTGGTGGTGCCACCTCTTACTCTACTCACTCCCGCCTCTTCCTGTCCTCTCTCCGCCCCTCCCTCCCTCCTCTCTCAGTAACCTGGGAAACAGGGGAGGAGACTTGATTGACTGGATTTATCAACCTTGTAGTAATGAACCCGATGTCCACCCTCTAGACTATTCAACCACCATCCCACCCAAGTCCTGGATCGACCAAGTCTAGGAGACTGTTGTGAAATTGACGTGGCATTCTTACCTTCTTATACAACTCCCAAAGTATTATTGGTTTTCTGTAACGGGGCTCCAGGCTCAAGTTTTGTTCAAATGAAATGATGGAAAAAGAATGACAGCACACTGTAAATTACTTCTGATTTTATTCAATGGAAAAAAAGACCTTCAGGAAAATACAGTAATTCCCATAGTACACACAGAGAGGACATAAATTAGAGAGGCATGGCAGAGAGACGTCTGAGGGGAAACATGTCACCTGGCACCTGGGTGGGTGGTAGAAAACATTTGATCCACGCTGCCATGCAGCCAGGGGCACACTGTGCACGATGCAGGATGGAGAGGAATCAGTGAAATCACACTCTAGACTTGTGTAACTCAGAACGTGAGCAGAAGTCGATTATTCCTGTACACAAACGTCTAAATGATAGTACAAAAAGGGAATAATACAAAATACAAAAAACAGGGAAAAACTGCCCTCAAAATAAACCATAAATATTCATATCGATGCACATTGGTTTAACAAAACAATTGCTTCTGTAAACATTTTCAACATAAGGTGTGCATTACAATTTAAAAACCACTGCAGTCTCATACTTATCTGAAGGGTTACATAATAAAAATTGCAGAAACAAGACTAAAAACTAAGTCAGAGTTAAAAATATGCCGCTTAGTTCACGCCGTCTGGAGTGGTTTTGTAACACTGCTATTAGAACGTGTGACTTTTTGCCTTCTTTGCTTTTCACAGATGATCAGACACGTGAAAGCGCCTCTGCCGCTCCACCTCGGACAGTGAAGGCACCGCCGTCGCTGAGAGCAGGATCAAAGAGACGAGTTCAGGTGGAAGAGAGAAACCGGGGTTTCCTCCTTCGTACAGCCGCAGGATGGATTCTACGTTTTAAACGGAGTGAGTCTAACATGAAGCCTTGTCATTTGGGTTTAAGAAAATTCAATTCTAGGATGAAGTAATGATCCAGTTTAAGTTGTGTATTTGTCTCTGCAATGAGTAAGCAAACCAACAGAGGTCCAAAGATTCAGATTCTTCCAACAGTACCCAAAATCCAACCGTCTTCACTTTTAACTTGTCCAAAAACCTACAGAGGATTTTGAGCAGCTTTAAATCAGCTGGGGACCCTACTAAGGCAACCGTTCAGCTAAACATGAAGCACGAGTCTCGTTCAAAATACAATAAGTTTGATGATCGTAGGTGTGAAACGGGGCTTCAAACGTTGAAACAATCGGAGGACAATCAGCTGATTTCCTCCCACTTTGAGGAGTGTGATGTTCAAAGCTTCTTCTCAGAGCCTCTCGCTCTGTGCACACTTCCTTCCCTCACTTGTCACTTCTGCCCACTGGCCTCCATGCTACCTTAATGGCCACCTGCTAATTCTGCATGTCTAATTCACAGTTTATCCTAGCCCTACTTATGACTGACCTTAAAGGAAAAATCCACATGAAAACAACAACAACAACAACAAGCTTTTGGTAATGCAGCTCACATTTCTGGGTCCGTTTTGTGGTTTTGGTTGGCGTGTTTTTAATGTTTCCAGTAGAGCGACAGAATCTGCAGACAGTGGCCACGTGAAAATGAGCAACCGGAATCGACAAATAAGATTAAGGAGAAGCCAAAATTGCAACATTTCATCACAGACTGACGATAAACTGAGTGGATTTTTCCTTTAAAACTCATCTATGGGTGTGTCCTGCGTCCTTATGCTTTATTTATGTGCAGCAAGTCACATACAAAATATACAGTGTATGAAAAAACTGGGGCTAATTGTGTCAACACCAAAGCAACATGCTGTCATAAACAGGGCTACTTCTGTCCGACATAACCTACAGTACGCGAGGCAATGCGGTAAAAGTCGAGAAAAGTGTCTGTAAAACCCAGGAGAGTCTGAAGCCCACGAGGTTGATGTAGTTAGTATCCAGTACCCTGTATTTAATGGATTTATCAAGAAGGTCCCTTAAAAATAATCTTCACTTTAAGGAGGAGAAGGCAAAAAAAGTGAAGACACAGAGGCAGATTTACATGTCAAGCGTTATTTATGGGAGGAAAACTGTGAACTAGTGTTAAACGACATGCTTGACGTGAAAATCTACCGTGGTGGGAATAAGAGTTAATTTTTACCTGAACGGGATCTGGACTAAACGCAGCTACGGAACAGCTCCACTCGAGCGGTGGCACATAACAGTATTCGCCTTCTTCGATGCGGCAAGAAAAAAAAAAAAAAAAAAAAAAAAAAGGCTGCGTTTAGCTTCGTTATTGTCCCGTCGGTTACATGCTCAGTGTTTTTCCTCCGTTCACACACGTACACGATGCAAAGTTTTACTATGACACATAAAGATTTACCATCAACAAGCAACAGATCCCACGTCCTGCAGAGGAAGAGGAGGAGGGGATCGGCTCAAAAGTTGGGCAGCGGGAGGGTGGGGAAGTTAGGTGAGAAAAACCTGGAGGCTGGTGGGGGTTTTCTGTTGTCGTAATATTGGTTAATAGTACACTCGGCGTGACTTGTGACGACGCAACACAAACAGATCGCACCCGATCCCGCCGACCCCCCCACCCCCAAACACACAACCACGCCCCTCTCGCTTCTTTTCATGGTTACAGTCCAATCGGTTTGTTCGCCCGAGCAGGTGAGAGGAAGCCGTCCCCCTCGGGGCTCAGGCTCAAGGCGGTTCTCTTCTTCATCGTCATTGGTCATAGTCACAATCGTCATCTGTTTGTCTCCGCTTCGGTTTGGGATCGTCGCGTTGGCTGGTGTGGTGGGATATCGACTACCAGCTCATAAGAGAAGTGCGTCCCAGGGTCATGAAATACACCTGGCTGGCTCCTCCAGGACGCACGGAGGCAAAGAAAACCTGCCAGACAGATAGACAAGAGGGACATCGACATGAGAGAAATATAGGGACGATAGAAAGAAACAGAAGAAGGAGAGTGCATCCTGTTCTCACCTTGTCATTCCTCTCGCACAGGAATTTGAGTCTCTGGGCTCTCTTGTGCATGAAGACGCCGTCCAGGTGACCCGTCTCCACTGAGCGGATCTCTATGGCCTTCTCACCCCAGCCCATGATCTGGTTCGACCTAATGTAGGCTGGTCAGACAGAGAAGAGCAAAGTGTGACCCGAGGATTCCCGAGGATTCATGTGACCAGAGGATTCATTACAAACACTGACTGCCGCTGAAGAAACTTAAAGCCCCCACTTACCCACTGAAGTTGGCATTTCTCCCCACTGCAGCACCACATCCTTGGTGATGCGTCCGTAGGTGTTGACGTACACGCCCTCGTCCTCGTAACACACCAGCAGCTCGATCCCGTCAGTGTTGGGCAAGATGATGATGGCATGGCACTGAATGCTGGTCTGGATCTGAGCGAGAAAAATAAAAAGGAGAAGGAGTTAAAGAAAGAGGAAAAACGGCATTAAAAGCGAGGTGTGATGAGACGGCGGCGAGCGCTTACATGCGTGGGCAGGTAGATGTCGTAGACGGCGCCGGAGTCCACATCCACAGCGTGGAAGCCTGAGCAGGAGCCGTAGATGACCTTTAACCTCTGACCTTCCTCCACAGTCAGGTCAACCAGCAGAGGTTTGTGCACCAGGTCACCGAAAGACTGAAGACAACATGAATAAACGAGTTAGTCGGATCAACTCAAAACACGTTATTATACTTCATCCAGATCGATTTGGGGGCCGTGCTTACCTTAAAGGCCATGAATTTGTGGTAGGGTTTGGGTGCCCAGGCGTACACCTCCACCGCGTTCTTCAAGGCCAACACCAAAAACTTAATCCTCTCGTATTTCACTGCAATGGAAAGTGAGTCGTTGGTGAGTGATAGTATCGATCCACGTGGGGCTTATTAACAAATCCTGGTCAGGTTCAAGCCTCTCTTTGCGTGGAAGCGCGGAAAACGTACCGACTTTGTAGTGGACGCAACCCTCCAGGTCGCCCACGTTAACCCAACCCTGCTTCTTCTCCACCTCGGGGTCGTTGTGCAAAATCTTGTTTCTCAGCCACGACAGGTAATAAACTCGCAGCTTGTTCTTTTTACCTGCCAGAGGTGGAGATCGATTGAGAGAAAGAAGAGAGAGAGTTGCAATCAATTTCAAAAAGATGCATCACGGCTTCCTGTTTAATTTGATACCAAATACGTGGCATTTGTAGCTTTTTAAACCAAGTTTAATCCTCGAACTTGACATTGTACCTGATATAGTGACCAAGACATTGAGTCCTTCCAGGACATCCATCTGCTGGATGCGTCGTCTGTTGATCAGGGGGTAGACCTTCCCTTGACCGCTTCGGTCCAGCAGCATCAGACCGCTCTCTGTCCCCACCAGCAGGTTCACTCCTGGAACAGTCAAAGAGTTAGTCGAGCTAGATACCTACAGCACCAACTGAGGCGAAGACATGACTCCCTACCAGTGGTTGGACGTCGATTTTTGAGATGCACTTACCCCAGAGTGCAGCACACAGGATCTCAGAGTTGAACCTCTTCTTGTACTTGCGAATCTCTGGCGTGTCGCTCGGCGGGCGCGTGTTGACTGGGTTGACGTTGACCACTGAGCCTTTGCGGGACGGGTCGGCCCTCAGCGGGTCCGCCAGCCGTCCGTCCTGCCCAAATCCTGCTGAAAGTGGGGAGTCAGTTCATTGAATCATCATCACTCTTATTCATGTGCTGCATAAACACTAATGTGCAGTTTACAGCTTGACTACCTCCGCTCAGATGTTTTCTTTATCAGTTTACCTTCTGTCATTGGGGGAAGTGAAGCGTGTTTTTAATTACCGAGCCGCCTTCATAAAAAAAACAAACACATTTGCTCGGTTAGTTGGCCACCTACCCATGTTGTTGAGGGAGCTGCCGCTGGATGGAGAGATCTGGAGCAGGCGAGGGTCGATGAAGGGAGTGAAGGAAGAGGAAGACTTGTGTTTGGACATGGAGTTGCTTTCCGACTGCGACTGAGAGAGATTTAAGACATTTAGAAAACAGAAACTTTCAACTTGTACAAGCACTAAAGATTTGTTACACTGATTTGTTGACTGAATTTATAAAAACTGACAGTGACTGTTGATTTAATCTACAATAGCAACGAGGCTCCCCTTCAGTTTTGAACCTCTGAGGGCTCATAAAACAGCGCTCAGCCTAACTGTGTTCAACCGAACTACGTTTTTACGACACAAACAACTGGGAATACATAGTTGGAGCTGCAATTCAAGTTTATAACATCTCAGATGAAAACAGATGACGTGCAGTTAGTTTGTCTTGAAGCCAGAGAGGACAACAGAAATGTTAAGAGAGGAAAAACAACATGTGCAACAAGAAGAAAATGTGTCGTGGGAAATGAGAAATGATCCAAACACCGGCTGCTGTGAAGTGTTAGAGGAAAAAGCTGCTCTTAATAACGTACAGAGGAGGGTCGTAATTCCACCACCCAAGATGTGTGTTGTTTGCAACGCAGTCACACTGCAAAAGAGGCAGTAAACTATATTAAATCAACATTAAAAATAAATGTGATCTCTTTATTGAGTAGGTCATGCGTGCATGAGGACTCGCAGTCCATCCTGGATTTGGCGCACTAAAAATTTAAACACGTCCCATTTCACCCCCGACCATCACACCAGGCATGCCATCACCCAACACTGCTAAAACTACTCTGAAGTGGTTAAAATGTTATAACGGCTTGTTGGTTTGGTCCGCCATGACCACGTTCTACCACCAGGAGGCACCAGTGTTAGCAGCCACACAGTGCAGTGCAGTGAATTGCAGGAGGGGGAAGGAGGGTTGCAGCCCAAAACCAGGTGTCAGCCAAGCCAGAGGGGGGCAGAGGAGAGCCAGAGTGAAGCTAGGAGGACACAGACGAGGTGAGGGAGGACACAGAGGAGGTGAGGAGGTGAAGGAGGGGTGGGTGGGCAGGATAGGGTGCAGAGAGGCTCCGACCGACAGTCGAGGACTGGACGGCAGGTTTGTACAGGCTTAGAGATGGAGGTGTGTTTGCTACATTAACGAATCCTGCATAAATGAGACAAAAGAGTGTTTGCAAATCGTTTATTTTACCTAGCTTCACGTCCAGGGAGAGGATTGTCATATAAGACTGTCTCTATAGTGGGAAACTTACTAACGAAGCACTAAATCATTCCTCGTCTTGGACACAAACTAGATAAAAACAAACGATTGCACCAAATCTGCACGTCTAAGCCTGCACGCTCTGCGGCGGCCCGTTCCTCGGTTGTCTCGGCGACGTGAGGGCAACATACCTCGATGGCAGTGAACTTGTCCAGGGGGTTCTGTGGGGACATGGCAGGACTGGCATAGCTAGATGATGAGGGGAAGGAGGAAGAGGAGGAGGACGAGGAGGAGGAAGAAAGGATGGTTGTGGAAGAGGAAGGGGAGTGATGGCTCTGCTGGATAAGGTCTGGTAGGTGGTGTATGCGGCCTGCAAAGCCGTTTTTCTCTGGCAGGCCGTGGCCGAGGGGTTGGGGCTGGTCGTGGCCGTGGCCAGGGCCAGCCGTGGAAGATGAGGATGAGAGATTGACCAACCGCTTTATGTCAACGGTGCTCTGGAAGCAAGAACAGGCACACTTGGGCTTGAGCAAGCAGGTGGAGGAGATGCACGTTCGGACGTTTCGTATTCTCTCCTCTTACCCCGTCATCACACATAAGATAATCTTTAAATTCATCTGTCAGAACAGGCTATAAGTATCAGATATATTAGGTTACCAATGTGAAATGTGAAGCAGCAAGTCTATAAATGATGACAGAAAAAAGGTTTAGGAAGGCAGGAGAAATGGTGGAGAATGAGTGGATGAACATGGACGCTGGATGACAAATGACATTTCCATCAACTATATATATAGGCAGAAAGAGACCTGTCTCGGTGTTAAACTAAGAAGTCCCGTCTCCTCCTCTTACCTGTCTGATGACCAGCGTGCCATCCTTGGAGGGCGTGATGGCTTGGTCGCTCTCCGAGTCCTCGACCAGCATGGTCTTAGCGGACTCCGTCTCCCCGTTACTCAGCCTCCTGCAGAAGCCGTGAAGATATCTGATGTTCGTAACCAGACCGGCGTTAACAGTCATGCAGAAAAGCCATGCGACACTGACGGCTCTGACAGTTATCTCATCGTAGTTGTGAATATTGAATTTGAAGAGAAGAGACCAAATCATTTAAATCACAGTTCTACCTACCCAGCCCTCGAGTCCTCAGCTCCAGAGGTGGACTCGTCTCCCGCCTCCTGATCCACCTCCTCTTCGTCTTCATCGTCGGTGGTGCCCGACTCCTCGCTCGAGGAGGAGTAGTCGGTGACCTTGTGGGGGGGCCTCACGTCGTCTACGGCACGGAGCTCCTTCGCTAGAGCCGTCAGATCCTACGAAGGAACAGGAAGGAAGTCTTAGAAGGACACGAGTCTGAAATTTTGGCAAAACTCAGGTTGTCTGGAAAGATTATTTATGCAATGAGCAAAAAGCTACAATGCTTAAATATACTTTAATTCTCCAAGAAATGAACTCATCTTGAAGAGAATCACTGCATAACTCGTTTTCTAGACAACCTGAGCGGAGCCTTGAAGTCATCCCTCCTCCTTCATATAAACCGTTTAACTAACATGCATCTGCAACGTCTGATCAGTAAGACCGCTGGAAACCTTCTTAGACCTGGGCTAAGATTCCAGTTAGTCTAGGATGCTGTGAGTTAAGTAGTGTATATCTAGAGTCCATGTCTTGTAACCACGTTGCCCTCAGCTCGTTTTCCCCTGCAGACTCTTAAAAACGCCGTCTTGTAAGGTCAGCGACGAGCAAGAAGAGGGAGGAGGGATTCTTCCCTGACATGCTCAACAAAGCAAATGGGGCCACATTTTATCCGACAACAAAGCCAGGTGAGATTAGGAGCCATTCCGGCAAGTGCAAGGAAACGGGAGGTGCGTGTTTGCATTCAAATGTGCTCGCATTCAAATCCGGGCTGCCGCCGAGGGGTTAAACCTTCTAGCGCCGCCGACGGCAAGCGATAAAAGTGACAAAGAACTGTGCAGGAGCGAAGGAGGATGCCAGCAGGAGCACATCACAGGCGGAAAAGGACGACATTAATCCTCACAAAGGACGAACAGTTCTTTTATCACAGATCTCTATCGTGTAATGCAATGAGCAGGGCAATGGGTGCAAGCAATAGCAAAGGTGTGATTATGTGATCTCGCTTACCGCGTCACCCTAAGAGGTTCCCCAACAACCACGAACCATTGGATTCATGAGAAGTTGCGCACACCAGGTGGTTGAATAATTAGAGTAGTGGAAAATAGAGAAAGTGGGAAAAAGAAAACAGTTTTCACCTATTCAGCATCAAACAAGTTTCACCAGCGCTTTAGTAACAGAGGACTTACAGCTGGTCGAGTAGGTCTGGCAAGGTTCTTTTCATCTTGTTTTTTGGGAACGTTTTCAGGCCGCTGGAGAGGCGACCCTTCAGATTTGGAGGAAGCTTTGAGGGAACAAAAGGGAGCAGAGTTAGTGAGGGGAAACAGATCTTACAAGAGCGCGAGCGGAGAGCACACGGCGCAGCAATGAGTAAAAATTGTATTCGTGTACTAATAATGATGTAATAATCAAAAAAAGTTAGTAGAGTTGGTGAAATGCAGCCGAGTACAGTACCAGGGGACTCACAGCGTGGCCTGAAGCGGTCTCCAGGACTGGCTTGGGATCCGGAGTTGGAGGAGCCGGAGGAGCTGCCGCTGCCTGGCCGAGGCTGCAGCTTCTCCACTCGGTCCCACAGCGGACGCTGCTCCACATTACTGCCGCAAAGAACAAAACACGACGGCGATCATTTACAGTACACTGAGGGGGACAAATGTTCCATCTAGTTTTCAGGATTTGCTACAAAAGGTCATCCTTTATCTTAATTAAATGTAAAACATATGTTTTGTACCTTCATCTTTCTCTCAAGATATTTTCACATCTAACTCGCTGAATTGATGGTTTGTTTGACACAAAGAAGAGTCCAAGTTGGAAAAATATGGAAGTTACCCTCATTTTTAATCCTGCCAACCTGCGGTGTCACTGGAAACAGGAGTGATGTTCCTATAATACTCAGTTTAAATCTGTGCAACTGCCTCATGAGTTTGACAACAGCTACATAATCCAAAACCTCTTTTTCTTACCTGCCAGCGTTCCTCTGTCCACCCTGGTTGCCGGGCTGTGATGGCAGAGGGGACTCCCGGCGTGACAGCACCGGAGACCTGGATGTTGTCCTCACTGGGACCTGGAGGAGACAGATTCAACAAGGCCCTCACATGTTATCCCATAAAACGGACACCAACAAATGAATATGGACACAAACATAAATCCATATTTAGCCAAATAAAAACCACAGCTGCAGAAAAAAACACAATGCTGCATCATGAAGCATGAGCTCCAACGTGTCACTGAATGCCAGTGGAAATGACACAAAGACTTCTCAGTGATGGCAGAACCTCTCCGACACGAGAACCCCCAACACACACTAAGAATGGGATGTGTATCATGTTAAATCAACCTCTTAGTATCATTTGTAGTCCTACAAAAGTAAAATGAGCCTGAACGCAACACGGCACACACAAACACACAGCAGTATGATAAGCAAGGTGATCGGCATGAGGAGGAGGGAGAGTCGAGGTAAGGAAAGGGACGGGGGGAGGGGGGCCCTCATCGGCTCCTTACCTTGGGAGGTACCTCCTCGCCGCTGGCCTGGTGTTCGGCCCTAGTGTGGCCCTGAGGGTGGTGGAGGGGAGGTTGGGGCTGGGGGTCAGTGCGTGCGGGCGATGGGTGGTGGTGTTGGTGGTGGTGATGGTGGGGGTCCTGGGAACGCAGGTGGAGTTGTGCAAAGCTAGAGGTCACGCCGCCGGGCTCGCTGAAGGACTGGGAGCGAGAGACCACGGGCGGAGGAGGAGGAGGAGGAGAGGGGGCGGCGCTGTTGCTGCTTTTTAGAGCGGCCATGTGGGACCACTGGACCTTTTAGGGAGTGAGGGGAGGGAGGGAGGGAGGGAGGGAGGAGGAGGAGGGGGGGGAGGAGGAGGGGAGGTGAAACAAGCAGACAACACAGTGAGACATGAGGGAAGATGTTTGTGGCTTTTTCACATACATGTGCTTAGATTTATACACATGCATACAAACAGACGAAGCACAACACGACACGATGAGCTTCACTCAGAGCCATTGTCAGGGCTTTAAGGGGACGCAAATACTTAAAGGAATAGTTCACCATGTTGGGAAATATGAAGCTAAAAACACAAAGTTTCACTTTTACACTTTGGTTTTTGCACGAATTAAACAAACAAGATAAAACTCGAGCTTCAGAGGTGCTGGTTTTACCTGGACAGAACCAGGCGAGCCGTCTACCCTGAGTTTTCAGGCTCTATGCTAAGCTAAGCTAACAACACACTGGCTCCAGTCTCATATTTAGAGAATGGTAGCGCCTATTTTTCCTAAAATGACAAACTATTCCTTTGACATGACTACTGGATGTATTTTCAGGATCACAACAGTGATAATTGTATTTGTAGTTTTTATGTTGCGAAAATATCAAAAACCTATGATGTGATTAAAGTAGAAATACTGTACTGTTCCTCAGTGGTGGCCATTTTAAAATCCCCAGATCCTGTGTTGTGTATAAAGGTGCAAAAGGTTTTAAACACTCGTGATCAAGTGCGCACTCCTTGTTTGCTCACGGGAAAGAAAAATGTCAGGAGAAATGATGGGAGGAGGGGTGGGGTTTGGTGAGTGAACTACTTTACAGTCTCCTCTTGAATCCTGGATCGAGTCCAGACCTACTTCTCTGCGACATCAACTTGCCAGATCTATCTAACCCCTTTTTACTAGCGAGGCGACCGGCTCGGTCATCTGCAGCGGTGGACGAACGTTACTCAAGAAATCAAAAAAGGTGAGCCGTTTCTTCATCTCTGTCTTCTTCTTTGTTTAACAAACAAACCAGAATCATAAAATCTATCACTTCCTATGTGGAAGAACTACCTCATATTGAGTTTTCATATCAGATCAGATAATCTTTCAGTTAATCTGTTTTTTAATTAACAAATCGAATCTAATTTTAGTCAGAAAATGTCAGAAATAATGAACAGTTTCACCCTTTTCCTGTCCATCTACATCTGATTTGTTGTAGTTTCATTACTTTACACGTCACCTGAACAGAGGAAAGATTGAGGGCTAAAACTCTGGTCCAACAGATGAACCCAAATCCAGCATTTGTGGGAGGAAGAGAGCAACAGGAGATAAGAGGAAAAGAGAGGAGGAGGAAGGAGTTACCTGAGGCTCCATGGGCCGGTGCATGGCGGAGGCCTCGGAGGAGGAGCCGCCATTGGAGAACGGTTCAGAGGAGCGGGGAGGCAGAGGGGGCTGCTTGGGAGGAGGGGCGGTCTGAGGGGAGCCCTGAATGTTCTTACGGTACCGCTCGTCGGCCTGGGATGAGGGGAACGCACAGGAAAGAGATGGAACGAGGGTCAGAGGAAATACTTCAGTGATCAAGCAGAAGGGAACCTTCTAAAGCTTCTGATTAAAATAGTTCCCATCTCCTTGTTTTTAGGAGTCTTTCGTCATGGCAAGAAACTTTCATATTTGACATCAGAAGACATTAAACATGCTTGAAGCCCATTCGAGGCAGCCGTACAGACACACAGACAGGACTCTGTCAAACAAATACATCCTTGAAGACGCATCTGAGTGCTAAACGGTGGGAAAGACCTTTGTTAATGACACGGAACGGATCTGTCGATGATGGGAGACGCCGCTCGGGCGTCCTATGGGTTAGTCTGGGCCTCAGACATCCACATGCAACGGCCCGATCCACACACAGAGAGTGAGAACAGCCATATCGAAGAATAATATCACAGGATCCAAGATCAAGAGAAATTTCTAACACCTGTGGTTGTTCTGAGGAGAAAACTTGACTTTTTTTTTCTCCTTCTGATGGAGCAGGAAGAGTGAAAACTTACAGGAAGTAAAAAAATAAAAGCCTAAAAGATGCTCATGTAAGCAAGAAATTAATTATTTTGGGTTTTACTGGATGCAAAGTTGCTTTTTTTTAAAAACCACTTTCTCCCAAATTTAAACATGAATTATTTCTCTTTCTCTTGCTCAGCCTGCTTCAAGTGATAATTAAGACGAAAACATTTCAAACATCCTCTGGTTTTAGTAGTCAAGGAGACTAGCAACACTGCAAGTGAGAGCGAGTGCCAAGAGAGAGCGGAGGAGAACAGCTCGGGTTTATTCAGGACATAAAGAAGGCTGCCTGCCGCTGGTGGTGGTGGTGGTGGTGGTTGCGAGTCTGTGGGTTTCCATTCTCCACCGTACACCCTACTTGTTCTGGTTGAGACGGCCTGCGTTGTAACAAATCAGTTATAGGTTTAAAGTGCAACTGTTTTGATTTGCTGCTCGCACCACCTCTATCATCACGTTCACTGAGGGTGTGTGTGAAGACAAGCAGGAAGAAGCTAAGAAAGAGCAGGCAGCAGGGGGTGGCAGAGGCGGAGCCGAGGAGGACGTTCACCTCTCTGATAGGCTGAGGAAGATGGCTGACGGGCTCTGCCGGCCTATCTGGTTCCAAACTTTCTGCCTGGGGAGGTTCGGAGTCAGTGGGGGTTTCAGTCTGAACGGGGCTGGGGGTGAGGGAGTTCGAGAGCTCGCTGGGGCACGTTTCATCAGTCTGCTCTGGTGGCGGCGGCGGCGGCGGCGGCGCCTGGGACTGAGGGCTATCTGAGGGGATTGTCTGAGGGGCTCTGGAGGACTCATAAGCGCCTCTGGCTACAGAAGCAGCGCTATCAAGGACCTGAGCTTGAGGGGTTGTGGTGAGGACTCTGTCAGGGGGCAGGGTGGAGGTCTGTGGAGGTTTGCTATGGTCTGAGGGGACTTTGGTCTTGTCGCCAGGCTGCTGTTTGGATTCGTGCTGAAGCGACAGCAGGTAGGCCTGCTCCTGCTGCAGGCGCTTGTGGAGTCGCTCGGCCTTGCGCTGCTCCTCGAGCTCCCGCCACTTGAACTCCTGTTGCAGAGTGTGGGGTTGATTCAAGGCGGTGAGTAGAGACGGAAGAGCCGGCGGCGACCTGACAAACTGACTAAACATCTGTGCAATCTTTTAAATCTTTTCCTTAAAAACATTTATTTTGTGACTGCTTTTGTCTATTTCACACTGCAAAACACGTCCCTAAAAGATGTCAAACTTTGTCAAAACATTAACAGATTGAACTGTTATTATTATTATTTCACTCACAGTTTAACTTCATATATAGGCAGCAGTGTTATAGACAAGAGTGGAGGTTATATGCGGTGTGTTTGTGTGTGTGACTGACCAGCAGCATGGCCTGTTCACGGAGCAGCTGCTCCTGCAGCATCTCCAGGTGTCTCTGCTCCTCCTCCAGCTGACGCCTGATGTACTCCTGCCGATCAGAGCAAAGCACAGCAGCCGGCGTCGTTAGTGAGCATCCGGTGAGATAAAATATAGTATCGAGCTTCACATCCTGTGTGCTGTCTCCATTTCTTTGACAGCAAATTGACAGACGTGCCGCAGCCATTAGAGCGTCCATGCCTGATATATCGAAGACATTCTACGTAAAGATATATTTTAAAATCTGACCTGTTCACGATCATTCCGTCTCTTCTCGTCCTCGGCCCGCCGACGTTCCTCCTCTTCCTTACGTCGGCGATCCATCTCCTCTATACGCCTCTTCTCCTCTTGCTCGCGGCGACGCTGCTCTCGCTCCTGTTGCCTCCTCATCTCCCGCTCGCGACGCTGTTGCTGTGGTGACAGGAGGCAAAGAAATGTCAAAATTTCTTCCTGATCAGTCTCATCTCTTTGAAACCTCTGTGACAAAAAAACAAAACAAAATCCTACCTCCTCCAGCCGCCTCCTCTGCTCCTTCTGTTGCTCGATACGTTTCTGCCTCTCGGCCAGTAGTTGGCGTTTGTACTCCTCCTGCTCCCGGAGCTGCTGCTCCTGGAGGAGCTGCTGGCGGCGGAGCGCTTCTGAACGCTCCTTGTTCTCCTGCTGCAGGCGGATGAAGTCGCGGCGCAGAGTTGACTCGCCTGGCACATTGACAATGGAGCTGGACGACGGGAGGAAACGGGACACAGCGGTTAAACAACTCTGGTTCCAAAAAGTTGGGTGGTGGGTAGGTACGCTTGGTTTTTAGAGGTGTGGTCACTACTAGAGCATACCTGGGCTCTCCCTCCTGCTCTGGAGGATCTTCTTCCTCCTCCTCACTGCCACTGTACTCGTACTCAGTCTCATCTGGACAAGAGAAAACGTTGGAATCAGAACTCAAAGTAAACTTTTACCCGTTTTCTGTGTCAATAAAACAGAAAAACAAAAAAAAGCAGTTATGTCATACCCTTCTCTCCCCTCTTCTTCTTGGTGCGGTCGATGTGGTCTTTGAGCTGAATGCGGACTTGCCTCTCGTTGGGCTGGTCTCGGATGAAGGGGTGCTTGAGCAGCTGCTCTGTCGGAGGGCGCTGCGTGTAGTTCTTCACCAGGCAGCCCTCGATGAAGCTGAAAAACTTTTTGGACCTGTTGGGATTGTAAAAAGGACGAGCGAGTCAAACAAAGAGAAACCACGCATGACGGAGAGGTTGACATATAAAAAGAGACAGCAGACAAATATTCCAGCCGTGAAAGGATCCTGAGTAACACGGACGTTTGTGCAAACAGTCAACACTGCCTCCATTGCATAACAGCCTCTTGTTTCTCCATGTTAATTGAGGTTTATACATGTAGACAGGCAGAAGTGAACCTATCATCACACATATAGCATGAAAACTGTGAAATGTGGGGCGCAGCACAATGAAATTATCATCACCACTGCACCTGCTGCCTTTAAGGTGTCACTTCAGCAAACAGCAAAACAAAGATTTAATACGAGCTAGGATACGTAATAAAGCAGAGGCCCATCCACACTGCAACTTCTGTTGAAGTAGGAACTAATTCATCTCGGCTCAAAGAAAAAAAAAAGTTTTTTTTCCGCAGCGCTGCAGTGTGTGCCAGCAGAGGCTGAACCTGCCAGAGCAGGTGTACCACAGATGTTCAGCTCAGCAGTAAAGCTCAGAGGAAAGTCCAAGCTCTGATTAAAGCCTCTGTGGCTGCCTGCTCTGATGTCAGAGATAAAAATCCAAAAAAAGAGCAGAAATAAAGAGGCCAAGTAGGAAATCTATACATAAAAATATCTCGTAAAAACCTCCCGTGAATGGATTTCGAGGGTGAAAAGATGATCGGAAAGGATAGAAACGCTCACACGTGCGCGAAGAAGTGGTACTCACCATTTTTTAGATTTGAGTCTGGGAGGAGGGTTTCTTGGAATGAGGAAGAGTGCACGCATCGGGTGCATGTCACAAAGCGCTGGAAGAAGACGCACACACACACACACACACACACACACACACACACACAGATCAGTAAGAATCCAAGAGGCCGAACCAAAACAAACATACCGATATGAAGAAAGAAAAAATGGTACTCACGTGGTGCTCCTTCAGCCATCTCAATAGCTGTGATACCGCAAGACCACAGATCACTCTGCAAGAAAAGATGGCGCCCGTTAACCAAAGCCGCTACGAGCACAGATGTCAAGCGTCAAGTCAAGTTCTGCGGAGGCTCTTACTCTGTAATCGTACGTGGCGTCTGGGTTCTCGTCACAAGCGATGACCTCAGGCGCCATCCAATAGGGGGTCCCGATGAAGGTGTTCCTCCTCCCCACTGTCCGGTCGAGCTGAGCACTCACGCCAAAGTCCACTAGAGGGATTAATGAGAGTGAACGCAGTCAGCAAGGTGTGTTTTTAAATCAAGTTGAGGAGAGACTGGAGGCTTTTCATTACTGCGAGCGGTCACAGCTGAAGTGCTTGATTACTACGACAACAATTCAAGTTTTCATCCTTGAGATTTTTCTTGAAATCAAAGTTCATTTTTGACACCAGCAATAGACTTATTTAAATTCTGTAATTACCTCTCTATATAGCAGTCCTCATGGTTGATGGCGGGGTCCGCCATTCCAATGAGGGAGTCTAATTGTCTACCAATGCATGAGGGACTCGCAGGAAATGCTAATGATCAAAAACTATGAATTGAAGTGTGCTGATTTGTAGTTGAGTTTTTAAACACTAGTCTGTGCGGGAAGATGTTCTATTTCAGTGTGCACTAACAACAATGATTGCATGTCAAACTGAGCGACTCTGAGTCACAATCTGTGTTTGGCTGGACAAAATCAATTTAAGGCAGGTTGTAGGAAGAATGGCTGCTGAATCACAGCGCTACAATGGACAAAAAAAAACAAAAAAACAGATGCAATCAGACACGTAAACTCCTGCCATCCACCGCCCTGCTCTCATATTTTGTAAATGTCTTTGGTTGTGGAACCTCTGAGAAAGGTCCTTTTTCTCAATCAGCTTCAATATTCGAACAAAATCTGTCGTTGTTTGGGTTTTTTTCACATAAAACACTTGGACAATTGTCCTTTCTTTTCTCGCAGCTTTTAAGGTCTTTCACTGTGTATTGTTTGTCACTCAAATCTGATCAAACCGCACACAGAGAGGCCTGAAAAAGCAGATAAACTGAGATTTAAAGTGGAAAAACGTATGCGTGTCTACTAATAAATATGCACATAACCTCGAGATTTGCCCTCACAGGGCTCATCTCACACTGCAGTCTAAGACTGTTGTTTCCGATTGATCAAACATTTCACCGCGTTTCTCACGAGGTTGTAAACTTTCATCTGGGACGACCCAAAATTAGACAACTGACCCGAGAAGAAGTTAGCGAACATACGGAAATAACCCGCTCACCTAGTTTGACTTCGGCGTTCTCGGTCAACAGGACGTTCTGGCCCTTGATGTCACGATGGATGACGTGGTGAGCATGGAGGTGGGCAAGACCCTGTGGAGGAGGAGGAGGAGAGAGAGAGAGAGACATGAGTGGTGAGGAGAGGAGAGGAGAGGAGAGGAGAGGAGAGGAGAGGAGAGGAGAGGAGAGGAGAGAAGAGGAGAGGAGAGGAGAGGAGAAGGCTCACCCTGAGGATCTCTCTGGAGATGTAGGCGATCCAGTCTTCCTTCAGCTGGTTCCCCTTGGTGTTCTTCACCAGGTCTGTGATCGAACCAGCTCCACAGAACTCCATCACCAACTAAAGAAACAAGATATGAATCATAAGAGATGAGGAGACGAGGAAACTAGAAAATAATGAAAACACTTGAGGGCTTGGGAGAAATTAGAAATGTCACAGAGCTTAAGAGAGCTAAAAAAGTAAAGTGGTGAAGGAAATAATCACATTTTCCTTCCATAACTCTCAAACTCAACCTTCATTTCTCAAATGGATTCGAGGACTTACCCATAGCTGGTCATCGTGTCCCGGGGGGCTCTTTTTAATGAAAGCGCCGTAGTAGGTGGCTATGTTTCGGTGGTGGGAATACTTCTTCAGCATGTTGATCTCCAGTTTAATTTCCTCCTCTTCATCCTAAACACACAAACAAACACACACACACACACGTTACAGAAGTGAAAAATCACTGGCCTTTAATCAACAGCTCATTTCCAAATCAATTCACTTTCATACTTCGGGTCAGAGCGAGTGTCAAACTATGCGACAACGCCCTGCTGTGGTTATTACAGGCCTTATTTGACGTGCGTTGAGTGCTCGACTATGAAACAATGCAGCAGGAGCGGTCTGTCGACTGGCTAATGATTCCTTTGTTTAGGGATTAATGATGCATGAGTGAATCTCATTGTGAGCTGATGTGTACAGTAGCCATTATCGTAATCGCCTGTAAAAAAAAAAAAAAAAAAGCACTAAACATACATTAGATCGATGGCAAATCCAGCACGGATAGACGAGTATCAGGCTAACATTATCCTGAACAGAGCGGTGGCTACACTGGGTGTAGGATCACTCGGCGTATGAGTAAAAAAGGACGCCTACAACCTAAAAATCTGACTTAAATCAGCTGTCAGATGTAGCCCGGAGGTTTACTTTTCTGTCCACTATCACATCCTGATAAAAAGGTCACAGCTAGCTGCAGCTCTGACTCCCCGCGTGCACCCAATAGCAACTTGACAATAATTAATAGTGACACGCTAATTAAGACACACGCAGGGATCAGCCCGCGAGTGGTTTGCTTTATGGTTCCACGGCCTCTCCTATAGAAAGTACAGTAGGTGGGAGGAGGGGTGGTGTGCAGCATTATCACTGCAGATTACAGCGTGAGGTTTGCATCTTTATATTCTAATTATCACCACAAATGTGGTGAAACTAAGAGAAATGTGCACTGTGTGCACGAGGCACCTATATCAAAATGGCAGTTGGCTGTCCGTGCAGGCGGCCATACTGCTGCTGCATGACTCGTTTGAGTTGACGTAAGCCTTTCTGCCTCACCCTCCCTCCCTCCCTCCCCCTCCGCCATCCATCCATCCACCCACCCACCCCCCTCTCTGCTGTGCAGCTGTTGGATTATCACACTCCCGACAGTGAAAGCCTCGCTGCCACAAGTCAGGTGGTGAGGTGAGGGGAGGGGTGGGGGAGAAAAAAAAAAACGACACAGTCGTATGGTGGTGTGTGTCACAAAGCAGCTACGAAAGGACAAAAAAAAAAACGCTGCCGCCCTGTTGACTCCACACCAGAGGACTGGAGATGATTTTAATGCCGAATAATAACAACAACAACAACAACAACAGTGGAGAGGCGTCCATTTTTAGCTTCGGGGCTGTATAGAGGAGGAGTGTTTGGGATTTGGGAATGTGGAGCAGGGATGAGAATGTGGGTCAGAGTGACACTGGACAGGCCAGGGTGCCTGTGGATGAGCTCTGCAGCCGGGACGGAGGGAGGGAGGGAGGGAGGGAGTGCGACACGGCCTCTCTGAATCACAGAGACGATGATCAAACGATGAGGAAAACCCCTTTAGTGTGATTAAAGATGCACCAAAGTGAAGCCAAGTCCAAAACCTGGTTGGGCTGACGTGTTAGCATGTTAGCTCTGTTTTATAATAACTTAGTAATTCATAATTCGGCAGATATAAAAAAAGATCTGGCTCTGGAACATGTTTATCTTTGCTGGCACTGGTGATCATGAGGCGGACAACTAACCATTCTTGTCTTTATTGATGCATCTGATAACTTTTATTGATTAATTAGGCAGGAATCCATGAAAGGAAACCGCGCGCTGTACAACTTTGGGCTACAAAATACACAATTAAAAAAGGTTCACACCTCTCAAAGTGCATCATTATCCACATACGACAAAGGTCACTCTGACGGATTAGCATATGCAAATTAAATCTCAGTCGCTCTGACTTTGAAATCACAGAGAGAGCTCCACCAGGAAGTCGGCTTCATCGGTTTAATGGTGGAGACGACACACACAATGAATCATTCAGTGTTGTGCAGGTAATAAACATCTGGCTTATGATAGCTGTCGACGACTCCAGCGCACACCCAGTGTTAGTCAGTGTTTGATAAGCCGAGCTCTGTCGCAAGGTGAAGTGTGTGTACCTTGCATAGATCCGAGTCAGTTCTCTGAAAGCCTGTGATTCACATACATACTATTTTCATCTACTCAATCTGTGACCCTTTGTGCCATGTGTGCAGCTAACTGGACTGACTCAGCCTCGGGATGCCGGGAACCAAACCTGGCATGAAAAAATTCATTGTGGGTGTCACAATGTCAATTAATAATCGCGGCAAGTCTGCCTGTTTTTACAGGAAACGCATAAAAATGAGGAAAGAGCACTCTGCTTTCTGTTTAATTGGACTTTCTCAACCATTTTATGAATATTTCTTCTTTAATTGGTCACATTAAATACTAAAATAGCACTATTTCACGTTAAAAATGAGGAGCAGGCGCTCCTTTTCTAACATATGGTGAGACAGGTTTCGCCTCAGTCGACACCTGCTCTCTCTCTCTGACAAATGATTTCCATTAAACAGAAGCGCTGCTGTTCATAGGTTTCTACATGTCTGGAAGGCGCACCTACAGTACGGTAGTGACCCGACACACACGCAACAGGAAGTGGTTGGGTAATATCCTATATACCGGTTACACATGATAACAAGTGTGTCGGTCTGACTCATCGTGACGTGAGGAGCGGCAGCAGGCAAGTCGGGGCACGCGGCTTTCGTCAGTCGCCTCTTTTAGCCTCCTGATCACAGAGCCGGTGTATGTTGGGAATAGCAATAGTGGTGAATGCCTCCTTATAAAAGGGTAGTGACGCATTGGTGAAATTTAGCTGATGACTTTAGACTTTGCTCCCTCAGGGAAGATGATGAACTCCAGGCCGTGAGTTGCAACCAGCCTCCAGAATTCACCAGTAAGGCCTGTTATTGGTAGCACGCGAGTGTGTACAGTTACGCCCATGTTCCTCCATCATTATTATGGCCGTGTGGGTGGCTGGCCTCGCTGGCCTTCTGAAAACCTTCTGCTTTGTGTTTTCTGCATGTGAGCAGTGTGCGGCCGCGTACGTTCTCTCATCTGCAGACGGGACCTCCCACAGCTGAGGGCAGCCTGCTGGCCCCGCTAAATGACGCACTTCACTCAATAAGCATCCTGTTGCCTCTACCCTTCCCCTGCTGTTTATTATGGGGAGAGGAGGGGGCTCATCACAGAGCATGGCATTTTCTCCTCTGTAAGCTCAAAACTTTTGGACGTCAGATCCAATGGAATGTCTACTAATTTTAATATTAACCAGACAAAGACTCAAATATATCCCAGTGTAAGGCTCTGGGGCGGATATGCTTAACTGTTTCATGTGCACAAAAACCAGTCCTGACAAACAAAACCTGAGCTCAACACATGTCTGACACGACTGATCTGTAAACCTCTAACAGAGCGTAAAAAAAAAAAAAAACGTCCCCAAGCAGGATTAATAAAGTGTAAACTAATTTTAAAAACGCACGTGAAGCTAGCGACCAAAACATTTTCTATCAAGCTGAAACAACACATCCTTACCTCTGTGACGTCCATGACTTTGATGGCAGCCAGCTGTCCAGTCTTGACATGACGTCCCTGTGAGTGAGGAGACAAAAACAGACGTGAGCGTCCACATTCCACTTAGAAAGCACACTGCCGACCGGGTGGGAAATGTGTCTGTCACAATCCTGTGCGTGGCAAAGTAAGTTCTACATATGCATGTTCATGCATATGTAGAACTGCAAAAATTTAATCTGCACATCATTTTCTCAATTAATCAATTATCTGTTCTATCTATAAAATGTCAGAAACTAACAAAGAATCTCCCCCAGTGTCTTTTTGTCTAACAGACAGTCCGAAACCACAAAAAATATATAATTTCCAGAGCTATAACGGAGAAAAGCAGCAGTGGATAAGCTTTTTCTTTGAATAGAAATCATTTGATTTATTAATCGGCTAATCGTTTCAATCACAATAACAAATAATGAATCAGCAATGTTGTTTGACATGCTTTTAAATCAGCTGCAGCGTGCCACTGTTATGAATCTCGGCACAGATGTCAAATCCTTGAAATGAATTCATCAATTCTAGTAAATGTGTCAGATATTTTGGCGTTTTCAGCTTCTAAAATGTGAAAATCTGCTGCTTCTCTCTGTTTTTTGGCCGTTGTACATTGAGTATCTTTGAGTTCTGGACTGCTGGTCAGACAAAAACTATGTGAAGACGTCACACTGAACTCTGGGAACCATGTTCTGACATGTTGGAGACTGAAAATGAGCAGAATTGCAGCCTTAATCATATTAATGAAGTAAAATTATATTTGCTGAGGCAAAAGAATGTAAATGCATTTAACTACCATCATCAACTTTTGTCACATGAATTAATCAATTGTTTAATCTGTATCCCACGCTTTGAGTATATACAGTCCAAACCACAGATGAGCATATTATTCCCAAGCTATATAGTCCCAACATTCCCAGACTCCTCTGCTCTCCTAACACTCTACTGCCACTCCTTACATAAACAAAAGGACTGAAATAGAGGCCTCTCTACAGCCCTTCCCTCCCACCCCCTGCCCCAAGAGGAGATAAAACGTGGGACATATTTGGGAGCTGGTCCGATCGGGTACGGGTATTCCCCTTGCACTGCAGCGATAATGCTGCTGCTGCTGCTGAGTCTCTGCAGCAAACGTCAATACGCTGTGGAGCCCTCGTGCACGGCTGCAGGAGGAGGATGCACATAAATGCACAGTCACACATGAACACCCCCACCAACAGCAACACCGTCTTAGCCAGTGCATTCCATACTCAATTGAAACTGTATGGATTATGACAATAAAAGCCGTGCAGGCTTAGGGGCCCTCTCTTTTCACCGGGCAGAGAGGGGGGGGTTGGAGGGATGAGAGGGACACTTATACAATGCCTTTAATCCTCTCCACTTTGATCCCAGGGGTCGCCGATACAAAAACAACAGTGGAGCTGACATTATGGCTGTCAGCTCCCCGAGTGCTAGCTGCTAGCGCTGATGTGGCCTGCTTTACTGGGTTCACTGGTCACAGGTGTTAAGAAGAGGGTCAACCTCACCCCTTTGGTTTAAAGTGCACCTGGGCTGTCTGTCAGTAAAAACTTGACTCTTTGTCAGAGGATCTATTAATTATTATGACTTCATACACGAGGATGACTCTATAAACAGATATCTGCACATGAATGCAGCTGATAAAAAGCTAAATTGTCTTCAGGCGTTAGACCGTTTACCTGCATGGAGCCAAAGCCTGCTCAAACATGATTGGTTATTCCTACTTGGACTACAAACAGAAAACAGAAGACTACAGATGCCAAAATCCTGGTCCTTCTCCTTCATATAAGAAACACATTCTTCTCCTTACAAATGGAAACTTGGGATCATAAGCACTAAAAACACACTCCTATTGCACTCCAGATCTAATGTGGTATCATAACTTGTTGTAACTATTCAACAAAAAGGACAGAGTTTCACTTTAAATCGTTAAATTCACCATTTACAGCCTCTAAAATGTGAATATTTGCTGGGTTTTGCAGGCACTTTAAATACTTTTGTGTCCAGTCACCACCTTGGACAAGGGACCAAACAAATAATGACTCAGAAAATAATTGTCTGAGAAAAGAAATGTTATTTGCAGCTCTATATTAACAATAATTAATCAACTAAACATCCCTTAATCAGAGTGCCCTGTGGCGGGAATGCCAGAGAGACTTTAACAACGATTCAACCATACATGTTAGTCTTCTGTACATACATATCAAAAGTGATCAGAGTGTCACTGCATGAATCACCACTTTGTTTGAGAATCACCACTGAGTCACTGCAAAGACTTTTTCCTCTTTTCTCTCATGACCGGAATCGACACCCAACACCGGGTGTAAACACTGCACCTGTAGAGGTTAAACAATCTTTAAAAAATCTGGCTCAAAGAAAGAAAAGGCGTCGGGAACGGAAGAATCAAGACGCCAATTGTGGCTCGGCTCCCTCCTCCTATTAGCACTACAGCTCACTCTGACATGAACACACTTCTTCAGGGACAAAGCTTGCTTTGATCCAAGGATATAGTCATCTGTAGGATACAATGAACTGACTAACGTATCATTAATCTCTCCTTTTTGGCTGTTAATACACCAAAGCTGTTCATTCTTTCACTTCTATATTTGACAGTGCTTTGATAAATGTGTGCAAACCTATGACAGCCTAACACTAATGTCTGTTTACACTCGCTAGTGGTTTGGAATAGATACCAGGTAAGGATACGGACGTGCAAAGTGGGTTTGTTCTTCTGCTTCTGCTTGCATAAACCCAAACATCTCTGAGCTTCTGGGTGGAGACAGAGCTATCTAGACCACAAGGTTATTGTATCTTGATACCGCAAAACAAATGGCTTACACAACATTAGCACATGAGTAATGCGAATCCTGGATTACACACAAGTTTCTTGACATGCTTTTACCCCCCCCCCCCTCCCAACTTCATCCATTGACACAGGGCGGCTATTTTGGGGGTGACACTTTACTGCACAAGTAATTATAAATGATGAATATACGCATAAATTTAACAGGCAAGTTTTTGGAAAGTTGCATTTGGAAAAATGATGCCGTCAGGACGCTAAATAGATCCTATAAATCTACTATTAACCGGTTTATTCTAGGACTGGCAAACAAAATCGCGGAGCGCACCAAAGTCAACATCACATTCAGCATATTTCTCAGCAGCGTATTCTCAACGCGACTGGCAAGCCTTTTCAAAAAAAGTTTTTAAATGCGAGGACATGCAGATTACTTTCGTTATTATTTATTTTCAGGATGTTTTCGCTGTCAGATTAATCATTCGTTGCAGAAAATGCCAGAAAATGGAGAGAAAAACGACCATCACTTCGTCTTTAAGGGGCTTGTTTTGTCAAACAACCAGGCAAAAAGCCTTACCGTTACATAAGTGACATGTTGATTACGCTTCATTTATTTAACCAAAGATTTGTTAACAATGTACCACAATCTTTGTGGCTGATTCAGCTGTGCTTCATGGTGATACACAGTATACCGTTTCACATGAAGCTCTGACGTTCATGTTGATGAATCACGCTCTGTGCGGCCGTACGTTTCGACGTCAAGACGATGGTGCTTTGCACTCTCGCGGGTTTGCATGAAGGCAACAGGAACAAACATGGAGGAGAGTGAACGTGACAGAGCAGGGGGATTTCCCAAACAGGAGAAGGCCTCGAGCCAGGAGCTTGTACCAAAAAGGTGCTGTCGCATGTTTAACTGAAGATTTACATAAAGTTTCTAAATAAACAGAGAGAAATATCAAATATGAGTAGGTGGTACCTCTTGTGGAGTATATAATTCAAAATGTTATAAGAAACAGGCACTTCCATGTGGCTGTGTTACATAAATTCATTGAATTTACAGAAAATGTGCTATTGACATAAGTGTGATAAGCTAAAATAAGCTGATAGCAACATTGATACAGTACTTCTGAGGCTGATATCAATATAGATATTTGAGAGTTTACCAAATAATAATTCCTGAGGGTCAGGCACTCCTTGGTTTTGGTAGGGAGAGGCTGGTTTCTTCAATGACTACACTTCTATTAACCTATGACAGATACTGATGACCTCTTGTAGCCTTCTGAGTCATAAATGAGAACCCTCTCAATCACAAAGATATTTAATCATTGACCGTCTTATTGAGCAACTTATGGAAAGAAGTTCAATGTGTCACCTCTTTTGAATCATGGCAAAAGCTTCAGAGAATTCTTAGTCGAGCATAATTCTACGGCGAGAACAGCGACTGACCAGGTACTTGGCTCCAAAATGGATCAAACCCAGATTGAACACATTCTGCATGTGAATGTATACGAATGTAGAATATGTAGGCATGGTACCAAGATTTTAGGATCAGAAAAATCTGGTTCCCGTTTGTAGTCCGAGTAGTGTTGACCAATCACGTTTGACTGGGCTTTGGTTTCAACAGTTCTTGTGCAGAGCAAAATGTGGCCAAAATGCAATCCTGGAACCCGTCGGCTACAGTTCAATAACAATTTAGCTTTTTATTGGCATCCATATCTCCAGATATCTGTTATCCGGCGATCTGCTGGCTACACCAGAACCCCCGAAACATCGCCCAAAGCTAAATCGTCACTGGACAACACTGGTCATTTCGAGAAGCCGTTTTCCTTGATGAGCAACTTAAACAATTAATTCTAAACATATTTCTGACAATGGATCGACTAATTGATAATCGACTCATCGTATCAGCTCCTGTGGTCGGGCCCCTGACCACGGACCCTTTGGAACAGGCATGCATTGATCACAGGAGGGGCTGCGGTTAAGGCCCTAAAGGGCCCCCTCGAAGAGGCCAGCTAGGCGGGGCTGCGGAGGGGTTATCTGAGGCACTGAGCTATCACTCAGCCCTCCCTGGCCTCCATCTCCACTCCTTCCATCGCAGCTCCTCTTAACCATGGCCAGATGTGCTGCTGGCCTCGCTCCAGCTCAGCACTAAACCACTGACTGACTTATTGCCTTTAGAGCCAGAGACATTAGGCTCAAATCTACCCTAAAACAAAATACACTATTCTATGAGGGCTCAATTAACAATGCTGTGGAGGAGAAACCTCACTCATCGCTCGAAACCCGATAACAGGGCTGCTCTATTAAACCGAGTGCTGACATAAGGGGTTTGTAGAATTTGAACTTCCCCATTAAAAGCGCATTATTTCGCGAGCATGTATCAACTAGAAACTGTGCCCACGGTGCCAATTAAAGCACTTCAGGTGCTGTCACACTATGAGTTTTTAGCGATTTTAGCTCAAGATCACCCTTAGCAAATGAAAAGATTTGTGTTTTAGGGTGGATTTTCACTTAAGTGAGCAGTAATGCTCAGCAGCATTGTTAGTGGTCTGCCCACAGAGTCGGTGTGGACGAAAGGGGGGGTGGGAGTACTGTTTCCCATGCACTTTTCCACAAGGCTTCTATCTACATCCTGATAGACCAGAACACAAAGAGCCTCTCACCTCCCTCTGCTTTCACATTAATGTAAGATCAATCACACTATTTCAAAATACTGGCTGGCTTTCCAACCAACAAGACTGTTGGCTCATGCCGTCATTGCACAACACGCAACATGCTTTCTAACCAGCCATGTAGGTGCAAAACAAACTTGGTTTCATGTTATTAGTTCAAACAGCGAGCGATGGAGGGGGGTGACTGCTGGGTGCCGTGGTTCAGGTTTTTCCAAAAGGTCACAGATGAGAGTGTGTGTGTGTCTTCTGGCAGAGCCGTGGTAATGAGGGATGGATGACCCCCTCCCCGCGCAGGGTCACGTGGAGATCCGAGGTGACATTTGAACTGGCAGAGCAAGTGGGCGGGTGATAAACAGGCAGGTCGCAACCTCCATCTACCTTGTGAAACAGCGCTCGCACTCATGCACGCACGCCAGCTGATTCCGGGGGAGAGAAACGATCAATCAGCAGGCAGGAAGCGGCGGCACATGACATCCAGGGTCGCGCCTCGTCCTCGTGCCTGCCTCTCCGGACTCGGCCGCTGCATACCAGCACACTGACCCAGTTCTCACACACGCAGAGCGGCCCGGCCGCCTCTACTCCGCCACTCACCAGAGGAGCAATGATGGAAGTGGCAAAGACAAAAGGACCTTTCGGACACGTGCTCAAATAAACTAAGGAGTCAAGCTGATATAGTTGCATATCAGCTCATGATCCATCCTGCATTAACTGCATCGACAAAATAAAAGACAGACAGTGAGCAGAGAGTTCTGGGACAACTCAGTGGCTGTACGTCGATTGATCGTGGTGCAGTAGCCGGCTGCTGCGAGGGATCAAAGATGTAAGGTGGAGCCTTTCCTCGCGACTAAACAGGAATTTAAATATTTTAACGACGCTTTAAGGGTTTGAAAGTAAAACTCAGCAAGCAGCCAAATGCGGCTGTAATTGATAGGTACGTCTGCAGGTTTTTAAGCAGCTCACACACTATGAGAAAATATCCTCTGGTATGATGATGTCATTAGACGAGAGGATGAGCTGCTGTTCCGGAAATGGTTTTTAACTGCATGTGGGATGGGAGGGATGGGAGGAAGCTCAGTCGCTGAGTGGATCTTAAGGAGAAGAAAAATCCCATCGGTTGATTTGGACTGAGGCGCTGTTGCGATCTATTTGTCCTGGCGCATTAGCACATTAAAACAAGACATTTCTTAATGGAAACGTGATCTCGAAGAGAAAAGAGCTGCCAAGCAGCCACGCTGAGAGGAGAGACAGGCGGGAGACCGTCTCGGCCTGCCAGCCAGCGCCTTTGT
Organism: Argyrosomus regius; assembly: GCA_946959425.1. Lineage (NCBI taxonomy): Eukaryota > Metazoa > Chordata > Actinopteri > Sciaenidae > Argyrosomus > Argyrosomus regius. The sequence goes on from OX336905.1 coordinate 7,389,092, forward strand.
GTCTCATCCCGACACCGCTCGGGTAATGAGGTGGCTCAATGAGCTGCACACAAGACACAGAGAGTTTTGTTCAGGCAGCGCGGCCGGTCAGGGGACGCTGCGGGTCTTGTGACACCCATTAGGGAGAGGGTCACTGTGGGGGAGTTGGAAATACAGCACACTGTGTCAGACAGGGAAGGCTGCAGAGAGGAGGAGGCGGAGTGTGTGTCCGATAGTCGCCGCTTTAACTTGAAATGAGCTCGAAATGTTTCACGCGCGGCGAATGAACGCAAGGAGAGCGAGTGCGGGACGGTATGGGACCTCTGCTGCGGCGTGGGTGACACATTCAACACCCCCTGATTGTGACCTCACGGCTGCACAGCCAATCAGCACCCAGGCTTCCAGGACCTTTACCAAAGGGCCCCTATACAAGAGTCATTCAACGCCACCGCCAAAGAATCTAATCCACTTCTCTGCAAGCAACAAATCATCAGTAATATTCATTATAGTTAACTGACTAGCCAGAGCCCCACATTCATACATATTCAGTATCACAAGGATTCTGACAGAGTACAAACTAATTTTAATTTAGGGAGTAATCATTACAGGATGCCAAAATCTTACAATTTATTTCACGTGGAACTAAAACCATTGATTTCAGGCGCAGTCCCAGGTCACGGCCTTTAAATGTAGAAAGAAATATCTAGTGGGTGTGAAATGTCCCAGATCGGTACAGTTGCTCCCACACTGTCTGACACTTCCTCCTCATTTACAATGGAAACAAAGAAACCTCGTGTCTGTCGAAATATGTATGCAAACATCTAAAGTGTCTGATTTACTGCCTGGGTCAACTTTTAAAATAAAGTTTATTGTCCCACTGTAAAATATCTGCCGGATAAAAACCACATTTGAAGAGACCAAGCCAAAAAAACATCTTTGACAGCAAGTTCTGCTCAACTGATTCGGACGGACCAAATACTGGATTATTAACGTTGATGTCTCAACAATCCAGTATCAGTGTCAACAAACTGCTCTGTCACAGGACTGAGGCTTGATACCCTGCAGGCTGGGTCAATAAGGATTAAACTGAAGTCAGACAACATCTCCGACGACGTGGCATCACCGTTATGGAGTGCAACCTGGAGCACTGTTCACTTGTTTGCAGACTGCATTAAGATTCCAGCAACGGCCCGTTCTAGAAAACCCACAATCCTCCGTTTCTCCATTTCTGAACAAACATTCAGAGCAAAGATAACCGCTGCCCTGAGGTGAGCGCCAGTCTCTCCCGGCAGCACCATATGGCACTGGTAGGCGTTTAGCAGATTGCACGAGAGGTTCCGCTCCCCTCCTCAGCAGCAGCTCCCACATCTTATGCCCCGTCAGGCATCGCTAGCCCGCCCCCCCGAGGACAGAGCTTCTTGTCCTGAGGGCAGGGGCGAGGCTGCCCCTGAGGTCGGGGGAGAAAACAAAGGAAGGAGATGGAGGAATATAGTACGAGCTGCTCTTGAATTGACTTGCACTGGATGTGGAGTAAGTAAGCCTGCTAGAAAAAAGCGTGTTATGTGCAGCACATGTGCACGTAAAAAAAAAAAAATCTCTCTATTCGCCACATGACCTTGCTGGAAACCGCTCCGTCGATTCACCATAGATTACGACGATTACACACCCATGCTCGTGAAACATACAGCGTTAAAACACTGGTGGGCACAGCCTTGGCACACCCCATGGATGCATTGCAGGGAGGCAGGTCAACAGGGGCTCCACAGTGCCTCGGGCCTGACTATATATGGCCATTCTGTAGAGCAGGGAGAATCTTCCCTGCATACCACGCACAATTTGAGGAACCGTGTCTTTTTCTATGCTATCATTACTCTCTCTCTTTTTTTTTTTTTTTTTTTTAAATTCCTACATCCAGATTGAGGCACCTGGGATAGTGTGCAGAGCCAGCTGGTTTAGTGCCAGCTGATAAAGAGTGAAGGGAGTGGAGAGGATCTCTTTGTGCAGTGCAAGAGCAGGGCAAGAGCAGGGCCTCTCAAAGAGCGTGGGTATAAATGCATTATCTTATAGTAACTAATGATGTGAGACCAAATCTGCGTGGCAAATATATAATGTGACGCATCTAGGGAATGGTTACACAACTAACATGGAGGCCGCTGGATCAGAGCACTGCTCCTGTGAGCCATTTTAGGGATTTGTTTGGTTCTTAATTCAAAAATAGAACCGTGCAATCGCATTTTATTTTGAAAAAATCTAAATAATGGGGTTAAAAATGCGAGCGTAGGTTGCAATAAATTCTCAGCACAACTACAACACCTTCAGAACTGATGAACCACTTATGGAGATCTGTATATATAAATCCAGGCTTCCATTCAAATGAACCGCCCGTCCAAGGTAAAATGAAGTGATTTATTTCGCTATAACGTAATTTTTAACGATGGCCAGTCACTCGGAATCTGCTGTGCTGTGCTTTCAGAAGTCGACTGTAATCTGGCACCTCTCCAGGGCCAACGGCTGCCCTGTTGGCAGAGAGTACAGCTGGAGAGCCGGCGGGCACAGCATGGTCGCAGGAACCCTGACACGGCTTTTAGGGGTCTGAGAACAGTGTGGTTCTTTTGTTTTTTTTTTACGGGTAAAAGCTGCGAGTCGTGCAACACGGCGGAGATGCATGAATAGGTTTTGATAGGTCTTAATCTGATTTATAGTATTGTGTGAAATATTGCAGTACTGGGGCCGAAATTAGAGGATTTTCTACAGTTGTGCAAGAATTTAACTGATAAAATAGACTCTAAAATTGTCAAAACTATGATTGAAATCAGGAGCTATCTGATCAAAGGATGAGTGAAGAATTAAAAGCCAACTTTTAAAAGGTCAAGGTAGAGAAATGAATCATTTCACTACCTCTGTGTGTTGATTTTTAAATCATTCTCTCTGGGAAAGCTTGCAGAATAACCAGCTACCACACTCTCGTCGTGAAGTCTTTATGAAAGCACGACATGCAAAAGCAAGAAATACACGCAAAATTCTGCGCGTTTGTTGTGAAAACTAACTTTAAAATTCAATACTCATCAAGATCATGTGCTCTACTCCCCCACGCTCTGACTTAAATAACAAAAAAAGGCAGAAAGAAAAAAAAGGAAATGCCTCAAAGGAATCAAAAGTCACCAGAAATCAAAGAGTAAAGAAGCTTGGTCACATTGTGTTATCAATAAAAGAGCCTTGCAGTCTGTGACCAAGTGCTTGACAAAGCAGAAAAGGCCTCAGAGGGAGAAGAAACTCCACCCTGTTCTCAGTTGGGGGGTTGGTGGTGGTGGTGGTGGTGGTGGTGGTGGGGGCCTGTTGTGATTATTCAGTCGCTTGGCGATTGAAACCCCTCGCACACAAACTCCTCCTTTCTGTGCATCCAACTGACTGACGGACTGAGAGACCCCAAAGAAGCGAGGAGACAAACTCAGCTTTGTGAGAGCGGTGGGCAGGTTCTGTCTGGAGCTGGACAGCTGCTCTTCTACCACTTGCAGACACCCATCCCCTCCCCAACCACCACCACCACCCACCACCACACTCCCACTGCACATGCTCACAGGCCACATGCTCATTCAACTGGTTAACATGACAGTCAATGTGCCGAGCGACGGCTGATGGAAAAAGGAGGCTTCCTTCCTAAAGCTATGACTTCACCGCAGACAGTTTGGCTTATCTCGCGCAGGCTGTTTACGACCGTGCCTTTGTGTCAACTGCAGGCTAATCTGACGGGCCCTCTTGCACAAGCAGCACCATTCCCACATAGCCGCACATGCAAATAGAATTAGCGTTGGACAGTGAATGCAACGAGAGAGATTTTAAAAAAAAGACGGAGGCAGTAATTCTCGGTCTGGCTCGTCTGGTGGGAAGATAGCGTGCAGGCATCATCCGCTCCTTCTCGTCAAAGCATGATTTCAGGTGGGGTGGTCGTATGAGCACATGCACACAGATGGGTTCGCTCTGGGAGTTGAGGCGTGGAAGGGGAGAGGGGAGGGGAGGGGAGGGGGTCCTGGAAGTTCACTGCACTAGAGGATTGAATGCAGGTCACTGGAGCACCGTGGGCTGTCAGATTTAAATACTCGGCTTAGCTCGCTGCTTCGTTTTTTTTCTGGCTTCTACTAAAAAGATGTCTGCTTATCATATAGGTATGTGCTTAACTGTCATTAAGGAGTGGAGCAGGCAGGCAACAAAATGGAGCCTCCACTGACTCGCTTGCCTGCTTGCTTGCCTGCTTGCTTGCTTGCTGCAGCAGCAACAACAAAACAAGGAGGCCCGTTACAACATCAGGCTGGGAGGGATGGCCATCCCTTTCCCCTTCACACAGATTGACCATGAGCCGCCTGCCGTCTTTCTCTCTCTCCCTCCTTGGCGACGTCTTTCAACGGGTGGGGGGTGGGGGGGGGGGGAATGTGACACCAGGAGCAGATGGCCAAGAGATGTGGGGATTTAAACAGGATATGAAATTAGGTTTGTTAAGAAAAAATAATAAGAAGTAGAAGAATGAGCTTGCAGACAGAGCGGTGAGGCCGACGGGGTTGTGATTTCTCCATCCTGGCTTCCTCACCTACTTTTCAGTAAAGCAGGTGATGTAAGATCGATGATGCATCAGACTGTAGACCGTCTGATTCACTCTTCACACACACCTCCCAGCTGAATTAACACCAGACTCTGATCAGACGGACATCAAAACAAGCCACTTTTGCAAGAAACTGGCTGAACTCCTCCGAGTTGTGTGCTCTGACATCTCAAACATGTCTTTTTAATGTGACTTCCTTTGTTCCCAAGCTTGATAAAGAGAGGGGAGGGGAGAAAAAAAAAAAACATTGACTGTGAAAACAGGACAGGCCATGCACTGCGCCTCCAACCAACCTTGTATACTTGTCCATAGGTGCCATTTCCAACTACCTCCACCAATTCAAATATCCCAGCTGGATCCTGAAAAGAGAAAAACACAAAGACGATTCAGTGTAAATAAAAAGCAGTGTTTAATATTTCCCCCTTTTATCAACAACATGGTCCAGTGTGAGCCAGCTGTTGCGCCCCGGTCTACCCTACATGCCAAATGCATCTCGAACAAAGGAAAACCAGACACTGGCAACACCTCGCTATGGCTCAGCGGTCATTTTCAACACTTCAGCTCCGACAAGAAGAGGCACCGGGGAGCAGGTTAAAACTTGCACACGGACGGACGTGTGTTTTGTCGAGAAATGTGGAATAAAAGCAGCAAAACAGCGGAAAAAACAGAGAGAGAGAGAGAGAGAGAGGGGCTCGGTTCGGCAGCACTCACCCGCAATGAAGCCAAGTCTATGTCTACTAGACTTTTAGCTGGAGAGTCGTTCGCCATCTTTCAAATAAAAGCCGAGCTTTCCTGCGAGTGAACAAAAAAACAACCGCCGCTGTATCATTGGCGGGGCTCTCCGGCGGCTGAAGCAGACACAGGCCGTCTCGTATTCCTCTTCTGTGGGATCCGCTTGTTAGCAGTGAACGCTGCGAGCTCGCTACTCCATGTTGAGGTGGCAGCAGCAGCGGGTTCCCTGTCCGCTCGCTCCCAGCCTGGCTGCGCCGCTGGCGTCAAGCTAGACCGGAGGCTTCGACTTCCGCCCAGGAGTTTCAACATAAAAGCCTGACTTATCAGAATATGAACATGTCTCTCACATCAGTGTGTCACAGACACATAAGGCTAATATCTAGACATAGTAAGATTATAGTGCTTTATAAAGGAGTGAGGAGATGAACAATGAAATTGTACAGTTTAGTTAATTATCATGGTTAGATAGTTGTATTAATCAGTATTTGTCCCGTGCACAAAAGCTGGATCATATGATAATTTCTTTCTTTCTTTCTTTCTTTCTTTCTTTCTTTCTTTCTTTCTTTCTTTCTTTCTAATTTTGTTGCATCTAGTCCACAGTCAATATTTAGTTTGTCTGTTCTGGGCTACTGACTTTAGACTTAGACTTTATTGTCATTCAAAGCACATTTTCAACGTACATTGAGCGAGATTGCGTTGCAAGGCTCCAAATAAAAGCTGAAGACAAGTAAAAACTGTGTAAATATAACAGTATATAAAATATAAATAGAATAAAATATAAAAGAAACAGAATAAAACAAAAAATTGTGACTTATTTACAGAAATGTAGCATCTAACAGAAAATTATATGTACCAGCAGGATGTATTATACAGTGAATAGACAGAATGAAATAGTGCAAGATGTAGCAACATGGCGGCCTCCATGGAAGAGGACCTGTCCCCACTGTAAGTAACAAAAACAAAAAAAAATCTTATTTTTAGGTGATTTTACATGCATGAAATCATACTTATAAAATATATATTCCATGTCTGCTGCAAATAGAGCCCCCCCAATCTTACACTGGACTATAACCCGACCTTTAAGAGATTGCAATTCAGTGATTACACCACTAGATGCAACTAAATCCTGCACACTGGACCTTTAAGTATTCAGCTTAACGTAACTCCAATGTCTCCAATTGCCCTCTGAAATGTAGCAGAGTAGAGGAAGTCAAAAATAAGGTAAAATGTAAATAAACAAATGAAGGACAGTACTTACGTGTGAGTACATTATAGACATGAGTGTCTGTGGCCTCTGTTTGTGTTATGTGTGTTATTTTAGAGGTCCTTCTAGGGGCAGATAGGCTACAAAATGCTGTGATACATTACTAATTATTAATTGTTGTGCAATTTCTATATTTTGTGTCCGTCCTTGTCAAACAAATATTAATTGAAATGAGCCCAGACACTGCTGAATAATTGCAGAATTTTACGAATAAGCCAAAATGCTAAATGTCAAAAAAAAAACACATCAACCATATTTTCTTTTGTTTTTGCAAGTTTAAGCTCCCACCAAAATATATTTTATGTTGAAAGTCAAACTGTCTCATTTCCGCTTTTGTCCAGCCTGCTCCTGTCTGGCTTGACGCAGCTTTGATTGAGAGCCGCACAAACACAGGAAGCCGGTCAGCTCCGCACAGAAAGAAAAGGGCTGGGCCTGAACGCATCACGCATGATCTGTAATGCACACGCACAGACACAGACACAGACACACACACTTTACCACCTCTACACGGGCCTGCATGTCCATGCATATATATACACACAGGCCACACTTCACACACACACGGGAGGGCGTGTGGGATAAATAGAGGCAGCCAGGAGCGCCACCCCCACCACCCTCACCATCACCACCGCGCACAGCATCCTTATGGACATGCGCATGTTCGACTTCAGTGTCAATATTAGTAATCATGGGTGTGGCAAGTGAGCAATCTCAGCAGTGATGCTGTGTATGTGAGTGCAGTGGAGTCTGTGGAGCATCATGGGACATGAGGAACAAATCAAATCACCTCAGTACTGAGTCCAAATGGTTTTTAATAAGAGCTGTGATCCCAACATGTTCCTCATTTGTGTGTGTTTGTACACTGATGTCTCGCCAGCATCACTCTGTGAAGGCTCCTAATAATCCTCCTATTAATATTAAAGTGGTTAGAGCTCAGTGCAGTCTGCAGCCTCAACTTCCCATCAGGCAAATCAGTGTTGCTCTCAATGTACAGCTGAATATAGTGCATAAAGCTGTATATACAATGTGGAGTTTGTGGGCTAAAGTTGGCCTGCCAGATGTTTATAGTGCAAAAATAAAAATATGAATGATTTTATGTGTGTTTTTTTATTTTTGTGAGGTAAAAATGTATCTTTAAATATCCAGGATGCCTAATTATTGATTATTTTTCATAATCTGAGCAGGTGAGTCATTTAAGCCAACCTGGGATCTGACTGTTTTACATCTTAATTCAACAGAGGCTCACTTTTAAAGGTTCAATTCGGGCCCTCCAAGGAGAAAAGGGGGAGTGTATTCTAGAGAAGTAACATAAACAGAGGACTTTGTGAAACACCCTCCGGCATTTTACAGCCTCAGTGTTTCAGTTATTAATCAAAACTTTCACACGGACAAAGCTAATCTTTTGGTTAAACAAACTTCCAACATTCAAATGACGGGGCTGGACGAACCAGTTAGACAGGATGGGAGAAGTAACCTAGCACACACACACACACACACAACGCAAAGCCTCAGGCACTCAGTGCAATACTTCAGACACTTAACTAACGCTTAAGCTCCATAAATCAACTTAAATCCACCTGCCATGAGGTGAGCTTGTACAGATGGCACTGATGGTGTAAATCCTGTTCTGCCCGTAGCGTATTGAGATGTTTGTTGCTATGAAGTCATTGTTTTGCCTTTATTTCTATGGTTCAGGTGTCAGTTCAGTCCTGTGTGGTGACATGTATCCACAGGTTCAACACGGTTTATAGTTTCTTAACCAAGCAGTCAAACTTTTAATTCTTTACTGCCACCTTGTGGATATTTGATATTGTTGCAGCCGCATGAAAAACCTGTGTGGGTCCCCATCAAAGTAAGAGCACGCGTTCTTTTATCTCACATGGAACTTTATTACTAACTAGTGCTGTCTTTGTATCACGATCACCCGTCCGAAAAGGTCGTCAGGTGCACTGCAGGGAGGCAGTGCCGTCTTACAACTGAGACACACTGTTTCCACCACCAGTCAGCAGGTTAATAATATTATAAATAGCAACATGTGATACAAATGTGGAGTTGCAAGTCATGTTAAGAACATTTACACAGTACGCTTCTGATAGAAAAATGACCCTTTGAAATCCGGTGCCGGTTTCCTGCAACGTTCCAGTGAGGTCAACAGAACAGAGGCGAAACCTCTTGTCAGATTTAGTATCAGGGAGAACAACTGGAACAGTGTGGATCAGGGTGGGGACAAGGTACATTTTTAAACCTTTTTGATGCAATTTCATGATATCTGAAGAGTAATTTACCGTCTTACGAGACGTGGACACTGATTTTTACCTGAAAAATGTCATCGTCTAATTGGTTTGGATTGTTTTCTTGCCATTCGCACTCCTTGTCCAAAAATATTTGTGCGTCCCTGATACAGACCGCCTTCCCCTGTGCAGAGCATGATGGCAAGAAGGACAGGATCGACAAGATTCGACAGGATGAAACCTTGTAGGGTTGTCATGTCTATTGATACTTTTTTCGATACCACGTGCTTAAACCTGTATGATCTCTGTTAATTATCATTCAATATACAATCAGAAAGACGCCATCCTTGATCGAATAACTAGTGTCTCCACCTCGCTCTCCTCACGTGCAGTCTGACAATCAGAGAGAGGTGTAGACGCTGTTCATTATACAAGCACTGACTGCAACGGTGCTCACACCTGGTTGATTGGTTTTGACTACAACACAAGCCTCCTCCTCACCTGCTGCCGTGAAAACAGAATCGTGAATTAAGAAATTAAAAAGCAAATCTAGTGTATGATCATTTTGCCGTGGTATCGAAAGCGGTATCTCGTATCGTTTTTTTAATAATTATCAAGGTACTGTAACAGCCTTAAATCAGTCTAACTGGTGCTCCATACAGTGCAGTAAAATAGCTACATTACAGGCTAACGGGCCTGTATCCCGGGTGTTACAAGTACACCTCTTTGACAGACAAGGATAATAATAAACATTAAATATAAGATAGCAAACGTGTCTCATTTGATCTGTGGATTGACTTTTCTGCAGCGTTCGTCACCGTACGCGACTGTGTTGCCTGAACTCACGTCCCATCCTTTGCAGCAACACTCTCTTCAGTGTATCGTGACATTACAGGTTCGCTTACAGCTCCACCTCCCCCATTAAAACTGTTAAATATAGGATTATTAGGCAGCCATTGCAAATACGTTATAGTGTGCAATCTACCGCATACCAGTCAGTTAGCTACAATACCCCCTCCGTCTCAGTACCCCAAAGATGTTGAGAGGATTGTCTATGAAAACATGTCAGTGTTAATCATTTTAGTTCAGTAGAAAGTCTGGGCTCGGGTAACCAAATAGCTGGAAGTCGCCCTGGTAACGTGCGTACAGACGCCTGACGTCCCGCTTGCTGATGCCTGAGAAGTAGTGCTCCACCTTGGTCCTGTTGTAGCGGGTGATGCCTGGAGGAATGGCCGGGTAGGACACCAGCTGGTCGATGCCCGCCGCTTTGAGGATGTAGGGGGCGTCATGCTCCAGCGTCTCGTGGTGGCCCACGGCGCTGTAGTGTATTTCACACGGCGCGCACAAGTCTGCGTAAGTCACCCAGTGGATGATGTGCTCGCCGAACTGCCTGTCCATGCGTCGGCGCCCTTCCACGTCACCCAGGTAACGGACAAAATCCTCAAAGTGGAGCCCCGAGGCGGAGAGGTTGCTGTCCCGGTGGCTCTTGCGGTACTTGCGGATGATGGCTGGAGCGATGTCGTGCTTGTACCACGGCTCAAAGCGTGGGTTCTTCACGAACTTGTCTTTGAATGCAGAAATCAGGCGCTCGAAAGGATCCCTCACGATGAAGAACTTGAAGTAAGTGTTCAATCTGTTGGGGCCGCATAGAAAACGGTTGTGAAGGGTGAAAAGTTTGATTTGCAGCAGATCACACAATCCAATGCTCTATCTTGTAACAGTAACTAACCTGTGAGTGATTTCCTGCGGCGTGAGCAGCGAGAGACGGGGCAGGCCATTCTTCTCGTGGTCATGAACGAGGTTTTCTGGGATCTCCTCCACAGTGGGGAACGCCCCTGACAACGTTAGCAACAAGAGTCATCAGCTGAATTAAATAAATAAACACAAACATGCTTTACACGTGTGTGTACAGCTAACTCACAACATCATAAATGCTATTTATGGGCCATTCCTTATTATTAGAGTAAACACACGCATTGTTGTTACTTTCATCCAACCCACATTTACCGTTGAGCACAATGAGGACCTTCTTCCACTGCGTGTTGCCCACTTTGGGCGTCTGGCAGAACAGGATCTTGTGTTTGTCGCAGACAAAGATTCGGTCCAGGACAAACTTGCTGATGGAGACGTGAGTCAGATTCCTGAGGCTGCTGTTCTTACACACATTCGAGAGCAGCTCGATTCGCCTCTCGGAGACCGTCTGCCAATCTGCCGCCGTGGGTACAGCTGAGGGCTGAAACACACACACATTAATGTGACTGATAGCTTTGTTTTGAATATGACTGGGTTAGTGAGTGGGTTTGTTTCAAATTAAATCAGCACATTTAGACATTAGCTGCATTAGTCACCTGATCTGATGGCTTTGGGTCTCGTTTTTCTGGGCTGGAAACAGGAATGGGTTTGACCACCTTGGTGCCTGGCACTGTCCAACTCTGACCACCAACCCTCTCCCCATAGTCTGAAAATACACATATAGAGCTGGATCACATTCACACCTACACCTGACCGTCTGCAGCAATCCCCATGAGACAAACAGGCAGCTTACCATCTACAGCTCTGAAGGTGATGAACTTGCTGACGAACATCAGGATGAGCAGCACCCAGCCGCAAGCCCCGAGGAGCAGCCAGTGGTGCCGCATCGCTTCGCCCATCAGCCGACGGCCATGGAAACACGGAGCGCCGCTCACCCCTGGACACACGGACAGACAACTTAGGGCTTGACTGGCTAGCTGTTATCTGTTGACATCATAACGTGATGAACAACATTGTAACTTAGCTCATTATTAACAGTTAATACACGAGTTAGTCTCCTTGACTAGCTACTGAATGGATATTCACATTCAGAGCTAACGTTTCAGCTTAGCTAGCTGGTGTTACGGTTTAACGAGTGACCATGTTAACTGGCGACCGTTAGCCGAGTGCCCCTGTGGTTGTCGTAGTTACAGCTGTTGAGACACGAAGAGAAAACGTAACTGACAAAATAACGTATTTTTCCGTTTTCAACGGCTGTCGTAACTATGACAACCACGCACGCATTTGGCGAAGGGTCGCCAGTGAACAGGGTCGCTCGTTAAACCGAAACACTGCTCACTGGTTTAGTTAGCCGACCGAGCTAGCCACGCCTGTCCCACCCAGACAGTGGTCAGACACGGAGAAGACAAACTTGAACAACGCTAGTCTTTCTCGCTGAGCTTAATTCAACGTGTCAACAGCCCGGAGCAGCTTCGCGCCTCACCTTCTTGCTCAGTTGCAGCTACTTCACGGCTGCACAAACTCTGGAGATGTTGGACGATGCCATCGTGTGTAGTAGCGGTGTAGCCTCCCTGTTCTTCACAACATCCGACCCCCCCCGACACACGAGCAGCGCCCTCTGGCGGCGGCGGCGGCGGCGGCGGTGAGCGTTTCACTGCCGACATCCACCACAACACGCTTTGCATTAAGTCTCCCCAGACGATTTGAATGTGTGAATATGATCCAGTCTGGTGTCAGATGATACCATCTGAAGGCAAAGCATAGAGCTGCTCCATGCAGCCAGCAGACTGCAGACATGGTGGTTATACAAGGATAGCAGACACTCAAATTAAACCCATTAGGGTGAATCATGCAGAGGTCAGACTGTGTATCATCTGCAAATGCACTAGAATTATTTCTGATGTGCTTTAAAAGGATGAAGTGCAATCCTTTTATGCAACCATAATAACTCAAAAGGGATATATATTTTATTTTTACAGTGATCCTTCAATACTCTTACAGTTCTAGTGTATAGTACACTCAGACTCATTTGTAGTTAACCTACATGACAAAAAACAAACTGGGTATCTAGCTGAAATGTCAAATTAATGTCTTGCTCGTTCTGAATGAGTACTTTAACATTTCTTTTTCCTGTTTATGTGATCATAACATCCCATTTGTAGTAAACTCCCCCCTGCCATAGGGATGCCACACAATAATCTCGTTCCAGAAAGGGACCAGATCTCTGTATCCTGAAATATTCTCACAATAAAACTAGTCTACAACAAGCATGTCATACAAACTATTTCTACTTGCAGGGTATGGGGTCAAATGACATTTAGAATTTTAATAGGACAGTATTTGCATGTGCATTTCTCTGTACAGCAGCAACAATTAGTCCACTAATTAATCAACTAGAAAACTATTTTGATAAGATTCATTTATTAAATATAAAATTTTCCATGTATAAATGTCAGAAAATGCTGTTTCCAGCCTCTCAAACATGGAGATTTCCCACTTTTCTGCTTCATAGTCACATTAAACTGCTTCATTAGGTTTTAGTCTGACAAAACAAGACATTTAAAGACATGAGTTTGGACTTTGAGAAACTGGGATGGACGTGTTATCACCCAAATGCTCAAGCTAAAACATAAAACAGATAATTAAGATAACAACCATTTGTTGAAGCCCTAGCCTGCTTCCACAATTATAACCATTAATCCAAATTCAAGAAGTCAGTTAAGTGCAGAAACAGGAATAAAGACACAAAACAAGAGGTTCTTTTACTCCACTTTATTCCACTCGCAGAGGGGACAACTTTAGTTTTCATCAACATTGACTGTCTGCAGACCTGTTGGAAAAAACAGAGAGGGGAAAGGATTAAATAAATGTCTTCGTAGCTTCAGTAGGTGAATGACAAAAATCAGTGAGCGGCAGATTTACCTTTGCATGTGGTGACAGGAACGTATGTGACCAGGGTGTACAGTTTGTTGGGAGAGTCCTCGTCCTCATTGCGCTTCCTGGACAGACGTACGCGTATCCTGTACGGCACGTTCCTGCACAACACACAACGCCAGGGTTAACATCTTCACTAGAGGACGGCTATTTGATACGTTGCCGCAACCTGACATTGAGCAGCAGGAGTTGAGTGTTGAGACACTTTTTCACTATTGTGCTTCGATTTCAGGCTTTGTGGTATAAAATATATATAAGGATGATGGGTGCTAACCTCAGCAGTGTGCTACAGATGGAGAACACGCTGCATCTACCTTTTGTACAAAACTCCTGTTCTTCAGGGTAAGCTAAAAACTTCTCTGAAAAGCTGAAAATGGGATATCTAACGTTCTGAAAATGTGATATCCCATATGCAGACAGAAATCAGGGAACACTGTGTCTCATGTCTTGCAGTCTCTTTTTCCCTTCCCTACAGTGACTAACACCTCATTCACACTTAAACGTTTAGTACACCGAATTTCTATCCATCAACCATAGTCACGTCAGTCATGTGCACACAGAAGACTTAATATCTGAGCGACTGATTTTTCCTCCACAAAAGGTTGTTTTGTAATATGTTTCACGTGTCATGACAAATACAAGCTGGGGGTGATCATTAATTGACAGCCAGTGCTGCACACATTAACTGGGAGCTTACATGTTATACAAAATGTACTATAAATTCAAGTTAAGCAATGACAGTGCAGGACAAAAATGCACATTTTGCTGTCTTACTCCACCTCTCAGAAGCCCTAAACAAAAGTAGCACACAGACTTGAGTTTCTTCTATTCTGACCTCAGCAAAACACCACCCAGACCAGTGTGCTTTTGCTCAGCCGTGAGCAGTAACATGTGCATCATCTCACCTGACACCCTTGCTCCACACTGCCTTGTTGAGGCGAGTGTCAATGCGGACATCGGGAGTTCCCATCTCCTTCACGGCGAACTTGCGGATCTCCTTGATGGCACGTGGGGCCCTTTTCTTGAAACCCCTGCGAGGAGACGACGCCGTCAATCACACAGGAATCATCATATTTATTTTATCAAACAATACCCAACACTTGGAATCAGTTCAATGCACATTAGAGTTTCATGTTATACTCTGAGTAAACAATTTTAACATGGGTGGGCATGTGCTATGAAGATTCTACATTTAACAGCGTGAATAATTATTAAATCAACATATTAATAACTACAATTTAGCACTACGAACATCATGTGGGAGTAACTCAGTCCATAGGGGGCATGAGTTGGGGGAACCAGAGGGTGGCCGGATCAAGACCTGAACTGCTTCCAGGGCATCTCTCCACACTTGCATGTCTATAGACTTTGAGTGTGTGGTTGTATTTCAGGCTTCTATGTGTAAAACAACCTAATCAAACATGTTTAACTAACACCAACTATTGTGCAGCAATGTCCCTGAATCTACCCCGTCCAGAGCCCTCTGTCTGTGTCCTTGCAGTACTCACACTCCATGGATGCGCTTGTGGACGTTGATGGTGTACTCTCTGGTCACCACCTCGTTGATGGCTGAACGCCCCTTCTTTTTCTCTCCTTTCTTAGTTGGGGCCATCTAGAAAAGAAAATTAAAGAGTTTCACGTTTAAACCAATGCACCTTGGAAAAAAACACCAAGAGTTTCGCTATTTAAACGCAGAATAGTGATGGGAAGTTCGGTTCTTTTTAGGGAGTCGGATCATTTGACTCAGCTCTTCCCAAACTTATACCTTTCATAATTCAGCCAAATTTAGCGCTTATGATTTGTATTTGTACACACATCATGTATATATTCAATACACCCTTTGTACTGAAGTATTCAAAAGTAAAAGTTACATTTTCTAATATCAATAAATTGCAGTAGGTAACTGTCATTGCGTTCACAGACCCTTGTAACTCTCTAAAACCGCCCAATGAACGCACTAACTTGCTCGTAGAAGCACTCTGCTACACAAAGCAGATAGAAACACCTATAAAAACTTTTAAAAAAAGAGGACAGCTATTGACTGTCGGATGCACAGTTCTCATGTGGCTCCTTGAACCGGCTCGTTCACGACCGACACATCACTAGTAGCCTAACGTTAGCCCAAAGCTGTCTCTAGGTAACGTTATTTAAAGCAAACTGACCTGTAAGGTGACGGTTAAGATATATAATACTCACTTTAAGACAGTAAGTTGACCTAGTGGCGGTTATTTACGTTATAAGATACGTCACAACACAACGGTGAAAACGGGGAGCACAGCCCGGCAATATGAAGCCACTCCGGTGCTACCATTCGTCGCTTATAAACTGTCTTTAAACACGTCCATCCACGTCAAAATCCTCACATTCAAGACTATATGACACTAATATGTATGTTCAGATGAAGTGAGTGGTGGATTTTAGCCTTTATATCGCAGGATGGAGTTAGATTGTAGAAATATAATTACCGACAAAATCTACTCACCTCGGCTCGTAGTTGAGGCGGAAGTCGGAAGGACGGATCTAAAGCAGGGGAGTGTGGGTAAAGGAAACCGGTCCGTCGGTCGTCGACAACATGTGTGCAAGTAAAAGGTTCCTAGTGTTGTTGTTAGCTCGCTTTGTTAATGTTTGTACTGACGATCAGGACAAAGAAAGAGAGAATGAAACACTTCCGAGTTAAATTACCTTTTTTTAAGATAATAGAGACTTCAGTTAGATGTGTGTTTTTATAGTTTAAGAATATGTATAGTGTGTGGTATGTTGTTTTTCTGCTGCCATGAGTGTGGACACGTGAGATTTGTCCACTACAGTTGTCACAGTCACAATATAATATTTCTATTTTTTTATATAGTTTTCTATTTGTATAAAACATTTTTATTTCTACAGTCACTTTCTATTTTCTATATAGTTTTTGTGTAGATGTTTAGCACGGGTTAACTTCTTAACACAGTTATATATTTATTTTCTATGCAAATGTTTAATTCCTCTGCACATTCTTTAACTTTTACAGTTTAACTCCTCTGCAAATGTTTAATTTCTCTGTACATATTTAAATTTAGATCTATCTCAGGTCAATTTTAACGTATGGATACTGTGTTATAGGTTAATTCTAATGTATGTTTGCATGCTGCTACTGAATGCTTGAGTTTCCTTCGGGATCAATAAAGTATCTATCTATCTATCTATTAATCTTTTTTATTTTGTGTATTAGACTTATGAGAAGGTCTTTGACCAGCTGACACCCGGTGTCAAACCTCAAAAAAAGAAGGCCCGATGGCTGTCATTGCATAAGTGATAAAAATGTGACTTACTGTCAAACTTTATAGAATAAAAAAGTAAAAAAAAAAAAATTTACTCGATGTAGCCCTTTCTCCATAAGAGTAAAAATTCTGAATAAAAAATAAATACATTTTTCAAAGGTTACACAACCCCAAAAGTGAGCATGATTATATGTCAAATTGTGCACTTACCTCAAAATGCAAAAGTTTGCATTTAGTGGCTGACCTCCGGTTAATTCACCGTGATGATCTCGATAACTAGAACTACATTTGAATTCCTTTCAGGTCCTCAGTTGTCCTTATTTGATAAAATGTCATTACAATTTAAAAAGTCATTCTACATTTATTTTACAGTAAAAAATAAAAATAAAAATACAGCGTTTAACCAGATATCATTACTTGCACATCTCAAAATTGATCTTGAACCTTAGACAAAATAAATATGTAGTAGGAAAAGTGTTTTCCGACAACATAGAGTTGTGGTCAGACTAAAAGATAGTGAGCTACATCAGAGCCCAATCTTTCCATGTCTGCTGTAATGTCACTTAGATTTCAAGTCACAGTTGCATGGCTGGGAGGAGGTGTCATGTTGAATCCAGGGCTCTAAGATCATTCTTATTATGTTCTTTAAGCTGTTGATGCTGGTTTGTCCATTGAATGTGTGTCCGAGCGCTCACGGCATGCACAACCTGCTCTTTTCAAGTGTCACTTGTTGAACTAAACAACCACATCCCAGAGGTTCACTTTATCCACCTGTACAAGTCTTTTTATTGGGACTCTGGTTGGTCAACCAATGGAACACAGAAACACGATGTGAAGTTGATATTAATTATCTTTTCAGTCTTTTTTTTTTCCTTTCTTTTTTTTAATCTAAGTGTCTTTTCCCTATTGAGAACATTTTGGCTCCTTTTTGGATGGTGTGGGCTGGTTAACGAACGAGAGGCCTTCCACATTGGCAGTGTTGGAGATCTGGTACTCTGCAGTCTACAGTGTGCTGTGCGCTCACTTCAGTTCATTTCAGGGAGACATTGCCAAACCATTCAAAAACAAATACAAAAGCAATAATCTTTCCAAAGTCTGACAGTTAGAACAAATTACATTCGGTGAAGGAATAGTTTGGCAGTGCTTATTTCACGAGAAACATTCATTCAAGTCCCTGCAGGATGTCTCAGTGTTTGTTGGTCGGTAACACTCGGCAGAGATTTGCTCTGCATATATTTTGTAATATTGTGTAAACAAAACAAACAAACAAAACAAAGCAAAAAAAAAAATCACATCAAGTGTCACATTATTTGAAGGCTGAACAGTCACTTCATACAAAGCAAAAGACCCGTTAGAAAAATCAACATCTAACCATTTTAATGCACAGTTGTAGTAACCAAATGCACAGTATATGAAAACAACATTTGAACTTGGTTAGGCAGGTAAAACGAACAATTAAAAAGCTGCTCTAAAACATTGCAATGCAAAAAACAAAAAAAACAAAAACATGAAATCATTTTAGGTGTCTTTTATCCTTCTTGTACATTACACACCTCCATAGGCTAGAATGTCCAGTAGTCTATGGGACTGCACTTGCAGATGATCCAAAACATGTAAAGCATAACTGAATAAGATTCACAATGTTGCTGTTTTTTTCTTTATTTCCTCTCATGACTAAAAAGGCTAATGAAACGGGACAGAGTCAGGGCCTAGAAGAAGCTTAGAAGCGTTCACTTTCATATGTTTTGACTCAATACGCCCATTTCTTTCAGGACACACACACCTCAGACTGTGCTGTGTTGAGCTTACTACTACCACCGCCGCCAGCAGCAGCTGCAGCCGTCTCGGCTGCTGGTGCCGACCCACCGTCAGACCTTTCTGGGTCCGAGGCCTGGCCGGCCATGGTCCTTCTGAAGAGGCGCATGCTCATCTGCAGCAGCTCGTTGTCCACCACGGGCGTCGTGGGGTACTGCTTGGTTAGGCCCTGAGGAAGGATGAATGGATTTAGACACACATCTCAAAACCGCAGTATTCAATCCGCTGTCTTCGTTCGTGATTGGGTGACATCTACCTTGTCGTTTTTGAGCAGCTGCCGGCGGATGGCGAAGTCCCTGCGGGCACACAGGGCCTTGCAGCAGGGCCCGAGGTTGCTCAGTAAACCTGCCCTCTCCACCCGCCTGTTCAGGGCTGCCATATTCAGGGCTCCCAGGTCATGCTCGAACAGCTTGTCAGCATCTGGCAGGACAGAGTTGACAGAGTTTTAGAAAAGAAGGATCACACAAAACAGACTCGAGATAAAGAAGAACTCATGATAACATGGAAACATGTCATTTCAGGGTTCCATGATGTCAAAACTCTCACCTTTGGGGTCATCCAGCTCAGACTTGCACACCTCTCTGACCTGCTCCAGGAGCTCAGGCCCAGCGAGCCTCTTGGAGATGCCCGCCCTAAGAAGCACGGCCCCCGGGGTGAACCGGAGTAACGCTGCCCCTGCTGCCCGAGGTTCCTGCTTCTGTTTGGGCATCAGGCTGGACCAGTCGACATCGATCACATCCAGAGGACCTGTCAACACATGGCATTAACAGGTTCACTTTAAATAGGAACATTTAGGGTGTGTCCTAACAATCTTCTATTTTGAAAAAGGCGTTTCTGATGATAGAGGTAGGCAGCCTTCAAGCAGAAGTTACCTGTAATTTTCTCTTCATCTTGCTGATCCTCTTTTTTCTGGCTGTCAGCCAGGATTTCATCCAACTCATCGTCACTGATCGGTTCATACTCTTCTCCAACTGACGCGACCGACTGCCCGTCGTCCTCTTTCCCATCGTCGTCTCCTGAGAACGCACACACACAGATTTCTTTAAATCCACGTTTGGAAATTCAGAAGTCACGCAACAAAGTGCGTACATGTTTTTCGTCTTACCGTCGATGCTGTCCGTCTTCTCCAGCTCGCGCTGCTCTCCCATCAGATGGTGACTGTTGCTCAGTTTCTCTGGCTCTGGAGGGCTGAAGGCTTCCCTCGGCAGCAGAGGCTCGTAGTCGCTCCTGTCCTGTCTCATCATGTCCCCTCGCAGGTCTCCTCTGATTTCGACCCTCATGTCCCCTCGTCCTGGAGCCCTGGGGTCGCCATGGGGCGGCAGGTCCAACATCATCATCCTCTCCCTCTCTCGATCGCCGCCTCTGTCGCCTCTGCCGTCTCTCTCCCGCTCCCTCTCCCTCTCTCGCTCATGCTGCTGGATGAGTCCTTCGGGGAGTAAGCGTTCCCTCTCCCTGATGTCCCGCTCCCTCAGGAGAGGCTCACGCCCAGGACGCATCAGGAGGGGCTCCCGTCCCCTGCTAGGCCAGTCTCTGGGTTCGGGCTCCCAGTCTCTCTGCTGTTGTAGTGGCTGTTGGAGGAGCAGAGGAGGCTGCTGTTGCTGCTGCTGTGGCGGCTGAGGCCGCAGCTCCTTCCGGTCTCGTTCCCGCTCGAAAGGCTCCCGGTCTCTCTCCCGTTCTCGGCTGTCGTAGGAGCCGGCGCGGGACCTGGCCTGCCTCTCGGAGTCAGGAGAGCTGCGTCTGGAGCTGTGGCTGCGGGAATCCTGCCGGTCTGGAAGGCAACAGAGAGAGATATAAGCATCTATAACATTTTACAGTTTGATTTTTTAAGATGTTCATATGTCAGACAGCTCTGTGTTTACCTGAGGAGGTGCTGCGGCTGGGCTCTCCTCTCCTCAGCTGGTCGATTCGAGACTTCCTCTCGGCCCCTGGCGGATCGTTCACAGCCGGACGCTCTCTCTCCCGCTCCCTCTCTCTTTCCCGCTCCCTCTCTCGCTCTCTCTCTCTTTCCCGGTCCCGAGAGTTGGCGCCCTGCAGCCGGCCCCGGCGTGATCGAGGTCCTTGCGGGTCGTCTCTGTGGGCGGACTCATTGGAGGGCGACCGCAGGCGTCTGGATGATGTGCGGCTCTGGTTGCTTCCCATGCTGCTGCTGCGCGTCGGCTCTGGGGGAGGCTTGCGCAGCAGCGGCTGGGACATGAGCGGCTGCGGTGCCAGAGTCTGCAACAGCATCGGGGGCTCCTGGGGGATCAGAGGGGCGATGGGTGGAGGGTTGCACCGCTCCCTGTCCCTGCCCACCCGGGGACCTGCTCTCCTAAGAGGCTCAGCAGGAGCTCTCTCAGCAGGAGCCAGGGGTGCTTGAGTTTCCAGTGGTCCTCCCCCTCGGTCTGTGACCTCCTCATCGGACCAGTCGCTGAAGTTGTCCATTTTGGACAGTGGAGACGGCTCTGTGTTGCCTCCAGCCCCGCGGTGATCGGGCCTCATGGAGGGCGGTGGTGTCCGGGGACCCCTCTTCCTCTTATTGTGCAGCTGATGAGCGGATGAATCCTCGTCAGACACATCCGATTCTCCTTCTTGTGACCGTTTCCTCTTTCGTTCAAGCGCCTTCTTCTTGGCTCCTTTCCGGGGGGAGTATAAGGGTGGAGGTACTTCTGCAGAACCAGTAGTTGGGGGCTCGGGGTTGAAACGATCTCCTGCACCAGCCAGGCTGCTGACACCAACGCCAACCTCCTCTTCTTTCCGACCCTTCTTTAAACCCTTCTTCAGCGACTTTGTCTTTTTCTTGCCCTCCTCGTGGGACTGGGAGCCGGCTGTGTCTCTGTCTTCGCTGGCAGTGGTGAGGGCTGAAGGAGGCGGAGGCGGCGTGGACTCTCGCTGGTCTCTGCATCTGCTGCGGGAGTCAGTCGGGGTGTCTGCGAGGTGTTCTCCTCGCCTGTCGCCGCCACCACCGCCTCCTCCTCCTCCTCCTCTGCACCGTTCCGCACGAGGCTCCAGGTCCTCGAGGCGGCCGCGTGCTTCCCTCTTGTCGCCGGCTGCTCGCCGTTCCTCATCCTTCCAGTGACCGGGCTTTTCCTCAGGCGGGGCAGCCCTCGGTGGAGAACGTAGCAAGGGCTCCTGGGGTCGCACCACCTGGCTCAGCAGACGGTGCTTGTCGCTACCTACACAAGAACATAACCACACTTAGTACTTTAAAAGCATTAAAGCATTCATTCAAATAACAGCAGACTGTCTCTCTCTGCTGTTCCTGGACTGCCAGCCTCATGTAGATGAGCCTTTTTATATATTATTTTATTATTTATCGTGCATGGTTCAAAAGAATTATTCGACTTGAGCACCCATGCAACCAAAACGAGTTATAAACAGTGCAGCATACGAGAGGTGTATTTCCCCGTTAAACAAGGAGTGTGTCCTTTCAAAAAGAATTTCCCTACTGTCAGACGGAGGCGGACACACTGGGCTGGGGAGGAGGGGCTGTGGGTGGAGCTTGGCCTGCCCTCGGCCAATCAGGCGCTCACTTTTGTCTTCTCCACTGTTGTAGCCGTCGCTGTCTGCCGGGCTGAGGTCCCGCGTCGCTCGCTTGGGCGAGGGTCGGGGGCTCGGGCTGCTCTCCAGCCTGGTCCTCTTACGACTGAGGGCAGAGGGGGAGAGAATTATTACAAAAAATAAAAGCCAAGGAATTATTTGTACAATTTTATGTGTCAAAACTTAAGATTAAATCTAAGAAGGTAGTCAGACAAAACTCTTGCCTCGTCTTGCGGTCGTCCCGGGTGTCTCGAACAGACCGGTCGTCCCTCACGTCCTCTCTCCTCTCCCGCCTTTCCTCCCTCCCTCTCTCTCGCTCCTCCCATTCCCGCTGCCTCTCTCGCTCCCGCTGCTCCCTCTCTCGCTCCCTCTCCCTTTCCCGCTCCTTCCTCTCCCTCTCGCGCTCCCGCTCCTCCCTCTCTCTCTCCCGCTCCTCGCGCTCCCTCTCCCTCTCTCGTTCCCTCTCCCTCTCCCGTTCTCGCTCCCTCTCCCGCTCCCGCTCCCTGGCTCTCTCCCTCTCGGCCTCCCTCTCCTTCTCGCGCTCCTTCTCCCTCTCCCTCTCCCGCTCTCTGTCCTTCTCCTTCTCTCTTTCCCTGTCCCTCTCCCTCTCCCTCTCTCGATCCCGGTCGCGGATCCTGTCGTCTCGTCTGTCCTCTGCTCTGTCGGTCCTGCGCTCATCCCTCCTCTCCTCCCTCTCAGACTCCTCCGATCTCCCCTGGTGTCGATTTGGGGAGGCGGCTCTTTGATCTGAGAAAACAGAAAGTTAAATTCAAAACACTTGTTTTATTCTATAAACTGACATTTCTGCCACATTCCAAATGAATTTCATCCCTTACCTCTCTCTCGGTTGTCCCTGCGATCCCGCTCTCCGTGCCCTCCTCTCCTGTCGTAGGAGGAATCACGGGCTGGCTCTCCTCTCCTGTCAGCCTCGTAGCGGTCTCGGTCCGAGCCCCTCTCGGAGCTTCTTTCGGTAGCGCTGCGGTCTGTGCTCCTCTCCGCACTGCGTTCACGCGCACCACTGCTCCGTGACTCCCAGTTGTCATGGCTGCTTTCTAGCTGGGAGCCCCGGGAGTTTCTGTTTGAACCTGGTAGAAGACAAAAAAAAAGGAGAGATCAGAAGGTGACACACCTGAAGGCCACATACATGAAGAATAAATGTGATGTCGGTTCCTGCCTTTATCAGATGTTTCATTAGCACGCCCTCTCCCTCGGCCGTTCCTCTCGGTTCTGTCCATCCTGTTATCCGTGCGTCCTTCAGCTCTCCCTCCATCGTCCCGCCCATGACCTCTCCCGTAACCCCTGTCCTCCTGAACCGCTTCCTCCTTCCTGTGAGTGTCGGCCCTCTCCCTCTCTCTCTCCTTTTCCCGCTCACGGTCCTTCTCCCTCTCCTTCTCCCGGTCCCTCTCTCGTTCCCGTTCGCGGTCGCGCATCTCCAGCGACTCTCGGCTGGAGCGGGTCTCAGTCCTGCTCTCTCTGGTGTCCTTTACGTCCCTGTTGTCTCGGTGGTCGCGAGAGTCTCGTGCAGTTTCCCTTCCTCGCTCGCGAGCGTCCCGTCGCTCGCGGGCCTCTCTGGTCTCCCTGTCGTCACGAGCGTCCCGTGATGAGACCTGTTCAGAGTCGTAGTCCCGGTCGTCGCGGATGCTTTCCTTCTCCCGCTTGCTGCGGCTTTCTGTTTAGAAGAGAGTGGGATAGTTTTGACGAACCTCTACACTCAATCGCTTAAGAAGAAGAACTAGAAAGACACAAGAGAACCAAGACAAACAAACACAAAGTTACCATCTCTGCGCTCATGTCTGCGCTCCTGTGCGGGTGGACTCCTCTCTCTTTCCCCGCGGCTCCTCTCGCGTCCCCTGGAGTGTCGCCGGCCGGGGCTCGACCTGTCAGATCGACGGTGGGGCGAGGAGGCGTCGTGGGAGGTTGGAGGCGATCGCGAGCGCCGGGAGGGGGAGGGGGCGGAGGACGGGGCGGCTGCGCTCCGGTGGTAGGCGGGAGAGGACGAGCGACGCCGACGAGGCGAGGACGACGAGTGCCGCTGGGCAGACGAGCCCGAGTGGGAGGAAGGGGAGTGGTGGCGTGGAGGTGTGGGGGTGCGCTGGCGGCGTGGAGGAGAGGGGGACCTGCAGTTACAAAGGACGGTTATTTCCTCTATAATTAACTTTAAGCATCGTTACCAAATAATATAATCATGATTAACGCTAACCTGCGAGGAGGCGAGGCCAGTGCAGCGGCCTTATGGGACGAAGCTTTAGGAGAAGTGGATTTCTTCCTGACTGGTGGTGGTGACGTGCCACGAGAAGGCGATGACACGCTACCAGAGCGCTCCTCTGATGTCACTGACCGCTTGGCCTTGTGGGAACTGTCCGATCGGTCCCTAAAAACAACAAAATGTTCAAAAGGATGAGTGTTAACACTCACACACAGTGTGAGGTTATTTAGACAGTCCCATGACGGCGCCACACTGTACCTGCGTTTTTCCTTCTTCTCTTTGTGTTTCTCTGCGTCTCGCCCTCGATCTTTGCCTTCCTTCTGCTTCTCCTCAGACTTCTCCTTGTTTTTGTGCTTGCCTTTGTGTTTCTTCCCCATCACAGGAATGTCCAGAGGGACTGGCGGAGGAGGACTGGGGGTACGGGGCCCCTTCTTCTTACTGTGGCTACCTTTTGAAGACCTGGTTTGAAGAATAGAAAACATCAGTCTCGAATGTAATGAGAGAATAGGTTAATCCATATATGTTACAGTTCCTACCTGGCAGATTCTGAAACAGGTGAGGACACGGACACCTTCTTCTCTTTCTTCCCAGAACCTGGGCCTTTGGTTCCACTCTTGTGTTTGGGGGATCCACTGGACTTCCTGGATGAAGGTGAATCTTTACTGCTTAACTGCTCTGGGGATGCCTGAGGGACGGAGATGATTTCAAAATCAGAGGCAGCGAGGGCAGTGAGCGGTGCCGGTGGTAAAAACACACTTAGTTACTTACCTTTGGCATGGCAGTGGCTCTCGTTTTGGTAGGGGTCTCGTCTTTCTTGATGACAATTTCCTCCCTCTTTTCCAAGTTCTCCTGCTCCAGTTTCATCAGCTCGCGTTGAATCTTCTGGCGCTTCATTTCGAGGGATAACTCGTAGTCGTAGTCACCGATATCTGAGTCTGAAAGTCAAAAAACAACAAAGAATAGTCCAAAACTCAGAGTCTGTCAATATTAATGTTCAAATGGAGAGATTTTATGGCATTAACAAATCATCAAACGACTTTAAACTTGAACAAAAAGGAGACACTGAACCTTCACGATTGGTTTCCCACTCTGTGGGCTCTTCTTCACTGGCTGGGGTGCGCTCCTTTGTGATCTTTATATCCTCCTTTGCCCTGTGTCGGCTTCTGGAGGAGTCTCTCTGCTGTAGACGGACATGCACAGATGTTAAAACTCACATCCACGTGTGGTGCTGCTACTTATTCCATACAGGCTAACAGGTGAGTAAAGACCGAAGGGGGGCAGAGAACTCACTCGCGCTGCGGGGGATGTGGGCTCGTCTAGGTCTCGCTTCAGGTTTTCTGGGTCAACATCCTGTCTTTTATTCTTCATCCTCTCCCGCAGATCACCTGTGGGTCTCTCGGCTGACCTGCTCCGTCAAACAAGACGTATACACACAAGCAAAGCGTCAATAATCTGAGATCATAAACAGATTTTTTTTAATACGGACAGAACCATAAAAACCCTTACCGACTAAAGCTAAATCCTTTGCCTCGTGGCTGAGTTCCATGTGTGTAGCGACAAGTGTTGCCGTAGCTGCAATTACCGGTCTTCAGCCAATTTCTACAGTGACTCTGAAAGACATAAACAGATGAGGCTCGATGAGATGAAGCAACAAGCACAGTAGGAGGATATCAGAGTATTTTTGCTCCGTAGGTCACACATACATCAGCAGCATTACTCCCAGTGCTGGGGCCGAGTCTTTCGAACACACTGGGCCGGCGGGACGGGGCGGCGGGGTTGCTGGTGCTGCTGGTCGTGGTGCTGCTGTTGCTGCTGCTGTCAGATATGGTTTTTGAATTCTCCACTGTTACCTTCCGCCTGATCTTGGACATTCTGCAGGACTGGAAGCGGGGACAAAACAGTGAATGTTAATGAGCATGCAGCAGTAAAGTACAAACACACACACTCAGGACTTAAACGGGAATGTTAAAGTGCTTCTATGTGTAGTATTTCTATGAGCTCTCTGCTCTCTCAGGTGCACTGCTGGGCCTGAATTCATTCATTCTGAACTCATGGCTACAGATTTAAGCAGCTTGAACCGAGTCTAATCATTTGACTCAACTTTCCTTAAAGTTTTGAATGTCTATCCGCAGTTTCATGTACTTTTCCTGCAGGCAGCGTCTCGAAACATAAACATATGCAAATGTCCTGGCCCGGTTGTTGTCTGTGCAGCTACACTAGCTCAACGTTAGCCAACCACACGGCTTTAGCGCCACAGTTTCGGCATGTTGCGTTAAAACACGGCGTGTGTGTGTGTGTAGGAGATAAAAACGTTAAGCCGGTAAAAGTCTGGCGTTAATTGTCTCTGCGTGCCTCATTGCTGGGAAAACAAGAAGCGAGCGGAGGCTAATGCTAAAGCTGGAGCTAATGACTTCATGTTTTATCTTAGCGCGGGGCCTTGGAGACGCCTCCGGTAACGTGCCTGCTCCACAGTGTGTCCATTAAAAAAACAAAGGTCCTCTCACCCAAGATATTAAGTCGGTGTCGCATCTACTTTAGTCCAGTATGCGGATTCAGCCCTTGCAAGAAATAACAAGGCTTATTCTTTAAAATCAGAGGCACAAACTGCCCTGGGTGCCTTCATATTGGCGGAGGGTGTGCATCAAATGCCCCGTTCTTCTTCTTCGTCTTCTTCTGTGGTTTGTTAAAGGCGCTTTGTGCTCCTCTGCGCCATCTACCGGATCGTCAGCACACCTTTCCCTCATTCAAACAAGAGTTTAACGTGCTTACACCATATAAAATTATCACGTTATACAGTATAACGTGAGACGTGATACATTTTTATATTTTTTTTAGTGTGGCAGCAAAGACGCTCCCGTACAGAAGAGATTAATCTCTGAATATTTTTGAAGGTGAATGTCGTAGTTGTTATTAATTTGTGCTTAAATATGCCGAATTGTAGTTTTATGCCTGATTGTTGTTAGCTAGCTAGCGTCAGTTGGTTACTTGTTGCCATGGCAACGCCAAGAGCCGTTGCAGAGCTATTCGATAGACATTTTGTATCAGAGTCAATGATTTTAATCGTTAGTAAACCCATAAAAGATAATTATTTAAATTTGTAATACCTTCTTTTCTGTTTTATTTATTAATTGTTATAAAGTAAATTCATCACTAAACTAGCGCTGTAGTTGCGCTTTGTGGCCACTAGAGGGTAGTAAACTCACGCTTCAAGCGTCAAGGAAACTCCTACAAAATAAAATGTAAAATAAACTAGACAGAAATACTGTACATAAATCAATTATTACCAACATTAACAAAACATCCACACAAGTCTTTTTTCTTTTTTTAATGTAGAGCTGCTGTATTAGATCTCACATTGTTGGGAGAACCAAATGTAACACCATCAATAACAGGACTTTCCCACACCATGTATATGCTTATGTTTAT
Organism: Argyrosomus regius; assembly: GCA_946959425.1. NCBI lineage: Eukaryota > Metazoa > Chordata > Actinopteri > Sciaenidae > Argyrosomus > Argyrosomus regius. Next base: position 7,416,798 of record OX336905.1, read on the forward strand.
GTATGCATATGTATACATTCAAAAGAAAATAGACCCATAATATGTTGCCACAAAAAACATCTCCTTAAATCAGAAAGAGATGCCTTAATGCTGTGTACAGTGATTATAGATCTTCTAAACATAGTCTGTGTTAACAGGCTTCATTTACAACAAAATATTGAACTCTCAACCTTAATGTCAGGTGTAACTGCTTAGAAAATAGGAGATTGACGTGCCAGAGCTTGTGTTTTCTCTATAACCCTGAGAGCGATGGTCTTCACAGCGATCAGAGCTTCGTTGCAGGCCTTGGAAATGTGAGATGGTGGCAAAAGGAAGCCATACTGCCCGACATCCTGAAGCTCAAAGGTGAAGGAGTATTTGATGCCAAGGTTGTACGCCCAGTCGTCAGAACCACCAGGAGCCAAGTCTGGAGGACAGACAATGACACTCATGTGTATTTTGTGTGGGACTGAATCAAGTCCAGTTAATCTTGCTTTAAGAAACTTACATATTGTCTTTGATCCAGCACCATATTTGTACGTGTTCCTATAATATCTTCTGATTTTCTGTGCAGCTTCTCGGGTCATCTCAAGCTTTTAGAAAAAGAATGCATTCACACAAACATCCAGAAAGAACATTTTGTGTCTTTCATCTTAAGTTACAGGAGCTGACATGTTAAGTGGGATACTGACAGCCATCATGAAGAACAAAGTCTCCAAGTACTCTGGAGCTTATTGATTAAATAGAAAAGCACTCAGCCCGAGTGTTTGATTGATCTGTCGCTGAGCGGACCACTCACCAGGTCTCTGTGGTTCTCTGCTTCCTCCATTGAGCAGGAGTACGGGAAGAGCAGCATCTGAGAGTAGGAGTGGATGCTGAAGTAGAGCTGAACCTCGTCCTTGTGGCTGCGCAGGAAGTCGGCAACGGCCTGAGACTCTGGTTCAGACTCTGGGAACTCACCGCAGTAGACCTCAGTGCAGGGGTCATTAGAAGCCCCCTCAGCTGGAGGAAACAAGATCACTTCATGTAGATGCTCTGACACTTTTGTGTATGATCATAATGTATATATCAAAAAGGAAATATAGGAGAGTTTTTAAATGAAAGTTAGGCAACACTTATACTTTTTTGGTGCACCAATAAAACTTCACTGCAACACATATTCTCAGAGGATCTGCACTTGAAATAGTTCTGCAGCGCAGGACAGTGTGTGCTGGGATCAGGCTGTAATGCGAGAGGAAGACTTACTGCACCAGTTGGCATCAAAGTTTCTGTTGAGGTCGACTCCGATGCAGCCGCTGCTCTTGCTGACGGAGCGGTTCTTCCTCCACATCCTGTTCTGAGACAAAAACAAAACAGACAGGTCATGAATCCAGAACGAAATTGCTTCCAGATCTGTACCAGATCTGTTCTGTGAGTTCTTACTGTTGTCCATGTGTAATCGTATCCATCAGGGTTCAGAACGGGCAGGATGTAGACATCCATGTTGTTCAGGATGTAAGTGATGTCTTGGTTTTGCCCGTAAAATGACAAAGACTGTGGAGAGGAAGGATGTTGATTTTAGGGTTTACTGTGAAAGTGACAAACAAAATGTTCCCACAGGACAGAATTTAAACCCTGATGTCGATTAAATGGACTCACATGCTGCACAAACCATAAGCAGAAAGCAGGAGAGATCCACTCCCTGGCATGGATCCCGCAGTCAATCCACATTGCTTTTTTGTTTGGGTTGTCATTTAGAGACAACTGAGGAAGAGAAATCAGACATTAACATGGGCAGGATATTATATAGGCTTCATCTAGAGCGCATAAAATCATTCATGTAGCATCTTTGTCATCATAGCAGCTGATAATGTGATGGATTAGTGCACCTTCAGAACATAGAGAGGTCGCTTCTCAGACGAGGAGCCGATGAGAATGAGCTTGACCTTGCTGGGGTTGTCCTGTATGGTCCTGTTCATCCAAAAATAGATCTGCAATGGAGACAGTGACTAAGTGCAGTACTTCTACACACTCAAATGCAATCAAGCCCTGTAATAAACCCTGTCTGTGAAGCTTAAAATGAAAAAAATAGGCCTTGAAAATAAGCGTGGGGGATGAATCAACAAAATGTTATGAAGCTGGATAAAGATGCAAAACATACATCATCCAGACTGTGATATCTCTCGTAAAATGTTGCGCCGCTCCGTGGGTCTGTGGAGTCGTTCCTCGTCTGCATTTCAATCAACTCGTTGGCGTTGGCCAGTAACACCCTAAAGTAAAGTAAATCACAAAACCTCCATAAACAACAGGCCTGTATTAGGATATAATGCTGATTCAGACAAGAAACATACTCATGAGTTATGGCATGTTTCTGTAGCAGATCCTTGACGGTCTCTGAGCTGTTTGCAGGAACATACAGGTGGACCTGAGTCTCTTCCTTGATGTACTGAGGCGAAGCAGGCTGCCACAAGGATGTCTGGGAGAAAATGTGTCACGTTATGATTCACAGGAGGTCAACAAAGATCTGAAGACGAAGAAAAAGCTCATTTCTACCTCGTACTGAGTGGACACATTCTTCACGATGTCCACTTCCTCTTGTGTTTTTGGGGTGATTGATAGAATTTGATCACTGAGTAAAAAGAAAACAACACATCAGTAAAAGTCGCCTAATGAAAGATGCAGAAAGCTCAATCAGCCAATCATAAACAGATGTCACTGTGTCAGAAGTTTTTAGGGGTTTAGTTAAAAATGTGTCTTTGTTAAAAAGTCATTGACCCTGCTCAGATACAACAACATACACAGTACAAGGATGTGTGTTTGCATAAGTGTGTCACAGCCTGATTTCTCTGTGGAAAACAATTTCCCAGATAACAACAAACACATTTCCTTCAAAGTGGCATCAACTCACCGCGTTTCTGTGCAGTGTCCCGTCCTCGGGAGTCCGTCTAAATTCATTAAAACAAACAAAATCAAAAGAGTCTTCATGATGTCAGGGCTCAAGACTGTAAATGACAGCGGTTTGCTTAAAACACGGGGATAGGGAGACATTATTGATTCAAACAATGTTTATTTAGAAGTTAAACATTACTTATTTTTGAAAGATGAGGGCATAGATCAGCCATCATGGCTGAGAGGGAGCAGCTTAGTGTATTAGTGATGTTGATTTATTATATTTTCACCAGCTTCTGTGTAAATATTTGTGTAATTCACAAAAGGATAAATTAATACAAGCTTTACAGTGTGACTTTTCAGCAGTGCGAACTGGGAAAGTTGACCCTCTCACCTGCAGGCGGCGCCAAATAGACATAAGTAAGGAGTAAAACACATCTCCAAATCTCGTTTGTAAAAAAAAAACAGATGAAAAGAGCCTATGTTGTTCCAGAGACGGTCCAGAAACTTATTTAAGTCTTAGTTAAGTTGTTATATATCTTTGGTGAAACAGATGGACGATTCAGCACCAACCAAGTAAAGTAAAAACACCTAAAAGCGCTAATACAGAGGGGAGAGATTGGCGGCAGATCTCGCGAGAGTTTATTGCTGTAGCAGCGACAGGTCTCGAACAAAGTTAATTTTCTCCTTATGTATCTGTCTGAAAATGTCAGTTCAGTGTCATAACGTTCGTGAAGATGTCTAGCTTGTGAAAAATTAGGCCATCTTCTTATTTCAGTGGATATGAGGCGAAGGAGTCGCTCATAAACTGTGTTCACGTCTCCCATTAGAAGTCAATAGACCAGATTGAGGACCTGCTATAGGTCTCCTCAAGGGGGGTAGTGGTGTGTCGGTCGTGAACGAATCGTTCAATTTGAACTACTCTTTTATATGACTCGGGAGTAATGACTCCTGACTATATATATTCTGAAATAACCTTGTATTTTTATTTGCTCATTCATGTGTCTTTGATTTACAGAGTGTATGTAAATAACTGAATGATCTTGCACCATGGTGCAGACCAGCATTGTATTCGGAGGCAGACCACAGACAGTATAAAATGGATGTAGTATCCGTTGCCGCCATATTGGCAGTGCTACCATGTGTTTACATTTGATTTACATGATGTGACTTAGAATGTAAACAAATCAGAGAAAAAGGGGGAGGGAGAAATGGAACTGTAGAGATCAGAGCAAAACCACACATCAAAGTCACATGCACTGTGACATCATCAGGACTGTATATAAGGCCACGGCTCTTCAGTCAGTCATATCATTTCAAACCTTTCAAAACGTGAAACCACATTGAGAAAGAGCGAGAAAAGACAAACGACTGATACAGAATACAACTGTTCGTCAGAGATCTACAACTACAACCTACAAGCATTACTTTGTGACTGAATCTACCAGCCAAAGAAAGAAAATGCAGCGCCCGAGGAACCCCAGAGGTAACCAGAGGAGCGATGAAGAGCAGACCGTTCGCGGCTGCTTTTGTGAGACCAGCTGCCAACTCAACCAAGAGTTGGAGGAAACAAAAGCACAGCTGAAGAGACAGAAATCCTTGAAAGAGATGTTCATCAACAAGGAAAAAGAGACCAGGCGAGAGCTAGAGAGACTGAAGAAGTACACCGATCCAGAAACTCTCAGCACCGCAAAGATCGCCAACCAGGTCAGAGACAACACCAAGAGGAAGAAGAAGAAACTCTTGCAAGTGGACTACGAAGAGCTGCAGGTGGCCCACATCATTAACGAGGAAAAGTTCACCAACGAGTTCCAGGCAGAGCAGAACAAGAACAAGCTTCTCCAGGAGGAAATGGAACGCCTCCGTATTTCATACAAAGTGCTCAGTGCAAGGTATGAAAATGATGTTCCTAAAATCAAAAAGCAGGCTTTTTACCTTCAGCATGATCTTGATAATGAGATCTTGCAGAAGCATCTACTGCAATCTGACTATGAAGAAGCCTTCGATGCACTCCAGGAGGAGAGAGAGAAAAACAAGACCCTCCAAGAACAACTGGACAAGGCTAGTGTGTCACTCTGTGAGGTCAAGCAGCAGGCTGACACCATTAGGTCTGACCTTGAGAAGGAACTTGAGCAGAAGAAACTCCTGCAAACAACTTACGAGGAGCTGCAAGAGGCATACAAATTGAGCCAGGACAAGTTCTCTACCGAGATTGATGCCGAGAAGAAAAAGAACAAAATTCTCGAGCAAGAACTGAACAAGATCCACGAGATTACCCAGAAGCATGAAACCGAAGTCATCACGGTCAGACAGCAGGCCGACACCCTCCAGTGTGAGCTTGAAAAGGAAATCAAGTCTCATGCAGTCTCAGTGTCAGAGGGCTTGCGTATGATCCAGAACTTGAGGGCAGAGCAGGAAGCCCTCCATCAAAAGATGGCACAGGAGATCGCTGTCCTGCAGCAAAATGCCATTGACAGCAAGAAGATTTTTGGGAGAGAGCTGGACGAGCTAAAAACTCAGCTCAGTATTCAGGTCTGTTTAAATGTTTAACTGTTTAATAACCAGCACTGCTCGCAGTAAACCACATACACTTAAGGAGTACATTTCATTTCACACTCTGTATCATGTGCAATAACAATATAATAATAATATAAATAATAATAATGTGCAATAATAATAATGTGCAATAACTACTCCACAGTGCAATTGAATAGCCCCTGTGCAACTGCTGTTGTTTTTTAACTCCATATTCTTATTTATACTACTAGTTCTTTTCTGTTGCTATCCACTTTGCTGCTGCAACACTGTGAATTTCCCCATTGTGGGACAATAAAGGTCTTATCATATCTCATCTTATCTTATCTTATCTTATCTTATCTTATCTTATCTTAGGTCTCACTCAACCTGAAGTTATCCACTGAACTCAAGACTGAGAGAGATGACAACCAACCACCGAAGGAGGCTGAAGTCGCTGAGGAGAAGCAGTGCGAGCAGCAGGAGACCATCAGTCCTGCACTGGCACTCGAACCACTGAAGGAGGCTCAGGGAAATCTTCCAGACAGGAGAGCACGACCACCTTCTGTCTGGAAGAGGACCCGTCACTTTCTGGGGTTGAGGAAACCACAGAGGTGGAAGAACAGGAGGGAGGACTAAGATAACATCAAGTTTTGTGGGTTTTCTCCAGGTGCTCTGGTTCCCACACAAAAAAAAAAAAATACAAAAAAAAAAAAAGTCCCCTACATCAACATCAACCAAAAGCAAAAAAAACAAACATCAGTCCTGCACTGGCACTCGAACCACCGAAGGAGGCTGAAGTCGCTGAGGAGGACAAGCAGTGCGAGCAGCAGGCGACCATCAGTCCTGCACTGGTCCTCAAATCGAGGACTAAGATAACATCAAGCTTTGTGGGTTTTCTCCAGGTGCTCTGGTTCCCACACTAAAAAAAAAAAAAAAAAAAAAAAAAACAAAAAAAAATACAAAAAAAAAAAAAAAAAAAAGTTCAGTGTTCAGATATTGTTATATTTCATAGTTTTCGTAGTTGCACAGTTCTTGGGCCTTTTTACAGAAACTTCCTCTGTCTGTGTCTTATTCTGATTTAAGATAACATTACAGAAACATAAAATGATCTCAGGATTTGAATTTAGCTTATAATATCCTAACTGAATATAAAAATATAATATTTATTCAAAGATTTAATTCTTTCTGCAATTAACTGTTTATGCTAAATTCATTTTTTGTCCTTCACAGTCATTGGCAACTGAGAATTCATGGATTCATGCATTCGTTCTTTAAGCTACATTACAACCAGTTCACCCATTAACAAAAAAAACTGATTAAAACATGAAATTAATACGTAGAATGCATCAGAATCTTACATATGACACCTTCAAAGCTATAGCCGCGGTGTTTCAAAGTGGGGTTGTAGCTGTACTTATAGCTGCAGTAGAGAAGTAGAGCTATGCACTGCTGTGGACAGGGTCAGCAGAAAAATATATTTTTGCCACATAAAAAAAAAAAAAAAATCAATATCTGTTTAAGTGTACACCATATTAAGAATATTTTCATGCTTAACCTTGCTGTCAGACAACCTTTTAATTCGGTGCTACAAGAAATCATTGAGGGGTCACAGACCTCGTGGTAAAGACAACTTTCCCAGTATAATAACATGACATGTTTGGTATCAATAGATTCAATGCAATCATAAATTTAGTGTTAAAGCCAGATGATCCACCATCATTTTCAGAGGGTTAAAAGTATGCCAAATCAACAAAGAACTGAGGAGGAGAATAATTCCAATATTTAGATCATGGTGATCGATAAGGCAGATTCTAATTCAAATAAAACCTTTGCTTTTATTTTTCATTTCCAGGTGAAGTGAACTTACCATGCTGCTGTAAGTGTATTCCAGCTGCTAGTTGATAGCAGCCTTTTGTTGCTCTGGCTCAACCCAGTTAGTAACTACAACTAACTCACTACAGACAGCCTAATAACCCAGATGGTTTCTCCTCCTCTTTAGCTTCAATCATGTTAACACAGGGATGAAATCTTGGGAAGAAAAAGTAACACAGAATCCACAAAAACTACACAGACACTTCATCTATCTGACAAAAACACAAAATCCCTTAGAAATCATTTACTTTGATGTCCTATTTTGGTAAACATAAAAATATAAAGAGAAATGACAATCAGAGGTTGCATTCCAATGTCAGCGCTGCAAAACACACAACAAAAAAAGGGAACTGCCCCATCTAGTGGTTATCTTCTTATTATGGTCTTTGTACAGAATGAAAGATGAAAATAATAAAAAATAGGAGAGATTTGTTAAGTTAATACATAAGTAGCAGAGGTCACAATATGCCAGCAGAGTGAAAATTGTTGGTGTTACATCTTGCGTTTTTAATATAAGAGGGGAGTCAGATTGTGACAGATGTAAAATGTAATCTGACAAAATCTGACTCCCCTCCTTTTTTCCTCTCTGTTAACACTAGTTACAAATAAGTTAATACATAAGTAGCAGAGGTCACAATATGCCAGCAGATTGAAAATGGTTGGTGTTACTTATTATACAGACAGACAGACAGACAGACAGACAGACAGACCATCTTTATTGTCCCGCATGGAACATACAATAACCACACCAGGCTATACAGAATATACATAAACCCATAACATTTAACGCTGTTTTGACTTGTGACTTGTATTTGAACACATATATCACTTAAATTTTCAATAAACTGCTGTAGCCAATTGCATTTACACTTGTAAAATCCCTTGTAACTCTCTGAAACCACCCAATGAACGCACTAACTTGCTTGAAGAACCACTCTGCTACACAAAGCAGATAGAAACGCCTATAAAAACCTAAGTATAGAATTTTTTTAAAGAAAAGGACAGCCATTTTCATTTTTTTTTTAAATTTAAACACACACACCTAACAAAACAAGTACTGAAAAAAAGAGAAATTAAATACAGCACTCAACTAAATGTGCTTTGTTAATGCCCACCACTGACATCTGGACAAATAAAACCAAAATGTTTTTGGTCTCGTCTTCACTTCTCTTGTCTCCTGTCACCGTCCCAACGCTGCTACCCCCCCGCCCCTCCCTGCATGGTGGTATGGTCCTCGTCAAACCTCACATGATTGGTTGCACAAGCTTGACACGTGACACCCGGTAGCCAAGGCTCGTTCGCGACCGACACATCACTAAACACACATACAGGAAGTGACCGTCTCTTGGCAAGATGTCGGGCCACGATCAGCTGGTCCTCTGTCTGTGTGAATTAACAAGGTAAAAACACATTAAATATATATGTTTTTATAATGGATAAAATGTTATTGTCCAAGTTGTAGCTTTAACCGGCCGTGATGCTCCTGCTAACACTGGAGCGATATGTCAGGTTAGCTAGCTAGCTAACGTGAAGCTAGCACGTTGTTTGTGGATAAAAACAACATGAATGTGTTTTTCTGTTAGTTACTACATGTTTGTAGGCAGTTTATAGTCCTGAAGACTTAGTCTACTGTCTATGTATTGTAGTCTATATGTTGCAATGGGTATTATTCCTTTAAATCTGAGTTTATTATGACTTTATTGATGTGTTACATATTGCTAGTTAAGCAATAACAGTATCCTTCAGTTGAGATTTATTCTGACTCCTCCGGGTCAGTCTCAGTTTTTATTTTTTCTACTATCTATCTATCTATCTATCTATCTATCTATCTATCTATCTATCTATCTATCTATCTATCTATCTATCTAAATGAGCTCACTGTGTTGCATCTCTGTGTTTCAGGTTGCTGTGGAAGCTGCTGCTGCCCCTGCTGTTCCTGTGCGTGCTGCTGGTCGCGGTTCTGGTGCTGCTGGTTCTGGCGGTGCGTCTCTGGCTTCAGAGCAACAGGAACGCTCGGCGGGCGAGGGACGGGCGTCCCACTGTGGCCTTCTTCCACCCCTACTGCAATGCAGGCGGCGGGGGAGAAAGGGTGCTCTGGTGTGCTATCAGGGCTCTGCAGAACAGGTAACGCTGACAGTTTGGCGCTGTCCTGCGGTGTGTTCGAAGTAGCGTTAAATGCATGTTGGCTAAACTTAACCCACGTGCGCACAGGTACATGGACATCAACGTCGTGGTGTACACGGGGGACCTGGGTGTGACAGGTCAGCAGATTCTGGACGGTGCTCGGCGTCGTTTCAACATCGCGCTCCCCCGCCCCGTTGACTTTGTGTTCCTGAGGCACCGTCTCCTCGTGGAGCCCGGCCTGTTTCCTCACTTCACCCTGCTGGGACAGAGCGTGGGCTCCATTTTCCTCGGATGGGAGGCTCTGACGGAGTTTGTCCCGGATCTTTACATAGACTCCATGGGCTACGCCTTCACTCTGCCCCTGTTTCGCTATTTGGGAGGGTGCAGCGTGGGGAGTTACGTTCACTACCCCACCATCAGCACTGACATGCTGTCTGTAGTGAGAGAGAGGAACCCCAGGTAATCGCTGTGTGTCTTTACTGAAGCATATTGTCTCAAACATTGGTGTTTAGAACCGCTCAAATAACTCAAACTACTGCTGTCCTAGGTTCAACAACCCAGACTACGTCTCCAACAGTCTGTTCCTGAGTGCCTTCAAGGTGGTCTACTACTGCATGTTCGCCCTGCTCTACGGCATGGCTGGCTCCTGCAGCGACCTCATTATGGTCAACTCCTCCTGGACCCTCGACCATATCCTGTCTCTGTGGCGCGCTCCCAACCGCACCAGTGTGGTCTACCCACCCTGCGACGTCAGCGGGTTCCTGGATGTCCCGCTGGAGGAGGACGGGGACAAGAAGTGCCACTCGATCGTTTCCATCGGGCAGTTCAGGCCGGAGAAGGACCACCGGCTGCAGATCAGAGCGTTCAAGAAGTTGCTGGATAGGAGGAGGGACGGGCCTGGGGGTAGGGAGGCACTGAAGCTGGTTATGATTGGTGGATGCAGGAACCAGCAAGACGAGGACAGGGTGCTCATGCTGAGGGGGATGTGCCAGGAGCTGGGAGTGGCAGACCGGGTGGAGTTTAAATTGAACATAACTTTCGATGAGCTGAAGAGAGAGATGGGGGAAGCCACCATCGGACTGCACACCATGTGGAACGAACACTTTGGAATAGGTAATCAATCAGTCTGAGGTCACGTTTAGACTATTTAATTTAAAAACGGACTTCTTCGATCGTATTAAAAGCGTGTCTTCACTTGTTTCCCCCCTCCAGGTGTTGTGGAGTGCATGGCAGCAGGGAAGGTCATTTTGGCGCACAAGTCCGGCGGTCCCAAGCTGGACATCGTGGTGCCTTTCGAGGGAGGCCAGACGGGCTTCCTCGCCGAAGACGAGGACAGTTACGCGGAGGCCATAGACAGGATCCTGGCACTGCCGCCCGCCAGCCGCCTGCAGATCAGACGCAACGCGCGTCAGTCTGTGGCTCGCTTCTCAGATCAGGAGTTCGAAGCCTGCTTCCTCGCCGCCATGGAGCCTCTGATGGGGACACTTGAACGATGAGAGGAGGGCACGCTTCTGTGTGTGTTTTTGATGCACTTACACTGTAGGGACCGGTGACAGAATGGGATCGACTGAATCTAGCCACAGAAAAGTGCGTAGTTCTGTTAGTCTTGTAACTTTACAGGATGCATTCCTTCGTCAGTAGTGGCGCTTTAATTAAAAAGATGTATTATATTAAATATGGTGTAACGGGACTAAAAGTTGCTGAACAGAAAGATATTTATTGTTTACAAGAACAAAAATTCTCTTCATGCCCAAATGAATGAGTGAAGTATTTTTGATATTGATGCTGAATGTAATAAACATGTGATGGGAGCACGAGGTTGTTGCATTGATTTAAGAGAAGTCTGGAAAATCCAGGAATCACTGTAAATAAACTGACGCACAGTGTCAGAGGAAAAAAACAACACCCAGGAAGTCTAAATAATTTGCTATGTTTGCTTTGGCCTGTAGCAGCAGATGAACCACAGGAAGGAGACCAAAAAAGCTTGCAGAGGTGGGACAAAGACCAACAGCGCTTCATGGAAGAACATTTCTCAATGTTTGCGTCACATAGGGGCGTTTGTTTTGTGCGTTTTTGGCTCGAGTCGCCCAAACGGGATTATCTCCAGAGGTGATAGACATGTCAGTGTCTTTACCAAGGACACTGACGTGGTCAGGAGGGCTCATGTTTATGTCTAAGTGAGAGCCGGAGCGAGACATAAACATGAAGCTGTACTCATTAATTATAGAACAGATCTGCTCTACACGCGTCCATAAAAATTAGAACAACCACAGCCACTCCCCCCCCCCCCCCCAATTGCATGGTCTACCACCATGAACAGGTTGCTAGAATTTAGTTCGTTCTTCTCATCTGCTCCTGTAACTGCTTCATTAAAAAGAAAGAGAAGTGTCTGAGCAGCAGTGCAAAACCTAAAGATAAATTTACTATCACAGGCGACGAAGAAAAACAGCAAATATTCACATTTGTGCTGAAATAATGAAGCTGAAACTAGTGGCCGCTTGATATTTTAGTTTAAAAATGACAAACTTCTATCAAAACTGATGATCAAAGGTCATTTTAAACAAGAATCCATCATAACTGACCAGTCAAAGTTGGATTACTGGCAACTCTGTGACCTCCATATCTCAGTTACGTAAAGAGAAAGTGGAAAATCATTTTTATTATTATTTTAGCACATTGTATTTAAACTTAAACACATTGTGTGAAGGCCTAATGTGCCTTAAGAAGCTGGTAAATTAATTGAAGTCATCAATAACAGATTTGAAGTTTGAGAGGAATCAGATTATGTGCTTGTTTAATCTGGCACATCGTTCTGGGATCAATAGTGCTGAACAAAGGTTAACGGCTATCGCATAAAGGAAGCAGGACAGACAGCAGGGCAGGGAGTTGTTTTTTTCAGGGGTTATGGAGGGTAAGAGGCGGTGCACAGGGGTGTTAGCATCACGGCTGAACATATTTAGGGGAAGAGGTGGATGAAGGACTGAGAACAGTTTTGTTTGGTGCTAGTCAAGATGAAATCGTACGTGCTTCTCTTGGGCCTGCTGCAGGCTCTGGGATGCTCAGGTAAGGAGTTCTCTGCGCTGATCACTTCAGATCATTAACTGACTTTTTCTAAACAGCTTTGACCTTGCAGGAGTCCCGCTGTACAACGCTGAGCTGGAGTCCATGGCAGACAGGGGCCTTGCAGCAGCTCTGACACAGGTCAACTCTGTGTACGCCATCAGCAATCTTTACAGGGTGACTCGAGGCTCTGTCACAAGGGTGAGGGAACACACACTTCAAGATAAATATCAGGTTGCATGTTCATTTTTGAACTGCTGCTGCAGGTACTAAAAGTTGTTGTAGAGACCATTTATAATATCACAGCAGTCCGTGTGTTATTTGTGGGATTCTGACATATTACATCTGGCAGGTTATTCCTGTAGGCCTGACCACCGTTGACCTGATGATGATATTTGGCATTAAAGAGACAGAGTGTGCAAAGGAGTCCAGAAACGACCCACAGACATGCGCCTTCAGACCTGGCTTCTTTGTGGTGAGACACCTGATGTCATGAAATGAAATCTTATTACAGTTTGTTGTAGTTTGGTGCCACAGGCATCAAGAGAACACAGCAAAAAGCTCACATGTACACTACTCTGGACACTGATATCTCAGTTCTGGGTAGGACACATGTTGACACACTGATTCAGCCTCACTGTTTGCGTTGGCACAAATTCTCTGGGACAGAGTGATCAAATCTGTTCTGCCACGTTGCAGCAATCTTAACAACAACAAACCACCCTCTTCCCCTTCCTTCACTCCAGCCGTCCTTCTCCTGCTCCAGCCGGGTCCGAACGTCAGCCACATCAACTCAGGTGATCTCTCTCAGATGCGGCCACGACGGGAGCTCCAGCTCAGAGTCCAGCGAGGAGGTGAGGAGGACACAGGACGAATGAACATGATTGTTAGTGGAGTTTTAAATCTTTCCAAACTGCATATGAATAATGTTTCCCACAGGTGTTCTCAAGAGGGAGACACCAGTTCAATATCCCGTTTGCAAATAAAGGTAAACAGGATTTAAATGAACATTCACCAGTGTGACTTTCAGTCCACGTAACTGACCACAGCTTCACTATCTTTCAACAGTCCCGGCTCCTTCTGCACCTCCTCCACCCACCCAGCCCGAGCGCTTCCTCCAGAGCCGGACAGCGGACGTCTGGTCCAGAGGAGACACTTTCAACAACTACCTGGTGTGAAAGTTGAGCTCGCTCTGGAGACATTTAGGTGCTGATCAGATGACAAACTTGAATTAAAAATGGGAATTTTACATTATTACATGATGTTTTTTTGTCCCTTTTTACACCACTTATCTAATGATTCATGTTTTTTTTGGAGTTCAGGAGTCAAACGGCATTTGAAATCATTCTATTTGGTTATAAAAGACAGATTTTCTCAGTGTAGAGCACGATAAGACCACTAGAGGGAGTGTAAGGTTCACTGAACAACAAATACTGATCCCATTTTAATACTGTGACTGCACCTCCTGGTGCTTAAATCCATTACATCAAGTGAATTATCCACATAGATCTTGAACAAACGACACAGACTGAGCTCTGGTTTGAACATTTATATTGTGATTTTTCAGTTTAAATGCAAGAGGACACATTTTACTCTTATCTGCAACCATTTTTCTTCATTTCACTTGGCCCCACGTGTTCACATCAGCACATCAATAACTTACATACTGTACTGTAGCAAACTGTTAGCCTGTTCAAGGACAATGATTTTCAGTTCTAAAGAAACGGTACGCCGCCTTCAGCTGGCGATTAAACCAGCCGTGGCTGAGCAGGACAAAAGAAAAGCATGTTGAAAAAACGAGGCTCGTGTGGAGGCGACCGCCTTCGTAACCCATTTTCACAGCACACTTTTCCACACACCAGTTTGAATGATATACTGTTGATATGTCATCCTGACACACAAGGCAGCACCCCGCAAATTAAGGCATTGCTGCTAGAAATTAAAACCCTTCATGATCCACTCTGTAAAAGGTACAAAATCAAAGAGATGACCTTCATCCCCTTTGAGGAAGGGCTGAAGCAGTAATGGCACCATAAAAACAGGACACGATAGACACACAAAGTTGAATGCCGGTGGGATGGTTTCTGTTATTGTCTACACGATTCAATGCTCTGTACACGAATGTATCTGTTTCAACTGGGGGTCACACCTTGTTGTGGGGACGAGAAGAGTTTACACTTCACACGACTGAATCCCGCTCTGTACATTCTACTTCCTGATTCGTGACGCCGACAGTTAACGGAGCAGCTGGCTGCAACTATACAGACACACAAACTGAAGGTCCCAAAAAAAAATAAAATAAAATAAAAAATCAAAGCCGACGCACTGGGAACTCACACACAGTCCACGAAGATACACCATCACAGGCCTCCCCCACCCCACCGTTTACAGAAGTCCTTTCAATAAAAGTGTGTTTTATTTCCAGTCGCACAGCCCAGACTCCGCTGGACGTTTGGAAGAAATTCTGCTTTGACCTCTGTGCAAGACTTTGGGAATAAGGCTTCCTTTCTAAGTGTTGAAACAGTCGAGAAATGTTTGAGACTTTAAAGTTTTATCAGTTTGAGTTTTTCAAATATGCCTTCCCATATACATTCCTTTGTGCCCTAATATTTTGTTCCTCTCTAGACTTTGTTGACCAGCTATTAAAAGACAGACTTATAAAAAAAAATTAAAAAAAATCCTTCCATTTATCAATCATTAAATAATTTCATATAAAAGCAAACCTAACCATCCCCGCTCCGCGAAGGCCTTCTCTAACGGTTAACTACTTCACCGCCATGTGTTCATACATACATGCATGCATGTACACGATGCATGTATGCGGTCTCTCTTTCTCTCTCTCTCGCTCATGCACACACACACACCAAAAAAAAACCAGCTTCATGTTTTACAGCTCCAGAGGTCCCATGCAGTACCAAAGATCCTGATGTGGTGTTTTGTTTTTTTTGTCTTTTTCGTCTCCAGTACGTGGCACAAACTTATGGCAAAGAAGCGGATACACGGTTTTGGCTCAGACCTGGATCCAGTAATATTTGCACAATTCTTATTAGTGTTTGTTTAAATGTGCTCGGGTGTACCGGACGGGTGGGGTTTAGCATACAGGGCGATGCAAAGTCTTCCAGAGAGTTTAGACAATCACAGAAAATGGGCTTCTCTGCGACCTCAAACTTACCTGCTCCAGTCTTAATTGTCCCAATATTATAAACCCCACAGATCCAGAAAGCCAAGCCAATTAAAAATCAGTAATCAAACACTAATTGATCACGGTCTGGTTTGGGTTTTTAGTATATACATGGTCGAAGACAGAAGAAGTTGAGGAACTCGCTCCCGTGTTCACTCTCATATATTCTCTCATTGTCTGTTCATCCAAGTTCAACACTATCCAGTCAGTTTGGTGGTGTCCCCCCGTTTTGGTGGTGCAGGTGGGGGTCCCCGTCGTAGCGTTGCATAGCCTGAGATGTTTCCGGACATGTAGCCACCGTTCCCTCCGTTGCTTTGCTTCCCTTGGTCCAGGAGCAGCTCAGGGGGCGGCGGAGGCAGCGCCATGTCGTCCATAGTCCCCGCGGGGTCCAGCTTGCCCGTGAGGCCAGCCGAGTTGAGAGAACCTTGGCGACCCACTGACTTTCGCTTCAGTGTCCGGTTGAGGTCCTCCAGGAAGTTGGGCTGGCCTGAGCTGCCCTTTGGGGACGTGGGTGGAGGTGAGGAGACTGGAGGGGGATCCGGGGTGGTGTTGCTACGCCGCCCAAGTGTGGGTGGAGGAGTCTTTTTCAGTGAGCTCTTCCCCCATGTTGAGTTGCTCACAAGGGAGACAGGCGGAGGAGGAGGAGGAGCCTGGGGCTGGGGGTTGACTACGGCTACCCTAGGAGGTCCTCCGCTATGGGCGTCACCACCAGGAGGTGGAGGAGGGGGGAAGAGCTCAGAGGCTGGGGGAGGAGGTGGGAAGTAGGCGCACTCAGGTGGTGGGGATGGGAAGTCGCCACCGGATTGCTTCGCCTGGCTCACTTTGGCCTGGAGTGCCAGAGGCAGGTTGGACAGGTTGAGCTTGCCTGGTTTTGGGGGAGCAGGGGGTCCAGTTGCGGGGTCCTTAGAGGGGGATCCAGTGGATGAGGAGGCGGGACACGGTGAGGAAGGAGGGGTGCTGTTCTTGGGAGCAAACTTACTGAGCAGGTTCCTCCTGGACTCCTCATAGGAAGCTGAGGAGTTGAACTTGATGCTGGAGTTCCTCTGCGGGGTGGGAGGAGGTTTCTTCCCTCCTAGACTGAAGGAGCCAGAGGGAGACCTCCGTGTGGGGGAGCCCAGGTTTCCAGGAGGGAGAGGAGGTGGAGGTGGAGTCGGCCCTGTGACAGGAGCCGGGGGAGGTGGCGGAGGAGGAGGAGGAGGGGCAGGGAAGCCAGCGTTGTTGTCTGGAGGTGGAGGGGGGAACTCTGGAGACTGCAGCTGCTGGCCACCACCAGGCTGCCATTTTGGTTTGGTCTTGACTGCAGGTGGGGAGAGGGGGGCTTTGGGGCTCTCCGTGTGATTGGCTCCTTGGGATGAACCTCCTGGAAACTGACTTGCTAGTTGCTTCACCAATGACATGGTCGGAGGGCCTCCCGTGCTGATGGGCGCTTGCTTGGACAGGCTGTGCTGCTTTGGCAGAGTTGGAGGTGGATGGCTGGAGCTGTGGCCTGTCTGGAGGCTGAACTGCTTCTTGAAGGGTGCAGGTGGAGGAGGGGGTGGAGGTGGTGGCGGTGTCGGGCCAGCCAGGGCAGCAGGAGGTGGTGCAGGAGGGAATGGGGAGACGGGTGACACAGGTTTGGGGGCGGTGTGAGGGACAAAGCCTGGGGTGAAGGTTTTGGGTGGCGCCGGTGGCGGAGCAGGAGGAGGTGGAAACTGGGACGGCACTGGGAACTGCTGGGGAGGAGGAGGAGGTGGCGGCGGAGGTGGAGGAGGAGGAGGTGGGGGTGATGGAGCGGGAGCAGGCGGTGGGGACTCCTCAAGGTCTCCATTTGGAGAGAGGAGGTCCCGTGGCGGGCTGGGAAACCTTTCCTTCAGCGCCTGCTTCAGCCCGTTGGAGTAAACAGGCTGGGTCATGTGAGCCAGCGCAGGAGGGGGTGGAGGTGGCGGAGGCGGAGGGAATGCCACTCCATTGATCTGTGGAGGTGCTGGGGGAGGAGGAATGAAGGCAGGTGGGGCAGCTGGGCTGGGAGGTCCCAGCTTCAACACAGCCATGGCTGACCCAGGGGTTGGCATGGATGGTGGAGGGGGAGGAGGAGGTGGAGGGGGAGGTGGGACATTAGTCCTTGCCGCAATGTGGTTGACATTGGGTTTGACCTGTGCGGCAGGTGGTGTTGGAGCCGGGGGAAGAACTTGCTGAGCTGTTGCGTGGAGGTGCATGGGCAACTTATGGTGATTGGCAGCCTGGGAGGCCTTCTGGTTCTGCAGTCTGGTGATGGTGCTGTACTTGTACATGGTGGGGGCCGGAGAGTGGTGTGACACCATCTGAACTGGAGGTGGGGGAGGCGGCGGCGGAGGGGGAGGCGGGGGTGGAGGAGCAAACTCCTGCTGCTGCTGCTGTGGGGGCATGTGGTCGTTGTTGCTGACAATCTGTGGCTGTTGTTGTTGTGGAGACTGTGGCGTTTGTGGTGGGCGCTGCTGAGGCAACTGTACTGGTGGTGCCTGTTGAGGAGACTGAGGCTGGGGAGGCAGGTAGTGGTGTTGTTGTGGCTGGGTTGGTGTCTGGGGCTGCATTGATGGATGCTGGGGCTGTGGTGGGTACTGTTGGTTGGGCTGGGGCTGATGCTGGGGCTGTTGGTAGGGATGTGGGTGGGGCTGTTGGTAGGGTTGTGGGTGGGGCTGTTGGTAGGGATGTGGCTGGGGCTGATGCTGAGGCTGATGCTGAGGCTGATGCTGGGGCTGATGTTGGGGCTGATGTTGGGGCTGATGTTGGGGCTGATGTTGGGGCTGATGCTGGGGCTGGGGCTGGGGCTGATGTTGGGGTTGGGGCTGGGGCTGGGGCTGGGGCTGATGCTGGGGCTGATGCTGGGGCTGATGCTGGGGCTGATGCTGGGGCTGGGGCTGGGGCTGATGCTGGGGCTGATGCTGGGGCTGTTGCTGGGGCTGGGGCTGCACCTGAGGCTGGGGAGGGGGCGTGAGAGTTAGATGATCAACTGAATGCTGGCTGTGATGCCGGTGACTGTGGGAAGCATGCGGCAGCGTGGCTCCTCTGGATGCCTCCATTCTCATCTGTTAAAACAACAAAGTGTGTTAGCTTAGTGACGTGAATGAGCAGCTTTAACAGGTTTTATTTTAAATTTGACTTTTTCTGTCTAAAAGAAAGACATACCTTGGTGTTTTCCTCGATCTGGGTACCTCTCTTCCAGGCCTCAGAAAAGATGGAGCTCACCACACTCTGGGACCGGCCATGAGAAGAACCCGTGTCCACTCCACTGTCTGAATGGCCTGAATGATTGGACTGGGACTCTGGAACATGACAGGAAGACTTTATGAGAGAAGTCTGTTTCTAGCACAATAAAATGACGATGTAGGTTCAGAAAACTCTCTTGAATGCCTCCCAACTTAATGGAACATTAAATTGCTGGAGTATCATCAATCTTCTCAAACTAGACGCTCTCCTTGAAATCTATTATCCCGATGCTCAGCTTAATTAGACAATGAACTAACCAGGTATGCTGGCAGAACTGGAGCCTGATCGGATGCTGGAGGTAGAGAGAGAGGACCAATCGTAGGCTGCCTCTGTCCTCTTCATGGCCTCCTGGTAGTTCACATATAGTTGCTTCCCATACTACACATAAAAGTAAAAAAAAACAATTTACAAAACAACAAATTAATGAACATAATTTCTATAACATGTTCTGTTTTCGGCCTTTTTGGCAGAGCAGCTTTCGACTCACCTTGGCGATGCGAATTCCATTCACCCATTGGTGCAGGGTCCTGACATCATCGCAGCACAGATACTTGATGTACTGTGACTTCTTCTGGATTTGTGGATGCTGCAAAAAGAAGTGAATACGTGTTTCACCATCCTCCAGTGCCAAAGGTACTTTCTAATGACAGTTAATTCACTGGGGAGCACAAGAAGAATTTCACATGTTCACACCGCTATTTTAAATCTGTGCACCCAGGGCAAGACATTCACACACCGTCACAGTCTGTGTTAACATGCTCCATATATCTGTTGGCCATGACATTTGCAGATTTTAAACCACAGAACATTTCTCCACTCAGCTGAAGAAGAAGAAGAAGAAGAAGAAGAAGAAGGAACGGGGCTTCACCTTCAGGGCCAAGCAGTAGTCAGTCGGAGCCTTGTATTTGCTGCGGTAGTCCTGGCCGTAATACACGTTAACATGGTCCAACTGCAGGAAGCACACCAGATCTCTGGACGCCTGCAGAGGGGAAGACACAGGAGGACGGATTGACCTACGGTTGACTGCAAAAAGGAGCCTCGGACTGACTGGATAGATCCAAACATGCGAGGCAAACGTCTAAATTACATATTAATGGCTTTAAGTATTTTTGGAGCACATGCTGTTTTTGTGCTCTAAATGAGATTTAAATAATTATGATAAGAGGATCTAAGTCCCACTGTAGTCCAAGTATCGAGTGTACATGTTTTAGAGGGTGATTACACAGATCTAAATTAAATGTATAATGCTTTATTCAATGCCTGAGCTGGCACTTTAGTGAGAAGTAGGACATTTTAGCCCACAAGACAACAGAATAATACAGTATTAGTAAGGCAGCTACTGAATGCTAAAAAGTGTTATAGTCCAACTAAAAATAACTCAAAATAGAGCACATGTGCACAACAAAACTTCCTTGCTTTCTGTTGTGTTCAAAGTGATCCGGCACTAAACAGGAAATACCACAGAGCAGACTGTGTCAATCTGGTTCTCATAACCCCAACCCCGCACTTCTGTTCTCCATCTTCATTTTGTCTCGTGACTCGAGTCTCGCTGACCTTGGCTTTGCCTTTGGGGACGTAGTAGATTCCTGAAGCCCTGAGGAGGAAGTAGCGCTTCTTCCACGACTTCTTCCCATCCTCCTTCAGCCAAAGGACGCCCTCGATCTCTGGCACCGACACCGTGCCGCCGCAGAAACACTCCTGTTTGAGGCAAGCACAGAAATCGATGTTAACTTTTCGAGTCCTGATCTGTAGGAATGATAGGATGGTTTACAATTTATACAATCTCACCTCTAATAAAGCCTCTTTATTCCTGTCAGCCATTTCGGACGTCTCCTTCCGCCCCAACAAATAGTTCTGGAGATGATCGAGATGAACAGTGAGGTAAGTAGAGGGCAGGGAGAGGAGGAAGTGTCAAGTCGGTGGCTCACCTCGTCTCATGTTAAATAAATTATTCACCTTTACTCGCTTTAATGCTTTGACCTACTTCCAACTACACAGACGCACTCACCCACGCTCACTCTCTGGGCTGTGCAGGCACCAGGCATGCAGAAACATTGTGTTTGTGTGTATAGCATATGCTTTCAGCACTTATACACTGAATGCAGAGGATATGGAGAAGATGATCCATCCTCCGCTCCCCCTTAAAGTGTGTGCTGAAGTGCAAGTAGTCACCTGAGGGTTCTTGAAAAGAGCGTATTTCTCGATGCGTTCGATGAACATGAGCTTGTTGTGGCTGTCCCGGGTCCAGTTTAAAAGGTTCTCCACCAAGTTCTCATGATCCTCGAATATACGCTCTGAGAGAGGAGGAGAGAGCAGAGGCAGAGAAGAAGATAAGATGCAAGACGTGCACTTTTTTTTTTTTGCTGAGCTGCAAATGTGCAGTTAATTTCCTCCCTCCGGGGATTTCTATGTTTTTTTTGGGTGGGGCAGAACCTTTAACCGTAAGCCTGACAATTAGCCTGAAGTCACAAACAGATACTATCCTTAGATGGCAGATAATTATAACACAGCACATGTTTGTCACCCACTTTGTTTACACTGCCCCCACACTTTCATGTGCAAAAACACCCTCCTCCCTCCCCCATATGCCACCAGTGCAGAATGAAGCAAACCATAAACAGTGTTTATTTGACTCAGGTGTGGTGGAAAAGATCGGCAGCTGCTCGTACCCATCTGGAGCTCGGTGATGGTTTCCACGAGGGACCAGTCAGGGCTGTAGCCACAGTGCGACTTATCCAGCAGGCTGTCCAGCACCTGCCTGACTGTCTGCCGCTCGTCCACCATCATGGTCTTGGAGCTCTCGTCCGACATGTGGACTCTGATCACCAGCTGAGGAGGAAGGAGAGAGTTTTTATTAAAAAACTGAACTGAACAGGTTTATTTCAGGCTTCTATGTATTCATCTTTTATCCTATATCATATTGAGTACCTCTGAAAAAAGGAAAACATGTCATTGGCAGTTCATTTAATAGCTGCTGCTGCTGCTGCTTTTACACACATTGAACTGTCTCTCGTCACTTCACAGGAAGCTTGACCAAACGAACAACAACCGCAGAAAGTGGGGCACAATTTTCTTGGAACAATTTGCAACAAATTAACTTTCTGTGAAGATATTTCAAGGCACAACGTTTGTGTGATTTGACCTGAAATGAATCTGTTTGGACAGACAGCTTCGCCACACTCAAAAGGATGAAATCTGATCACGCTCGTTTCAAGTACTTTTACTGGGTCACTGTGTCGAATATTTGACCACTAGACTCTAAAATCCAATAATCTGGTTCAAAGTTTTGCGTTCACGTGCGACCAAAATTCCCCCGTTAACAAGAAAGCTTAAACTAAGCTGGATGAGACAAACGGCACACGTGCCAAATCCAGCCTCAGCCCACATAAGACAAATAAAGCCTTCAATTCCTTGACCTCCTGTTTGTTCAACTGTACCCACACATCGATTGGATGTCAGGGTCCCAGTGGGAGGGGACAGAGACTCGGACCAATGAGAACAGTGGGGGAGCTGTGAGACTAAAGACACGGGGAGTCTGACCTACATTTCTCACAGGAGAGACCCCTAAAATCCTCCCGTCTGGCAGGAAAGAAACAAAACAAACAAAAAAAAGTTCCAAATATCTCTGCTTCCATCAGATACATTAATGAACCTTCGATCAAACTGGCTTCAATTCAAGATATAGTGAGTGAGGCTTCGCTGGCTGTGGAGACTGCTAACAATAATTTAGCACATCACAACATGCTGCTCTGTCCCAGCACTCTTTATCTTGTCATACTGAAGTCTCGCCTTGTCCGTTCAAACACTATAAAGCTCTCAACTATTCACTGCGTCTAAAAAGACCACCATTCTGTTGCTCTCATTCACAGACAGTTCATTCACTGGCGGAAACACTGGTAAAAAATGGCCTGGCTGTGGAGTCCCATGCCAACTTCCCAATGGTGCGAGGCTCCCCGGTTGTATCTTGGACGTGGTAAATAAGATGTTTTGTGCAGAATGTGTCCGCATTGTCTCGCTGCGCTCTCCCCTCCTGAAGCCGCTTGCTGATTTTCTCGCTCCCTCCCCAGCAGACACATAATCAAACACTGCAATGACCTATTTTCTCCTGCGCTTCGCCGCCTCCCTGTGAACGAAGTTCACAAAGGAGCGCAGCTCGCAGCGGAGATGACAAGACGACGATTATCAGGAGTCAGAACGGTCTTTTTCAAATGAGTCAGTGAGTGCGGGTGTCTTACCTTTTTGACCTGCGCCTCCTTGATTTTTTCCAGGGCGACTCGGATCCTCTCTGCCTTCAGTTTGGCAGCTTGCTCCTCCTGGATGCACAAACAGGAGAAGGGTTAATACATAACAAAACACACACAAAAGCCCTGATTTCATACCCGTTGCTTCCTCCTTTCACCCACATCTTTCACTACTCTCTGGCAGGAATAAGACATCATGCACACACAACGTCATTAAATAGTAAGCAGCCTTCTAAACCATTTAAATGCAGAAGCCTCTGGCGTGATGGCGCGTGGTGTCATGTCCAATTCTTCCACGCTTTGGGTCGCTTACCTGCCCCCTCCAACAAGACGCCATCACATCCATTCCGCAGGTTGTGTGTGCTTCCACACGTGTGGGTGGGTGTGTTTTTAATCACTTGTGTGCGAATATTCGATCGAATACAAATGAACACTAAAAAGCGCCGCTATTGGGACATCGCATCCGGCGTTTTCCCCCTCAAATATGGCGCTGCATTCGCCGTCTATGGTTCCATATTGGATTCATATGGAGCCGCTTTCCTTTGATCTCGCTGTACAGCAGAAGGGAAACAATAGTAGAAGATCCCCGAAGGGCAAGAGGCTGCGGATGAGTAGAGGATCAGTTCAGGCTCCACTCAAAGATAAAGTGATCTCCTGCAAGGATCATACTCAGATCTCAAGGGCAAAAATGGAAAAAAGAAGAATCCATCCATAATTAAAGACAAAAACGGCATCTTTCTCTTGTGTTTTTGAAAGATTAAGCAAAAAAAAACTAAATTCCACCAGTCAAAGGCGACAAATGAGCTCGCTGAGACTTTGTGACAGCGCAGGTTCACGGACATGTGTGCCCGAGATGAACACAACTTGACTAAACCCCAAGTGAGACAGTAGGGAGGATGCCCCTCCCCCCCTTCTACCCTCCCAACCTCTCTTCCTGCTTCCTCCCCTCTCTCTCTCCCTTCTCCATCACTCTCTTCCCCTCTCTCTCAGTCTATATATATATATGTATCAGATGCAGGGGTTTGGGAGCGTGCCCAATTGATGGAGCGTAATCCCCACAAAAATAGTAGAATGAGGGGGTCAGCCAACCCAGCTAGCCCCCACTGCAAGACCCTTCTACCCTTCGGCCAATCAGGACGAGGCGGGGGACCGTGACCGACACCGACCCCCGGAGCTAAACCGCAGTGACAAGGACGGAGAGTGGAATTTGGGTGAATGAGAAGCTGAGGTGCTGAATATTTGAAGGCATGTGCGTCAAAAGAGAGGGGTATTAACAACGGCTCCCCCAAGCCTCTTATCTCAAGATCCTCCCCCCCTCTTTCCTTGACCCAGACTACCTTTTTTCCACATGACCAGCTCCAGGGCACATTAATACCATAAAGCCAACACACGCTTTGACTGACACAGAGTGGCTTTTAGTCAGGCGAGTGTGTGTGAAGCAAGAAACACGGCAAGGGAGGAGAGGTCACGGGGGTTTGTAGAGATTACAGTCGCGCTGTAGGTTTAGCCCCCATAATAGTCAGCATAGCCCCTCCACATCTCCCCTCTCCTCCCCATTATTTCCTCTCCACATGACACCTACACCACGCTTTATATCAGACATTAGTCGGATTCCTATTCCACAGGCGTTTTCCCTTCCACTTTCACACTCAGCCACACCAGAGCCAATTTTAAAAGGCTCTTCTGCCGAGCCTGGATAAAAAAAAATAAAAATCTTGGCACCCTCTCCTCCTTTGATGTCTTTCCACTCTCTCCAAACATCCAGCGCTCATTCAGTATTCTGATTTGCGGGCGACGAGAGGGAGAGAATTTGTGAGTCGGGGGTGGGCGATCGCGGCTCCCATTCTCTGGTGAAAAGTGTAACACTAACACATAAACTCCCTCCTCGCAGCCTGTACGCCGCGGGCAATTTATCCTCTCACCACATTATTTTTAAAAAACGATTCAGATACTCTCTGCACAGACAGACCGAGAGCCGATCTGCCTGAAACCAAACGCCTTGGACATTGAATTAATTTCACTGTTTTGTAAGAAAAGCCGCCCCTCCAAGATTTTGGCTGTGAAATGTGAGGGCAGATGATCAGTGTGGATTCAGTCAGCTTCACTGTTGGCATGAGTTATATTCAAATAAATGGAGATAACTGAAGGGGCT
The DNA here is from genome assembly GCA_946959425.1 of Argyrosomus regius. NCBI lineage: Eukaryota > Metazoa > Chordata > Actinopteri > Sciaenidae > Argyrosomus > Argyrosomus regius. The sequence continues at coordinate 7,442,017 of OX336905.1, forward strand.
TTGGAAAGAAAATCTGCAATTCAGTGCAGTGACCTCTAATGGGGATATTTCAGTTTACTTTTATATGATAGAACAAAGCTGTCTTTTGTTTTGAAGGTTATAAAATAGAAGGAGAGTTTTAAACTTCTGAAATTAATTAAAAGTGCAGTTTCATATGTGACCTGAATCATTTAATCTTTATTTTGTGCTTGTAAGTCGCGCTACGTGTCATGTAGCGACCGTGTGATAAATCGCAATCGACGGCGCCCAAATCTAAAACACAAGCGCTCGCACATCTGATCGGCATAAGCTTCGCACGACAGCCAACGGCCGCAACACAGCCGACTGCTGCCAAGAGGTTTACAGCGAAGGAGTGTGTCGAGAAAGTCGGGAAACAACACATGATGGATAAACAGATGTGAGGCACATTCGCCAGATCTTTGTGCATGCACATTTACTGTATATAACAGCAAAGCATCCTTAAATGGAAAGCTCTTTAACATTTAACTGCAGTAACTTTGAGAAAACATATAAGGCTGCAACTAATGGTCTAAAAAAAAAAACACAGAGTTTGAGTAAAACAACTGTTTCCAAAGTAAAGAGAGAACTTTTAATAAAAATCCTAAAATATTCTAAAAGCAGCACATTAGAGAAGCAGCAGCCAGAGAACGGTCACAGTCTTTGACTGATAAATGACTAAATCGATTGGCAAAGTTGCTGCAGATCACCTTTCTGTTGGCCAACCAGTCAATCAACTAACAAGCTTTCCTTTCTTTGATGAGGACAGAATGCAAATCAAAAGCACACAACATGGAGAAGGGATAGGAAGAAACGACCAGCTGCCAGTGGAGGATAAATGTGGAAGCAAGGAGGACAAAACGATCGTGGTACGGTATGTGCTGAGAAATGATGGAAGGCAAAAATCCATTCTGATATGCTGATATGATCTTCTAATTCGTGCCCAATTTAAGAGCGATCGAGAAAAGCTACTAACACTCCCTTGTCGGCTGAGAAATAAAGTAAATAAATAAGTTTCCAGCTGTTTTCCAGCAGTTTCTCTCAGAATGGATTTTTCCACGTATACACATGCGAAGCAGAAGAGAAGAGAAGAGAAGAGAAGAGCAGTGCGCACACATGGAGAGAAAAACGGAGGAAGCGAGTGTATGAGGAAGTCACCTTGGTCAGGAGGTGAGAAGGCTTTCCTGCTATGCTTTTCAGAATGAGCGAGGTTTCTCGGTCCAGATAGGAGTGCTTGAGGTGAAGAGGAAACAAAAAAAGAAAAAAAAAAAAAAAGGAGAGCAGAGGAAACAGACAAAATTTAGGTTGGAGGTTTATTAATCGCAGGTGTTTTGATCTTTTTGTATAAGAAGCGTGGAAGAGAAGGGTCCATAAATGGAGCGCTCAGCAGGTGTGGTTGTCATTAGCTGCAGCTGTGGGTACAGAGGCAATGATTGTGAGAAGCATGTACAGAGCAAACATGACTGGAGTGTGTGAATACATCGTATACTAACCTACTGTCTACAGCTACCTTCACACACACACACACACTCTTCACACTTTTATGCTTACATGCATTACACACACACACACCAAAGGCCGCACACTAAGGCTAAAAACGTTGATTCTGATATCGGCAAATAAAATCCTGTTGCAATTATTGTTGATCTCAGGTGATTTTTATATAATTTCAATCAATGATTACACTCTGCAGCCTTACATGTGCAAATGCCCAAACGCACGCATGCAATCTCACACGCTTGCACTTACAGTGGCCTGATCCGTTTCACCCTCGCGTGAGGTGAAGTCAAGCTGCCGCCTGGCCCGTCGCAGTGTGACATGCTGGGGTAGGTGTGTGTGGAGAGAGACCACGGGTATAGAAAAAAAAGGATGCAAACACAGATAATATGATCACATGCAAAGGGGGAGGGTGACAGGGTTCATGCAAACGTGTGTTTACATAAAGTATATTAGCTCAGGTCTTCGTGTCTGAAACAGGTTAAACTGCCCTCAAACATACCTTCGAGGATGTTTTGTTAGAGAGTCGAGATGTTTGGTGAGTGAACAAAGGGAGCTCAGAAATGGTAGATGTTAACATTGTAATCCACAGTTAGGAGCCTTAAAAGGAGATTACAATGTGCTCATTAACACACCATCCGATGCACAACACACGGGCTGCATTGTGCATCGACCGTCGACACACTTCAGGCATGCAGTTTCTTCGAAACATCATGCTGTGTGGTTAAACATGCGGGGCCAGAGCCAGACTGAGGTCAATTCAGAGTCCTGGAGATTTGGATTCAATAAAAGATGTGTGTGTTCTAAGCTGAATTGACCCCACAGCTGATTCACACATATTTCACTTACCATGCATGTGGGAGTGTACATACAGTCTTTCGCCCTGTGGCTCACACACACGCTCTCTCATTAGCTGATAATACTATATCTATGTCTTGGTGTGTGTGTGTTGCTGTCATACCTCTGTGCTGGTCTGGTTTTGTCCTTGCGTGCTCGGGCTGCTCTGGCCCTCCACCTCTCCTCCCGTCACTTTATCAATGTCCAGGGAGTCCATGCTGGACGCCGAGGCGCACGCCGAGTTCACGCTGGAGCGCTGGGACGGAGCCTCCTGCTCGCTGACCGCGCCCACCGAGCCCGTCCTCCGGTGCTGCCCGCCGCCGGACGACCCCGACGAGGGCCGCCGCAGCGTGGTGGAGGAGAAAGAAGAGGAGGAGGAGGAAGAAGAAGAGGAAGAGGTCTGACGTGCCGCCTCGTCCATGCTGAGAGAGGCCTTCTCCAGCTGAGAGGTGATGTCGGCCAGGGAGATGTTGGAGGCGGCGGGGCGGGCGCTGACGCTGCCGCCTCGTACGGTGTTGGCCGGCGACGCTCGGGTACTGCTGTTGGCACTTCCTGTTGGGGCACCAGAAGGTCTCAATTAGTAGACCTCAGAGGTTAACAAAATTATTCAGTAACTGGTTGGCCAAATCAGCAGTCAAAACTGTCTTTTTCCAGATCTTGAAGTACATTTTGGATTTTGGCGAACTCCTTTATGTGGCAAGTCGTATAGCCATCGTTCATGCATGCAGGATGGTGCTAATTGCCCGTCCCCACCCTTCTTCCTCTGTATTATTGCTCTGCATGTGTTTGTTTTGTCTTTAGTGAAAAGGAAAAACATGTTAGACCCTCCACCAGCCCTCTTCCACCACCAGAAGAAGAGTGACATCTTCCTGTTTCACTCCATAAAGCATTCCTCCTTTGTGCTGTACATTAAGTCCAGACATTAGGACGCTGTGTACAACACAAAGACGAATGTGTCACATGATTATACTCATGTTAAGTAAGTGGTGGAGTGAGCAAACATCATAAATGCACATGATTCACTACCTCCGCTGCTTCCCCCTCCGCTGGTGCCTGTGTGCTTGGTGCTGGCACTGCGACCCCCGGGTACCCGCTGGCCTTTGCTCTGGCCGCGAGACGTGGAGTTTGGTTTGGAAATGGTGCTGAGCTCCTGCTCGATGGAGCACAGGTCGGCCATGAGGGCGTCCAGATCCACTGTGTCGCCCTGGTTCAACGCCTCTGCAGGGGGCAAAACAATGATTTCTGATCTCTTTTTGGACACGTGTTGATATTCTACTGATCTGGAATGACTGTGATGTCTCACCGTTGATGTTGTACATCGAGAAGCGGTAGGAGAAGTTGGCCATGTTTGTCTCCTGTCTGAGTGGAGGCTTCTGCATTGTTTTCTGGGGCCTGCCATCATCCAGACTCTACAGAACACACACACACACACACGAAATATGAAGTGCAAATATGCACACACACACATTCTGACAGTCCAAGTACAGGATCTAAGTATAACCACGTCTGCCTGCTAGACTCCTTAGTCACACACAGACCTGCACAATATAAAGTGATGGTGGGAGCAGGGTTGCTAGGATACAGTATAGGGAGACAGGATTAGCAGTGTTAAGGTTGCCATGGATACAGTCCCTTCCTTTCCATCTGATTTTCTACCTGTGTGAGTCTGTATCAGCGTGTGTGTGTGTGTGTGTGCGTGTGCGTATTAACCTGTGTGAGCTTGTCCAGCTCTCCCAGCCAGTCTCCAAACATCTTGTCCAGGTCCTGGTCCTCCTTATCGCTGTCCTCCTCTGCTCCATGGTCCAACTCGTCATCTGATACCTGCTCCATCTACACACACACACACACACACACACACACACACACACACACACAAAGACAAAAAGATCAGATGATGGCACACATGTACACAAATTCCCACGCTATCAGATCACACCCACACAGCAGGAATGATCCAAAGGAGAGAGAGAGAGAGGAGAAGAAGAAGAAGAAGAAGAAAAAAAAAGCTCAGCTCATGCCAACCTCACTGCCTGTTACCATGACAACCACTCATGGACCCCCGCCAGCAGGCACACTGTGCAGTCTAATCGGCAGAGTGCCCTGTACTGCCGACACACCCAACACCTCTACTTCTAGCCGAGGAGCCGAAACAGAGGGACGCTGATGGGAGACGAGAGGAGCAGAGAACGCCAATCAATTTTTTTGCCTAAATTGACGTCCTGAGCGCGCCGGGGGGGGGGGTGCATAAACCTGCAGTGAATCACTACAGCGACAGAGAAGATGTCAATCACAGCACAGTGACCAACACTTAGAGGTGGGATCGATGGCTATATGGGCCAGTGTGAAGTGTTGTGCGTGAAGGAAGGCGAGTAAAAAAGCCCAGCTGGGTTTTTTTTTTTTTGTCAAAGGTGATGACAGAGCTCCCTCTACTGGGAACAACATGCAACATGCGGCAGTGTGGCTGTTTGACTCAATGCCAGCAGCACATATAGAGTCAAAGCTTTGAAAAGCAGCTTAATATTGACACTTTACAGAGGTAGAAGAACTCACTTCTCATCGGTATATAACGGTTAGGACAGAAATGATCAAATATGAGATGTTCTGAGGATCTTTAGGAGACTTCTGCTAGCTTTCATTTAAAAAAAAACAACAACAAATCTAATAACTGGAGATTATATAAGCATAATTCTGTCTCTACAGCCTCCTGGAAGTGTTAAAATGTCCATACAAGGACGCTTAAGTAGACAAAGCACTAAATCAAAACATGAAAATCAAGGAGACGGCAAACAAAAGATTAGTCCGTTCTACAGTGTTCAACAATATTGTGTGTCGACATCCGTCCCCGTTTCTTAATAACATAATTTCTAGGCCAGTCAAACTGTTTAGATAACCTGATATTACCCGACCTGAGGAATGAATAAACACCTGTGAATGCCAACGTACATTGAGGAAGAATGTTGCCCAATCCGGCGGTGCGATTATCAAGTGGAGAGGAAAGTGTGGTCAGAATCAAAATATTATGTCAGTAACTTTAACAATGAATAAACTAAACTCAGAGTCCCCGGTCTTGGTACATTCCAGCAGCAGCAGCACCCCCAATACAGTCCAATCAGATGGAATATTCCCGGGTAATCCCATTGATGTTTTCAGGGGGTGTCATTCCTTTGCATTAAGCACGCTGTACAGTGGGAACTGTAGCAAACCGAGCTTTATCCCTTCAATGACCCGTGTTCTTTTGATCCAGCAAAATGCGTGCGCATGCCTTAATGTGTATGCGTGGTTTTGTGTGTCGAAGCCTTAACACGGAATACCTGAGAACAATCTGAAAGTCATGCTTTGTTGTTAGAGGGTGATAAAAGCAGGTAATAAAAACAGGCAGGAGGTGAAAAGGTAATAAAATAGGCCACGTTCTGCAAAGCAAACAGGAATATGATAGCAACGCCGGTGAAAACTGCTCAGCTGAAGATACACACACACACGCACTAACACACACACACACACACACGGCTGTTGGGGGGCGCTTGTTTCAGTCAGTCACATTCCAGACAGCACACGTGTTTTGCTGCTTAATGTCGTGTATGCAGTGCACGGACAAAATATACTCCCCCAGTCTCCCATCCAAGCCTTTGCTTCTCTACAGCTGGTGTCACAAGTGTGTGTGTGTGTGTGTCTGTGTGTGTGTGTGTGCCCGCAATGCACATTACAGTGCTGATGATAGATAGTTTCCTGTTTCGGCACGCAAATCAAACACATGGAGGAACATGGACTTGTCATCCTGTCAAGAAAGATGGAGTCAAAGTATGTAAACAAAAACAAGTCAATCAAATATGCGTGCGTGTGCGAGTGTGTGTGTGTGTGAAATTACATCCATGCACTCGCCAACATGTGTGGGAGTCGGAGCAGGAAGTGGTCAGGATGTGCGGAATTCCTAACGTCCCTCATGGCCTGATTCTTGGCAGGAAGCTCCAGCTGTCCTTCGGTTTATCTGTGCCACTTATTAATGACACACACAGCGTCATTTTAGGATGACCCAGTGGTTGGCCAGAAAATGAAAAAGTATATAGTTTTCCATCATTTAAATCACATGACGCTATTCTGCTGCCCAAAGAATCATCTGTCTATTTGGCTACTTCCAAACGTGGCTCCATACGGGGCCCTCTGGTCTATTTAGTATCTTCGCTGTAAGGCCTGACATCATGGCTGGCTGGCTGGAGGCAGACAGACAGACAGACAGGAAGAGGAAATGGCTAAAATCAAATGAGCTTGCACTGTGCTTTGTTAATGCTCTCCGAGGTGCTTCCATATGTAAACAAGACAGACAAGAACTGCAGGACGCTTTTTTAACAGCTGTGTTTAAACAGAAACAAGCCTGCGGCCCTCGCACACACACACACACACACACACACACACACGGATAGTTACACACAGAAACATGCATATGCTCTTGGTTCATATAGAACGAACAGAAACAGAGCAAGAGACAGATAAAAACTGATGCACACACACAAACAAACGTCTCTGCTGGTGTCATTCTAATGGAATCAGAGCCTTAAAGGCAGATGATGCAGCAGGTTTAAGTGAATTACCACCTGAGGCCCGGCTTTTAAGCTCATGGAGCATGACCTGTGTGTGTGTGTGTGTGTGTGTGTGTGTGTGTGTGCAAATGGACTCCTACAGGCACATCATCACAAACAGAAAACAGCCTTGGCCTCATACTGCACGGCCCCTCTCTCTTTGTCTGAGCATGACGAGCACTCATCATTCTCCTGTGACTGCCGGGTGGCTCACAGGTCGAGGATCAGAGGTCAGAGGTTAAAAGGTCAGAGGTCTCCCCCAGTGGAGTCTCTCCCTTTTCTTCTCTCTGCAGACCTTTTCGGGTTGCTGATGCTGCTGCGGTGCAAAAGGGGAGACGATGAGTGAAGGGAAGGGGAGGATGAAGAGTGTGTTCTGGGAAAAACACATCTCTATAAATCTTTATAGAAAGCACGGCGAGCTTCCGGTGTTGAGGAAGATGAAGTGCTGGAGGAGGAGGAGGAGGAGGAGGTGGTGTCTATCTTTAGACTAAGTCGTTCATATCAGAGAGTGTCAAGAGGATTGGAAAAAGGGAGCTGTATGAAGAATAGACGTTAAGTCGCTGCACAAAGACGAGGAAAGTGTCGAGAATAGTTCTCCATAGCTCCTACTCCTACAATGGACTCAGAGTCGACTGGTATCATGCTGAATATTAATAAAAATAAGCTATAGGTTTCAGGCCTAAATGATGCAAACTGTTGACACTTGAATGTGAACTTGCTGACTTCTTGTCACATGTTGGGTCACATTTCTTCGGCTTTTTGTACCAGGCTGTAAACGTGTTTATTTCTGCTGTGAAGTTCTGGAGCCAGCCTCATGTGGACATTTGAGGAACTGCAGTTTGCCGCTTGGCTAAATTTCAGCTTTAACTTTAAGTTAATTTATAGCATGTTAATTAGGACAAACTTCAATGCCTTTGTCGAGTGCCGTGGCCCGTGCGCTCGGGAACATGTCTGCGGGCTGGGAGGAAACTGGAACACCCGACGATCATACAAACTCCACAAAGAAGTGTAAGGCGACCGTGCTGACCAAAAAAATGACACAGAGAGGAGGACAGAGAAAGAGAGGCACAGAGGAAAGAAAGGCACAAATATCTGGGTGTGACGGAAAGATAAAGGGAGAATGCGACATGACATCAGAGGTCAGATTAGGTCTCCGTGGCCCGCTCCTTAATTCAGTTTGCATGATGGGAACAGAGCACTGTTGTTCATTTGGTTCACATTAAGCTGAATCTGGAATAGACAGCCACAACATCAATGAGCTAGAGGAGCAGGACTTTTTTGGGAGGTTTGGGTATTGGTACTTTAACGGTCACTTCCTGTGTGATTGAGCTTCAGTTGAGGGCTACAAGACATTGGCAATGCTTGGAAATGCCCAAATTTATAGTCCATATTGTTCAAATGTTCGAATCCTGTTTATTGGACTGAATTTTATTACTTTTTGCGGAAACAAACAAAACAGCTAATTGAATCCACAAAACAGGCCCGAAGCCATTCAACGACTGTTTCAGCGCCACCTGTCCACGCTTCCTGTTGACATTTAAACTGATGAATTGCTTCTAGCGTTTGAGTTACAAATAAAAATCCTTTCATATTTCCGTCACACAGGAAATAGGAGGGCTGGGACGTGGAATATGACCTTAACTGTGTAAACACTATTGTGGCCAGATACGATGGCTGGATGTTTCCATTAAGTGCTTCTAAAAACTATTTTCAGACCAAATACGCCACACAGTGCGTGCGTGTGTGTTAGGGTGTTGCAATGAGGACTGCGGGGGTTAATGAATCTGGGCAGCGTTCAACATCTCCACCTCGGAAAAACAGTGAAACACAAACTTTTCAGAGCCACCTTGTTCTCGCGGCCATTTTCCTTTCCCTTTTTAATTCATCTTCACAAAAATAACCTGCAAATGTCTGACACCTCTCTTCTAAAAATATTCCAACACATCATATCATCCCATCAAAGTAAGCCAAAATTGAGATTGTAAAAAAGGACTGGGCTGGAGAACAGCGTGGTGATTACAGAAAACTCAGTGAACTGTTTATGAGGCATGCATACAAATACAGAGTGGGAATTCTTGAGAGTTTAGTGGGACACAAACACTCACACTGACAGGAGTCTCTGGGGGCAGAAGCAGACAAAGCGCAAACAGTCGGAACAAGTTAAACATTTAACATACCACCATGGCTAGGAATAGCTCCAAACAGGGTCATTCACCAGGCTGGGCCTGGCTACAATGTGCCCCCCCACCCAATACTCTAAATCACTGGTTCGCAAACTATGGTATGAGTAACACTGGTGGTACGCAACCTCCCCTGTAGTGGTACGTGGAGGAACTTCTGATGTATTTCTTTTTTAAATTAAGATGAATTAATTTAATATTTTGTTTCACCATCACACAAAATAATGCACGTAGCGTTTAGCGTGCATACATCTGAGTTAAAATATGACGGGGAGATCGTAAGTGGAGGTAAAATGAACTCTGCAGTCGTGCCTCAAAATGGGAAATATTAGGAAGAGGAGTGCGGATCAGGAGTACCACTTTTCCATCAACTTAGCTCTGGTTGGTCAACAATAAATGATCTTATTAGGAATAAACCTGCCTTCTGTCTGGAGCTGAACAAGGTTAACCTACCTTGCTGTATTTGTCCCTCATAATGGTATTTCTTGGATAGAAGAATATTTTACGAGGTGGTACAAGGTGTGAAAGGTTTGAGAAACAGTACGCTAAAGGCTGGGTTTATTGTCTGCGAGAAATAGCGAGAGTGACTGGTGCATATGCATAATTCTTTTGAGAAGAAACAGGGTGATTATGCGTGAATTTATGTAATAATACACTCCAGAGCGCACCCTGGCTACATAATATCTGCTGTGTGTAAAGATATGTAAATATAAAACACAAGCAATTTCTCTGGGGACTCATTTATTTGGTAAAATACAGCAATTGTCAGCGTAGTTGCTCCTGAAACTGCTGCCAATTTGATAATTTACAACCGATTTTAATGCAAATAAACATGTTTTGCATAACATTCAACTTTCACCCACCCGTGAACATGACAGAAAATAACTTTCGGTACTATACGGTCACAGTTTGATGGTATAGGTGTTTCCATATGTGAGAGACATAAGACCAAAGGCTCAAAGCACCATCTGCCGCGCTCTCAAATACATAAAATGTCACCTCCTCCTGACCGCCTTTTGTCTCTCATATTAACCCATCATCTGGTGCAAACTGCGCCCGTCTTGCCTGACAGACTATGAATCACCTCTTACACATACTTGTGTCTGATTGTCATCACAGCCCGCACGGCCTGGAAAAAAGAAATTACACTTAAATGCCAAGTGTCGAGATATCGTAATCACATCCTGCGTCAGTTTCATCTTGTGTTTGGTTAGATAGTCAGCAGAAGCTGCTCGTCAGGAATGAACATTTACGGCTACTCTCAAATGTTTGGTTTCACAGCCTTTGACTCATAAAAACAGATAGTATCTCATTGTAAATTTGCGAGCGCGTAATAATGGTTATTTCCCGGCTCATGTTTTCAGAGCAGCCTGTGGTTGTTTGCTCATTTCCGCTCCCGTCCCTCCTTTCTCCTCCTGCCTTGCCCTTTTTTACTGGTCGACTCCCTTCGCGTTCAGACGTTACACCAAGAGGGGAGCAAAGGAGACTGACGTCACTGTGTCAAATAGACATTTATGTGAGTTAAAAGTGGAAAGAGGAAACTGGCTAAAAGCTGGGGCCAGAAGAGCCAATAAAAGAACTCTTTGAACAAGGGAGCGGCCGGTCGGCTGCCGTCCAAAGTCCGACTGGGCGTGGTTGGATTGTCAACCTCAACTGACCTGTAGTGACCACTCATGTTTGAACATGACATCATACTTCAATTGAATGAGAAATGTAGGGCGGAAGCAGCCTTAAAGGTTAAAGAAGGAGTGGGACTGTACAAACCTACCTGTATACACTAGACTTACCATCAATGGATGATGTTTAGAGAATATGACAAACAAAAATGCGGCATATCTTGTGACGGCACATGATTCTGGCCAATTTCTCCTGGTATATTCACTCAATGCCAGAGCTAAACAGTGAGTCTAACTCTATAATCCTGAACGGCTGGCGTCAAAATTCGATATTTATCGTTGATGGTTCAGCTTTTAATCTCGAACGCGGGAGAAAAATGCTGCACTGAAACAACAAAACGGCTCCCCGGATGCAATAACTAAAATCTGGGCAGGGATGTTGCATTTAAATCATAAGCTTTCCCCCGTGGATTTACTGAATGACAGAAGACTGCAAGGTAGAAGTTTATAATTGTTTGAACGCAGTACATTCTAGTTAAAGTAAATGTCAAATTGCAGTAGTTTGGTCCTAAACACTGTAATTTAAATTCTTTTTTCTAAAGGCAGCTGTAGTCCTACATCAAATATGCAAATAGGAGTGTCTGTTGATGATATCTGATTTTCACAGAAACAAGAAGCCTCAAAATGAAAGTAACCCCGCTGCCAGCTGTGCTGTGGAGGAATTAGTCAGCACTCTCAGACATGCACAAAACACACGCTATCGTCTGCAGACGACTGCACCTCAACCGTGGACGTGTGGTTCTCAGATGCTGCAATTATTACCTCTATTTTCCATTATTTCATCATACAGTCATGAATCTTGGTACCATAAAATACCCTGAGGTAATATCGCCCAAGCTCGCAAAGCGAGATAGCTTTAACGTGAATGTGCACAAAAAAAACATAAACAAAAGCAGATAGACGTCACATAAAAGAGGAGAGGGAGCACTAAGGGGGGGAATGAGATGGGTAACGGGCCAGCGGGGAAGCAGGGGGGCGTGATTGATAGTCACAATAATGGAGGGAGGGAGCTGGCTATTAGGTTGTGAATAAAGGGGATGGCCTGATGGCAAAAAAGCAAAAGCTCCAGTGTCATTAGTCAAGCGTGACCAACAGCCTGCAAGCAGAGGAAGCAACCAGCACGCATATGGATCCACAAACACATGCGAGATCACTGAAGCACAGTGTGACACGGGGACTGATACAGCCAATTAGGAAGAAGGGGGGAAAAGAATGAAAGATGAGGAGGATGTCAGAGGAGGACAGATGGAGAGGGAGAGGGAGTCGGGGTTGGGAGGGGGAGCTGAGAGAGGAAGAGCATTGAAAGCACTGAGATGAGGGAAGGAGGAGGGTGGGTGTGAAAATGCATGGTCACGCTGGTGGGCGGTAGGTGCGAGGACTGAACAGCTCAGCGACATCAGAGCGAGCCAAACTTCAGCTGCCCCGCATCCATCGAGTCGAACAGCTGTTGCCACAGCAACGCACATGCAACATCTCGGCGTTGACGTTCTCCCCCCCCACCCAACATGTGGCTATCACAAGGCATCAAGTGTGATCTGGACCTGGATCCTCCTGTAATAACCAACATGATGTTTCCATCCTTGTGTTCAAGTAAACACAAAGCTCTGGTCTGGTCTGAGTAAAATGGCCGACTACAATATAAAAGCATGCTGCGAATCAAACACCACCCAAGTGTGCAAGTCTTGTCTCTCTCTCTCTCTCTCTCTCTCTGTCTCTGTTTCTGA